>JAQQSE010000060.1:1200000-1800000 GCA_035772565.1 Antheraea assamensis
CCTTAAGACCATCACATTCAAAACCAATTATTCAAACCGCGCGTACGCTATTTACACGCCTTAGGTTTTCCACCCATTCTTACATATTTTATATGACTTTGTGTAATATAAGAAATCAAAGTAAATATAAAATTAAATCAAAGGAAACATATCAAAACGACAAAAAATCTATACCACAGGGACCACATAAAACCACTACGCAAAGCCGTATATCGCAACAACGCAAAGGGTAAAACAAATGTACAGTACAAATTACGCTATGTGGTTACCAATATGTAATGAATAAAACAATAAAAGGACAAGAGAACACGGTTGGCCGCTCTGAGTATAGCCGTAAGTTCGCGCTTACGCGTAATGAAGACAAGAGTTGAAAACAAAACAAAATGAAAATATTATTGGGGTGGCAACCACCACACCCACACTGGCCGGTGTACCTATCCTATGAAGGTGGACTGTATAGGTTAAATTGGCTGGAGGTAGATACCCCTTTAAAATATATGCCGAAAGTATTTCTTGACAACCGGGATAAATGTATTATATGTCGTGTGTCACGACATTATTATAAAAGAAAAAAAAAACAGAGAATTTAAGTTGTTGTTTAAACTAATTGTAATTATTGTGTTTAATCATGTGGTTGACCACATAATGCAATCCATTTGAAATGCCAGCAATAATCATCTGTCAACAGAAGGGTTAATTGGTTCGAAATTATAATGCTTATTCACGTTGCAATATTTTATACAATGGGTTTCTATGTACACAACATTTTAGGAATCATTTGGAATGCAACCAAATATTTTTAAATCCCACAGGTAACAGAGACTTTTTAAAAATTTTTTTTTTTTTTTATCTAATAGGGGCCAACCGAACAGTTGGGTCACCTGATGGTAAGTGATCACCGCCGTCTATAGACACTAGCAACACCAGGGGAGTCGCAAGTGCGTTGCCGGCCTTTTAAGTATGTGGGACTCCGGCGCTCTCACTGACGGAACGAAACGCAACAGTGCAATCACTGTTACTTCACGTCGGGTTTCTGTGTGACGGCGGTACTATCCCGGGCGAGCCGACCCATTCATGCTGAAACCAGTAATAGCTTTAGCGTAGCTCTACCACCTGCAAAAAAATCTTTCTTTGTATTCACATATACATATACGGAACTGTTTATACAATATTCCATGTTTCTAAACCCACTGGTCTAAACTCTACGTTGTCTGTCGATTTCTATTAAGTATAAGAATCAATTTATGAACTACAAACTCTTTCCGCTTTGTTGGGAATAAGAAATGGAAAAGAGTCGATGGAATCAAATAAATAAGTAGCCTAAACCTATCTAGAAAAAAAGCCACATCGAGTGGTCATAGTCCTATGCTAATATGTGAAGTAGTTTTTGACATAATTGATCCTCATTTTAAGCCTCATTAACTTTATTTTCATTATTTATTTATAGATAAAATACTATCCTTGCAATGTTATTTTGTTTGATACAAATAACCCCTAAACTGTATAGTTTTCTAATGAATTTCCTGTATATCAGTTTGAATTCAAATTCAACTAATAAAAACTTTCTGGGATTTGAAAGATACATAAACTGAGGGTCCCAAACGAAATGTAAAAGGTTATTTATTCACTATATTACACCCTATTACAACGACAATTAGTTGATATTATTAACTGATTATTTTAAATAGCTTTTGATTTTTATCGAAGAAAATTAAATGATCGTTTTTTTATTTGTAACTAATTATAATTTTAGCAAAAGTAATGATATTATAACAATGAAAATCAATTTAATTTTAACTTTTTACAACTTCCAAATCAATTAATTTAGCAATAATAACGGCAGACCTTTTTTGTAGATCATTTAATTCCCTATAAGAATTTAAATTAATAATTCCATTATAATGTTCAGTTAACGAGTTAGAATATTTCAAAGTTGAACAAAAGAAATTCTTATACATTTTGCATGAGAAATGGAAAATTGCGATGAGGCAGTATTTAATATTGACACTAAAAGCTGAATCGTTTGCTGGATTTCTTTTTTTTTGCCGTTTTCAATAATATTTCTATTACAATTTAAAATTGAAATACACGAACTTATACGAACTTTTCACATATTGATAAATTTTCTCTTATATTATTAACTAGTTTTTGGCTGTGGTTTCGCTCGTATTAGTACAGATTTTACATCTCTTTAGGGAATAGTACATTCTTTCTGGATGGAAGTTACCCTATGACGTTTTCATATTAAAGTGTTAAGACTTGAAAGCGTAACTAAAAAACAAGTCACAAACAAAGTCACTTTTATAGTTTTAAGTTAGAATGAATATAAAGAATCTAAAACATTATTCAAACAACATCGGCTTTTAATGTCGTAGTTAAAACAGACGGTCTCGGCCGGATACCGCTAATATTGAATTTTGCAAAGCCTTTGGCAGCGTCGCCTATATTCAATTTGACGATAAACTTCTCTAGCGTAACAAAATATCTAATGCTTTTAGAATTTGTATATTACTTGCGACCCTCCTTGACGTTGCACGCGTGCAATGTACTGATATGGCGTCATAAACGTCCCAGGAATTTAGACAATTAATATTAGATTTATTATTCGCGCGATAAAATTTACAATTCACCAGATTCATAAAAAAAAGCTTTGTAAGTATCGGCACACAAATAACTTATTTTATTGCGCTGTATTTTAAATAATGTGATATCTTTAAATATTTTCATTGGAATGAAATATTGCATAGAGGTATATTGATTTATATTAAATTCTCAGTGGAACTAACGTATTTTGTTGGAAAAAGGATGCATAACGTTTTGACAAAATAGCAATTTTTATAAAATGTTAATAATGTAAATGTTTACTGTTCTTAGAAGTTACAGATCTTTGAAGATGTCTTTGAAGATATATCATTGTATGGTTGATTAATTTTATGCATATCACAAGATTTTTTTTATTTAGTAATACAATGAAAGCGTCCGATTTTTATTTATCTTGTTTATATATCGACTTTTCTCTACCTTCAATTAATATGATAACTGTGTACGCACAAAATTATCTAAATGGAAATAAAAAAAAAACCTTATCAAAACACGTCGTGTAGTTTAGAAAGACTAAGGATTAGGATACATAGGAAAGATTCCATTAGCGTGCTTTAGATTTATATAATGTTAAAAATTTTAGAGTATACAATTATAAAAAAACTTGGTCATAGTTACGCAAACACTAGCCCTTAAACTCTTTGGACCAAGATGAGTCACTATATCGTATTTTTTACCTTATGTACTCTAGTTATTGCATTAATATACAATAACTGTACTAGACATGTTTATTTTACTTTTAAAATAAATAATTTTCAGGAGTACAATATAAATGGTTTCCATATTAAAATTATTTTCTATATTAAATCATAAATCAAAACCAAAATAAACTTTATTCAATTTAGACCCTCAGATGCGCTTATGAACGTCAAAATTACCACCGGTTCGGAAAACAACCCAGTCATCGAGAAGAACCGGCAAGAAACTCGATCGGGTTTTGTGTTTTAACATAAATAGATGCATATTTCAAATAAATTACACGTTACAATCGTTAATAGTGGATGCACAGAGAAGAGTCAACTCCAGACATCACCATCGTTCACATGTTGATCCACTCTATAATAGCCCTTTGATACCAAAACCCGTTTGAAATGGCGCTTAAATTTATAGTCTGGCAAAACGGTAACATGCTTTGGGACTTTGTTATAAATTCTGACACTATTACCTAAGAAACTATTACTGGTTTTACTGAGTCGGAAACATGGGACGACCAGCTTATCACTGTTTCTAGTATTTAGATAATGCCGGTCTTTTACGAACTCAAGCTTTCCAAAGTTTTTGCGAACATACATTAAATTTTCAAGAATGTATTGAGAAGGAAGGTAGAGTCACAATACCGAATTCTTGAAACTTAGTCTTTTATGATTCACGAGGTCTCATATTGTATATTGCTCTGTTCTTGATGTTCTGGAGAAGGAAATATGTATGTACTTATTTCGAGTAAGTTAGTATAAATAAGTATAATCGCGATAGGTTTAATTCTCATTTACCTGAGTAACTAAATAATTCATTGTACACTATCTATATTAGACATTGTAATAGTGATTTATTTACCCACTTCTCAGCCCTAAATTAAGCTTGACCTACGTCTCGGTGTAAAAATGAACCTTCTTTTTCCTTGATATCGGGGGCGTAAGTTCAAACCTTGTTTATAAATATGAAAAAAAGAAAGCTGACGTAATTTAGTACTTTTTATTCAATTTAATTAAAAACAACTCTGTCATGTCCTTTTGCTTGTAATCAATCAATCAAATCAAAAATACTTTATTTAATTTAGGCCTTAAGAAGGCGCTTATGAAAGTCAAAACTACCACCGGTTCGGAATACATCCCAGTCATCGAGAAGAACAAACCGGCAAGAAACTCGATCGGGTTTATCTTTTTAACATACACTTATATATTTAAAATTCATTATACATTACAATCGATTTTAGTGGATGCACAGAGGAGCGTCAATTCCAGACATCACCATCGTTCACATATTGATCCACTCTATAATATTATACGTAATTATTATTATATATACATAATTATTTTATACATTTTTTTTTACTTTTCAATATATACACAACTAAGCGGGAATAATTCGTGATTTCAATTGGTAATAAACATTACAACAATAAATAATTGAAAATGGCTTTTTCAAATCTTAATATAAACTCTCGCTACCCTGATGGACGTGGGGAAGTCGAGAGTAGATTTATTTTATAGTGTTATGTAAGTACGCGGCCCGTCACAACATCGTCTATTCCTCAGCCGGAACGTGTCACATGTAGCCGGATATTGCTACGGACTCGGGCGTGTGCTAGAGTCACCTTCACAATAAAATACTGCTTACAACAACATTATAAATAATACTCTGACCTATACTTGGAACATGTGATACTTATAATCTATCTATAATTGTATATATTGAAAAATAGTTCCTTTGTGATTCAATCTTATCAAAACCGCCGAACGTATTGGCATGTGACTTTGGTCATTCGATGCAGAATGTTTCATAGATTGTTCTAGACTACTTGCTTCTTCGATTCGATTGATCCTATATATATATTTTTTTTTTATTTACAGCGATACGGGCGGGTATCTGTTAGTATATATTATATAACAGGTCGTTTTTCGCGCTTGTCTGTGTGTTTTCTTATTACTTGGTTTTTGATGCAGTTTATACTAACCGTTAGAGATTATTTCCGAGAGATACACACGTCTAAGACATATATATTACATCTACATACTCTACAGAAAAAACGATGTATTCTAATGAACTCGTAAGAAGAAGTTTTTGAGTGCTATCGATTGGTAATAATGGCTCTAAGCCTTATGAGATATATCAAAATAATGTGCTAAAGAATTGTACATCCTAAAAAATACCTACAAAAATTATGTCAATTTATTAAGGATAAATCCCAGTAGTAATTTTTATCTTTGGCATATTATTAAAAAGTTAATTCGTTATTTGGGATACCATTTGGATCAACATCGCAGAAATGTTTTTCCAATGAAATATTTTAGTTTTGTTGCGCATTTATTGTAGATCAAAATAGCTCTTTACAGTGTAAAAACAATTTACAGTACATAAAGAGACTTTTAAACATATTATACTGAAGCAATTTTCGTTGCAAGTTCAAAAACAATAACAGTTCGTGTTCATTTGAAGAGTAGTTCTAATTCAGTATGTGTACATTTTGCTTTGTACTGTGCAGCCGGGATAGTGATTGATCTTTTGATCTTTTAGGTGGTAGAGCTACGCTGAAGCTATTACTGGTTTCAGCATGAATGGGTCGGCTCGCCCGGGGTAGTACCACCCTCTCACAGAAAACCGACGTGAAGTAACAGTGCTTGCACTGTTGCGTTTCGTTCGGTCAGTGAGAGCGCCGGAGGCCCACATATTTAAAAGGCCGGCAACGCACTTGCGACTCCCCTGGTGTTGCTGGTGTCTATGGACGGCGGTGTTCACTTACCGCCAGGTGACCCACCTGTTCGTTTGTCCCCTAAAATATATAAAAAAAAAAAACTAAAACAAATTCTAACAGCTAACTGATAGAACGTACCGCTACGATGCTACTGTTTATTACTGTTTCTCGCTGAGTTTTGCTATGGCAAAATTGAATTCTGCGAATTGGTTTGGCCCGCGAGAATTGGATTTAGAATTGGAATTGGTTCGCGTCGTTCACGGTGCAAATAACTGGCGTGATGCGTGATTTATCTTATCACTCGTTATGTAACCATCGTTACTTGAAATGCTTCACGTCTATTAACTTATTGGAATATGTTTATTTAAGTGACATATAATTATATTTTTAAATGAATACTTGTGGCTGAATTTGTTTTCTTTGTTATACATCAGGCCTCAATACAGTGTACAGTCACAATCTATCTGTTTTATTATGTGCTATTTACTCCTCCAATGTAACGAAAAAATAGCTTTCGAATTAGAAAAATGTATTTCATTACAATGAAACCAATAATTCTAATTCAGTCCAGCATTTTAGTTAATTTAGCAACATAGCTAACACTAATTTAGCAACATAGCTGATACTATTAGAAGTTGCTTATAATAGTGCTATAGTTAGCTTATTTCAGTTCGGTTAATCTGTGAATGCCCATCAGGCCAACAGCGTATAGTCACTTCGAAGAAAAAAGCTATGCTTAGCCGTAGGATGTTAAACTATTTAATATTATATAGTTGCCTAGTAACTTCTTCAATAATGTCTACAATATCCAATCAAAAATTGTATTATATCACAAGTTTGCGCCATCTAGTGTTGATGTAGAAAACTCATACGAAATTTTTGAAGTTATACTTCTTTTGGCGCGTTAGGGACAAATGATGAGAGTAAATTTTTACGATGCGCGCGCACACCGTCACGAAAAACCGACAACCTGAAGTTATCTATATTCAACATTTTATTCAAACAAAGTATGTACGTATTAAATACCTTTTTTTCTATTGTTAGTGTCGTTTTCTCTACAAACGTAGAATAAGGCGAAAAATAAAATTTTTGAAAAGATTTTTATCTTGTTACGCCAAAGAAGTAGAACTTCTAAAGCGTGTACATAAGTACACATACACACTTTTTTTAGCTGGTAATTTCTAATTCAATAAAACTGAAAAATACTCCAACAAGTGTTATACCATTTATTGTCGATGTATAAAGTGAACTCTTGTTCTACCATTGACTGGACAAGATGACAGCATCTTCTACAGCAGGTTCTACGTGATAGTTTGACCGTATGCAATCATATGTTTTGGATATTCATTTTCGTCCTATCTATCCTCCTATTATCCGAACATCCGAGAAATAGTATTCGTTGTAGGCATGTTTTTGACTAATAACTGTGCACGTACTATATTCAAACGAAAATGGAATACATTCAATAGGTTTTGAGTGAGAGTAACAGGCTCCTTTTCATCTGCAGAAATGGTCTTGTTTATAATATTGGTAGGACTATAACCTCAAGATACTGTTCTTCTTTGTTAAATACATTTAGTCTTTAAACTTATCAATCTGATCAGCAAAAATTCTTATATTTTGCATCTTACAGTAAGTTCTAAGGTTAAGGTTTTAAGGCTATGGTCTATAGAAGCGGTAAGTCGACCTAATAGTAATTGCGTGTACATTATACTCCAATAACAGGAATTATATGAAGTTCAGTGTTAAAAGATAACCGTCAAGAACCCCCGTCGGTTACGAAATTCCTTAATATAAGAATTAAAATGAAAAAGTTAAATTAAATATTTTATGAAAAATATTAATTTATTAAAATCTATTAGATATAAAATAGTGACTTGTAAATTATATTAAAAAAACACTGAATAAAAATAAGTTTTAAAGAAAGTCCCACACTTACAGCATTGAGGTTATACAAACGACAACGCACGATACTCACTTACTCGCACGCGTATACAATCCTATAAAATAGAAGGAGACAGACAGAAAGTCAGTACGAAGCGGAGATAACGTTTTTTCCTTACATGACGATTTCTGGTTGTAGCCGTGTTAAAGAATTTCATTTCAAAAATTAAACTCTTGTAAACCGCCAGATTCCACTAGTCGATAATAAAAAAATAAAAAAATAAACATCACCAATTCCATTGATTTATTATAACTCATTTCCACAATAAATTGTATTTAAGTGATAGTAGTAATGTTTTTGAGAAAACACAAAAATTACCATACAACAAATATCATACATTATTTAAACACATCAATACAAATATAATTATACAAGTTTTTTTTTTAATTATTAAATCACATTAAAGACAATCACTTATTCAATACACTGTTAATTTACAATTCTGGGAAGGACGACTTATATACCTGGTTTTTTTTTATGGGGAAAAAAAGCATTCTTTACATGTTTGCCAAAAATTTGCTTAACCTTCCTATACAGTTATATATAATACATTACGATACTGTGGAATGTAGTGGTCTTCATTAAAAAGCTTGAAATTATATAATTAGAAAGATAATCGTATTGTTTTACTTAATAAATCAGAATAAATTAATAGAAAGCAAAAACTATACTTCTGACATAGTTTTAATTAATTGAAGTCTGTTTTATTCTATAACTAGCAGGCCCGGTGGACTTTGCCCTGCTCTGATAATTAAAAATATATACATATGTGCATGAAATGCTTAAAGGTAACTAATGTATTCAATTTGATAAGGATTAATACTGTACTCGTCTATATAGCCTTCCAATTACCTCATTGTATTTGACCATGTTTTTAGAAGAGAGATAGATGGGTATAGTAAATTATCCTTAAAAGAGAGGTATATGCCATCGGACCCTTTTTGTATTTTTATTAAAAAGGAATATCTCACTATGAATTGTTTTGTTATATCTCAAAAGAATTAGGCAGCGTTTTCGATGAAAACTCCCAAGCGGCTTGATTTTTTCCAACACTTTCAACAATTATCTTTATATTTCACTCAATTTACACAAAACCTGGACAAATTATATACCTAAACCTTCCTCATGTATTACTCTATCTATTGGTGAAGACCGCATTACAATCCGTTCAGTAGTTTTCGAGTTTATCGCGAACATACAGACGAGCAGACAGACAGACGAACAGACAGACAGAAAGACGCGGCGGACGACTTTATTTTATAATATGGAGTGATAACCCAAACTTTAAGTCTTTTTAAAAATATACTAATTATTTTTGATTATTATTCTGTGTTAACATCGTATGTTAAAAATAAACAACATATTAGTAATTTAGTTATAAATTAAATAGTATATGGAATTAATCAACTGTCCTTTTTCAATTCTTTTGACTAGAAGATATTATTTACTTTTTAAAATATAAACGTTACTTTTGTAGAAAATTCATAAAAATATATATATTATTATTATTATTATTATTATATACGTTGATTTTTATAGCGTAGGTTAAAAATAACGACGAGGGATAATTACAAATCTTACCGAAGTAACAAACAACAAACCCGTCTATCTATATTATTATACAACATTATAAAAATACTCTCACCCAAGACAATTTGTATAACATCGAAAATACATTCAAAGATATCCATTATTCACTTAACCATTATATAAAAGGATATATTATATAATACAAGAGATAATATTTCACACTCAATATTTATATAGTTCCACACATACACATACATATACAATGAAAATCTTCGATAAAAACTTTATTATTAAGAACAAAATAATATAACTAAATCGAATGAATACAATTGAGTACCAGATCTAAATATATCTCATTCGATATATATATATTTATTTTAATAAAATATCAAACCTTATGGTCGTATAACAACAATTACAATAATATAAACATATTTTATAATAAACGTACATACCGATAGTTCGTCAAACTCCGCCGGTGTTCCGAAAAGGACCAGCCCCATTACATACTCGTACATAAGAATTCGAAGAATTTTCAAAGCGTTACGATTTTAAGTGACACGTCCGATAAACGGTATATTCTAAGCTAACTCTATGCTAATCTAGCATTGTCTAGATAAAGGAGAATAGCGCGCGTTTAATACCCCCGAGTACTCCACCGAAAAACATCGGCCGCGCTTACAGGAGGTACTCTCATTGTTCCGGCTTGTCGAAGGAAGTGTTGGGTGTGCTCTCCACTTTTTTCAATACTATCTTGAATGTGAAAGTGTGCTTGGGAGAGACCGAAGCCGGTCGAGGTGTTTGCGGAGACCGCGGTGGCGGTTCCGGTGGCACTTCGGACCTCGTCCTAACACGCCGCGGTGGATTGCGGACAGCCTGGAGCCGATAACGGTTCTTTCGGTGGCTGTGGCGACAATCGATTCGGAGATAAGCGTCCCGGTGACGGATCCGGTGATTTCGGTGGTAGCATCAGCGGTGGGAGGTTAGCACACGGCGATCCACGTGAACCTCGGCGCTCTTTCAATCCCATCGCAGGCGGTGGGGAAGCCGGCGCTTCATCTTCAGCCGCCGCCACAACAACCACAGGCTCAGTTCGCACTAAAGGCGTTTTAGGTTCACTCGGATCCGAAGCAAGGGATCTCCGGAAATAATTCAATCCATTCTCTATTTCAGCTAACGCTCGCCTCACGAATGGGAAACTCTCTGATATCTCCGAGGCAGATTTGCGAACAGGGAATTCCGTATCACTGTCTCTCTTCTTCGGTCTGCAACGTTCAAATGTAGGATCTCCTGATGCGGCTACTGTTTCTGACACCTGTCTGGTCAAGGCCGCATGCTTCACAGAATCGGACTTAGATCGCGGCTCTCTCGTTTTCGGTGTCGGTGAGCGGCGTTCGCCAAATTTCTTGCTAGCAGCGCGTTTAATAGACGAGAAAAGTCCGAGTTTCTCAGGCGGCTTGTCTGATACTGGTGCTGGTGGAGGAACGACTGGAGCTGTGGAAGGTCCGGGGACGGGTTCGGGCACGGGACGGGGGACGTTCCCCTCGCGTTAGTTGTGCCGAGAATCGGAAGATGGAACATCGCTCGAGCCGGTGGAGGAGAGAGTCGTATTAGAGCCGTAAGGGTCGAGCGAAGACTGCACAGACATAGAACGTCCAGCACGGCGGACTCGTGCCGGGGAAAGCTGCCCTGGATCTATGCTGGCCGGATCTGCCTACAACAAGAATATTTTAAACAATCTACACAGCTTGCTTCTTTGTATAATAAGTAACTACAGAGCTAATAATGATAATTATAGGTAAAATACATAAAAAATAGTATGAGATAAAAGAAACAACGATAAAGTTGTAGACAATAAAAAGGGAGACAATAATGTAAAGGCTCTTCGTTTTTGTTGCTATTTAAAAATACTAGGTTTTGTTCTTCCTAACAATAAAACATTTGTTAATGTCGATCACTCATTTCAGAACTTAGCCCAAATAAAAAACGTAGGGACAGACAAACATTTTATAAGCACATACTTGTTTGGTCCTATTTACATATCCTATAATGCATAGTCACTTCGAATCCTACTTATTTGTATAGATTATTGTTTGGTCTCTACAATTAATAGAGTAATGTTTTCTAGTTCATATTAATCCTCGTAGCTTAATATTAGAATCTATAAAAAGTTTTATTTTAATTTAACTATTTCAATAACAAAATATTATTGCTTATGCCCCATAAGTAATAACGTAATTCTATAAAAATTCTTCTACCAGCCATCACGGGTCTTTAAAAATCAGTATAGCTGTTTCGAAAATTAACCCTTTCACAAAAACTGTCAGGAAAACAAAAAAATTGTATACACGTGTTGGGATTCTTTAAAGTATAATACACGTGTTGGGATTCTTTAAAGTATAAACAACACATAGTTTACAAGAACGTTATTTTGATACTACAGACAGATACTTCAATTTCAATTCTATGTATATATTAAAACAAAGTTCACCTGGTAAGCTAACGCATTCATGATGATGGAGTAAGGCACTAAGCCCAAAGGATGCACTTCTCTCATGAGAACGTTAGCCGGTATCTTGTGGAATTGGATGTACTCGAGGAAATTGCCAATCACATCCTTTAAAATCATATTTTGATTTGTGTCACAGTACTTCTTACTCCACATTAGTGCTGCCTGTAAATGTAAAACCAGAGTCACTATAACAATATCGATTATAAACAAATATTTTAAGACAAAATCGCTATTTTACTAACGTTAAATTTCTTTCTTGAAGTTTATTACGCATATTAAGAACTTATACAATACCAACTGTGGTGGTGTGGACACATACTTCTTATGGATGACCATCGTTTGCCAAAAGTAGTTTTTTACTCCGAGTTGGTAAAAGGTAAACGGAAGCGCGGTGGTCACTATCTGCGTTATAAATATGTGTTCAAAAGGCATTTGATGGCTTGTAATATTGATTGTACGTGTTGGGAGGATATCGCTTTAAAGCGGCCAACTTGTTATTCTATGGATATGACAACACCTTTTGTCAAGTTTAAATAATATGGGCGCGGCTACACTATCTGTTGTAAAGTTTACTTCAATTTATAAGAAAGCTGAATGTATTTGCGATCTAAAAAATATATTTAAAAGCTATTAATAAATTGATGAATATTTTAAATGGTTTTACAATTAATTTTCTAAGGAAGACATATAAATAATTATACACAAAAGTTTATCGAGATTAGTTAATTCATTTAATATTTTCATAGTATATAGGTATATACTTTGTGTATGTAGCAACATAAATACCTTCACCAACCGTGATGTGTGTACTACAACAGATGAAAAAGCAGAAGCTGCATTATAACAGTCCGAGAGAAATCGTATTAAGAGCGTGACTACTATAACACACCGTCGAGGTAGCGACCGCATACTATCTGGGTGTATTTATTTATAATTTCACCGACAAACTGCACACAATGCGTCATACGCGCCGTACATGTATATTAGGGTGTTCACACAAAATGATCCAATATATTATTTTGTAAATACCTGAAATTTCGTAAACTCGTCAGCTCGTAATTCATCTCTCGCTAATATGAGTCGCACTACATGTTGAGGTAACAAAGTGAAGGAACCAAGATTCAACACTTCATTACCATGCTCATCGACAAATTCTAATACCTGAAAAAAAAAAAATTGTTGATCTAGCCTGTTAGAAATCCTTACTAGCCCGCGTTAGGTTATATAAAACGATGCGATGATGTTTAGTAATATAGCCA
The DNA here is from genome assembly GCA_035772565.1 of Antheraea assamensis. NCBI lineage: Eukaryota > Metazoa > Arthropoda > Insecta > Lepidoptera > Saturniidae > Antheraea > Antheraea assamensis. The sequence continues at coordinate 1,213,260 of JAQQSE010000060.1, forward strand.
ACAGTAGTTAGCCTAGTCCGAAGTCTGTTAACATCCTTGCAAATGAGCCGGAGCTTACAAGCATCTGTAGCTGTGTTCCGGCAGCTGCACGTGAGAACTATAGTACCCATCTAAGTTTAACGTGTTTACATCTTAGATAACATGAGATGAGACTGTGGTTAAACATTAAAAGCTGCAAGTATATAATAACAAAATACAGATCCCAAAATAAAATAGGCAGCAGTAGATATTCCTCTTGAAGTATTGTGGTCGCATAATTCAGCTTTTAATGGTACAAAACTATTTGTTGACAGTTTATCTGTATTTACATCATAATAGGTTTTTAACATATTAGATAGCTTCTTCAGTTTGTTTATTACTGTAAGTAACACGTCTTAGGACTGTAGATAGGAAAGTAGAGCGAGAAAAGTAAAATACCTTTTGCACCAAACTCTTCGTGCATTTATACTGTATGTAACGCTCTGCAGATGCGAGAAGAGCACACACAGTGTCAACGGTAATGCAGCATTGAACAAAACCGGCGCACGCTCGCCGCAGCTCATCCAGACCGTAATAATCAGCCGCGTTCATGACACCTGTAATATTATGAATAAAGAAATATTAGACTTTTTCTCTGAATACGATAAGAGACTACAGTATACCTGATGGAAAGCGTAGTGGAGATAAGAAATGATGGCCTTCAAGCCACATTGTCGCTGGATACACAATGGTTGATCCTCACATCATTTGACAAAACAGAAATGAGTCAATAGCCACTAGACAACAGACATAATAAATATGCTCTATCACTCGCGATTGGAGTTTACGAGATAGAACATACGAAAGCATGTACACGCATTCACAAATGATTTCATTGTTGATATTTTCTATACGTGCGCTTTTTCCCCACGGGAAAAGCCATTTCGGCGTGGAGATGACCGTGCCGTCTAAAGGCAGCTATCGTATTACCGTGTGATATCCTACCACGATACATTTTTTAAGTCTAGATATAATACATCGGTTGATCATGGAATGCGACACGCTCGATATTGCCATAGTCCATAGGTGATGATACATCTGATATTAGTGTTAGTATTCCGATCGAAGAAAACTGTTAAATCTTACAACCCATATAGCAATGTCTGTATTAAAAAATGATAATGCATGAAACTGTAGATAGTATATGTAACAAATTTGTACTAGTAGCTTCGATTATTATATTAGATTAGATTTTATCTATTCCTCGTGACAGCATAGTTTTTCTAAATGAAAAATGTTATGTCCTATGATGTCCTTTTCTGTGTCTCTGATAACGTGTAGGTATGCAAATTTCGCAAACACGTGCCATTTACAATCGCTTCAGTGATTAAGGCGAGAAAGTGTAACAGATAACCAAGCTCACATTCAAATTTACACTATTAAGTTAGTTTTAGTACAAATTTGTGTTCCTACAAACGAATACAATTGTACAACCCTACAGGTATAAACGAAAACCTGATATATTTTAATTTACCAATAACACTAAATGGGTAAAGAAAGTAAAATCTAAGTGTCAAACTTTCGATTGGAGCGCCTTTTTTAGGACAGCTTGGTTTGTCCCCCAAAACCTCATATAAAACCCCCCGAATATTATATTTTATATTTATCAGTAAATTCGTTTTGTATTTTTATTAAAACCACTCATCCTCTTCTTATATTTATAACCCTTCATACTTTTCCTTATAGCCTTAAATCTTTGTGGGCGTGTGTGCCCACATATTCTGTTCTTCTAGAACAAAATAGGGTTGTCACTTTTCTATGAAACTTCGGATGACAATTGAATACCTGACCCATGTCTCTCACGTTTTAAAGGGATTTATCACTGTTGGACGGAAGACGGTAAACATGTATGATCCCTATCATGACATTTAGTGAAACACATTAACTGATAGACAATATACATATGAGGACATAAATGCACACATTTAATTTTAAACTAAATATAGCTTCCATTATCCTTACTAGCCCTTACTAATACTTTTTGAAGTTATACTTCTTTTAGGGCGCGTTAGGGAAAAATGATGAAAGTAAATGTTTACGATGCGTGCGCACACCGTCACGAAAAGCCGACACCACGCAGTATGTATTGAATACCTTTTTTCTATTGTTAGTGTCGTTTTTTCTACAAATGTAGAATAAGGCGAAAGATAAAATGTTTCAAAAGATTTGCTTCGGCCTTATAAATAAATTTAATAGCTGCGCTCCAGATAATGAGATGTGTTACGGGCCTGCATCTCATTGATCGAATACGGAGTATGCAGACGCTTTAGTAACGCTGTCATTTCGACGAGTAAAGAAGAAAATTAATAATGTGACAGTAAATTACATTATTGGATACATTAAAATTACGCATTGGATACATTGCTAACAACATATGAAAAATATAAACGCACTCTCTGAAGAACCGCAATCTTTCTTACGCTTATAACTACACCGCTAATTGCTCTTCTGGAAAGTGAGATTCGTGACAACGCTCTTTTGCTTGTGACACCGCTGCTCCGTACTAGGTGCTGAGTTTGCAGGTTAGTGCACGCTTTTTATTTGGGGTCTTTATTATTATATTTATTTATAGGCAAGACCACCTACGCTCTCGCTCTTCCTTTTCACGCATCTTTTTATACCTTTTTTATCTTCACCGCATCTTTCCTGGTGGGACCTATTTACAAGGTCCCATCAGCCCCTCCAAGATTTTTATCTTGTTACGCCAAAGTAGTATAACTTCTAACGCGTGTACATAAGTACACACTTTTTTACTTTATTTTTATTGAAGGTTTATTGAACAAGAACACGCCTCCCTCATCCAACATTTGGTACAAAAGAAAACAATAGAAACAAAAAAAAAAACTTTGCAATCACTTTCTTGTCCTAATATCGATGTCCATTAAATCATAAATTATCTTTGCTTCTTCTGTAAGTTTGTTTCTTTGTTTCACTTTCACACCTTAACTACTTAACCGATTGTCATGAAATTTTGCATACACATGGTCAGGGATACAAAAAAGAACATAGAGTATCTCTCATCCAGGAAAAAGTACTGTATCCGAGGAATAGATCGAATCTAATTATAGGCTAACGAAAGCGAAACCGCAAGCAAAAGCTAGTTATGGTAAAATTAGTCGAATAAGCTTTTGGACTCGAATATTCGAATTAGGAGGTTTTTGGTGGAGCGTTTCCGTCACTACATTTCTTATACACCTCCAGTGTGTATGTACCAAGTATATGTAATAATTATATTTAAAACAATAATTTTATTTGCATTTATTTTTCTATCATATTTCTTAAATATTATTGTAATGGTGTTTTTGTATCATATTTTAAATCTCAAATTCTATCAAGGAATACTCCGGAAGATAACAAATTTTATTAATTTAAGTCAATATACACCGATTTACCTGACACAAAATAATGGAATCGCGCAGGCGAAGAATGTTATAACAGTCGCCAACGTTGAACAGAAATCATGGTACCTACTACAAATTAATCCCAAGGAGGGGTTTATATGAGGTGCGAGGGCGATCATAAAAATTAAGCCAAATCATATACAACCCTACTTAGGTGGGATAAGAGTAAACAGATAAAAACGATAATTCAAATAATGAGTATTATAAACTATGAATTTATAATGCACTATAATTTAATTCGAAAATAATAATAATAGTGGTTTAAAACAAATGGAATATTTAATAGTTTAATTTATCTGTGTCCTCAAATATAAATTATAAAAATGCATCCATTACTCATAAACGGCAAGTTATACTTACTACACATACATGAAATATTTACCAAGTGACTGACACACGCCTGAAAACATTTTATCCGCTTCAATTTTTACATAAAAGAAAACAATGTTTTTCTCGTTTGCAAATACGTTATCTAAAGTTATAAATCTTTCGTGTATCGAAATAGAAGTTCTGGAACTTTCTTAATTAAATAACGGGCCCTTGTTTCGTGAACAAGTTACGCGTGTAAATTAATGAAATTCTCTAAACTGCGATGAAGGAATTCCTAACATTTATTACTTTATAATCACTTTATTTATTACTCTATTTAAATATAAAATGTCAAGGCAGTCATACGGGACTGCCGATAGAAGTGAAAACTTAAAACAACGGAAAAACTGTGTTCTTTTTTTAACACATCTATTGGTACTCCGAGCAAATTGCAGCAATTATTTAAGCATTTATTTAGCAATTATACAGTTTCTCAATTAAACAAATATATGATGGGCTGTACAAGCTCAGTACAAAATATTTATTTTACACGTACACAGGCCGCTCCACTACGCGTCGCTAGTCTGGCCCAAGCGCAATACATCACTAGCATGTCGAGGTCATCGGTGACGCAAACCCATACGTTTTTCCCTTAGCCAAAATTGCTAAACACGGCTAAGTATGTATTATTCATTTCAAAAATTTGAAAAACATTAAGCTGTTTTTTAATCTTTTTGATTGTTAACATTAAGCCAGGAAAGAAAATCTTCGATGTGTGTACTAATGAATTTTTCAAGATTCACGTACCTATATTTAGGTAATATCTTGAACATAATTGCCGCTTCTTTGGACGGTAGTGTTATTACAAGATGTTCTAACATAATATTTGAACTCAAGTCATTATGTATATATTCCATATTCCAAAATCTATAAAATTATCATTTCCTTTATTACAGTCATTAATAACGCAATAACCTTTACGAGTTAATAAAAACGATATAGTATCAAAATATAACGCTGATAAACGGACATATCGTGTTTGTGATTGCTCTCCATAGATTTTATTTGATGTTAGGAATATTGTTACTATAGCAACATACTTCAATATTACTTCCTAACCCTACGACCGTATTAGTGGACTTCGGCGACGATACGCGTTTTCGTGTCAAGAACATTCACTTCCTTTGAAGCCTTTAAAGAATTCGCGCTAGGACGAAATCCTATAACTTTCTCGTAAAATTCACTTCAGCTATAAAGCATTCGTCACATATACGTCGAAATTCGACAACACACTTTTAACAAGCCGACAATAATATTAGCATGATAATAAGGTCGTAGTGTAGATAGCGGTGAACAAAAGAAATATGTACTATAAACTATCAATGATTCAAACAACCTTATCCGGAGTAGTCACGGGCACAACCCGTTTCAAAATACAATAATGATATTATAAACGGAGGTCTTGGAATAACATTGAAAGTGTCTAATTAATATTTATAATCAATCACAAAATGAATTGTATCACATTTTTTTTAATATTAATCATTACAAAGGAATACTAAAGGGTAATATAAAGTCGGGCGAAGTAATATTTTCAACCGGCTACAGTGTAAAACTTTAGTAACAACAGTTATGTGAAGACCCAACGAAGTTCTTGTAATAAAATATTTATTAGTTTCCAATGGACGTTATTTTATTAATATGATGATATACTCCTAAAAGTAACTATTGTTATATTTTACATATTATTAAAGAATAACGATTATTTGCGAAGCTGTCTTCGCCAATCAAGGTATTAATTCATATCCAATTAGCTATTATTTCCCTTTGACATTTAATGCGTATAAAGGTTGCATTTTAAGACATATTATTTAAATGAATGAAGAATATATTTAAAGATATCCCAAATTTAACACATTTCACGCTATTTATTTCTGTATTACGATACATACGAAGCTTCTTTCACTTTGAAAATCTGTACACATATAAACTTGAATACTTATATCGCCCTAAACTAACTATTATAAAACCTATCATGCTGTCTTTATCTGAGAGCTAGGCTACGATATGGACGGATGAAAAAAGATTACCTGTGTGGCAGGGTATGAATGTTAAGATAGATCTGTGGTGTAACTAGAATGAATAATATTAATAAGGAGTATATCGGAGGAAGTTTGAAAATAGCACCAGGGACAAAGAAATTGAGGAGTAATAGGTTAGGCATGATATGGGCATATCATGAAAAGAAATGAAAGTTATTTATTTTATAGCACCAGGGGACAGAGAATAGCACCAGGGGACAGAGAAGTTGAGGAGTAATAGGTTAGCATGATATGGGCATATCATGAAAAGAAATGAAAGTTATGTTATTAAAATAGTTTTAAGCATGAAGGTGGACGAATATCGGAGTAGAAGAAGACCGAAAAAAATATGAAGAGATTATGTTAAAAATGGAATATGAATAAAAGGTGTGAATATTGAGATGACATCTGACAGGGGAGAGTGGAAGAGGAAAATATGTAGTGCTGACCCTATTTAGGTGGTATAAGGGTAAGCACATGATGACTTATACAGTCCTAGCTAGGTGGTAGAGCTACGCTGAAGCTATTACTGGTTTCAGCATTAATGGGTCGGCTCGCCCGGGATAGTACCACCCTCTCACAGAAAACCGACGTGAAGGAACAGTGCTTGCACTGTTGCGTTTCGTTCGGTCAGTGAGAGCGCCGGAGGCCCACATATATTAAAAGGCCGGCAACGTACTTGCGACTCCCCTGGTGTTGCTAGTGTCTATGGACGGCGATGATCGCTTAGCATCAGGTGACCCACCTGTTCGTTTGCCCCCTATAATATAAAAAAAAATACGTTGCACCCGTCCGTATCTGTAGCGGTTCGCGCCGTATAAAGTCGTGTAAAAATATACGGCAAACACTACACGTATTCCTCCGGCGCTATAGTGGATTACATTTAAGCGAAAACTCTTTTACCAATAAAGCGCACAAATACGCTCTGTAAATTGAATTTCTATTTTCTCAGGAAACAACTTTATCGATTTATTGAGGGAATATAAAAAGTAAGCCATCTGTACACGTTCGTGAGCAGAAAACATTTACAGAGCCATCAAACGAACTGAAGTCGATTTACTAGACCTACCTACAAAACGGTGAACGTTAATTCCATCAAAAATTACCAATCATTACTAGTTGGTACCACTTTCATATTTTATAGGCTTTAGCGTTTGAAGACAGTCTAGCTTAATGTTGACCAACGATGTGGTTCAATATACTAAACACGGTACACATAGAAAGGGACTGGTTCTCAAGTACAGCTGCAGGAACACACTCACAGGTGCTTAGCGATAGATTTTCAACTTCAGTATGATTGCTAGCCAGGTGAGCTTAAATGAGCCCTACCACCATGCTATTGTCTCATCACGATGTTTTCCTTCACTGAAAACGCCGATTAATTCGCAAATATTCAGAACTACTCTCTCTTCCTGACTATATGTCCCACATGGTGGTGGGGTCAGCCTTCCTTACTTTCTTTCTCCACTTCGCTCTGTCCTCGACATTGCCTTCGGATACTTTACACTCCTTCATATCTTTTAGCACTAAACCTTTCCAGTTAGTTTTGGGCCTACCTCTGGGTCTTTGACCAGGAAGGGACAGTTGTAGTGCTAAATTTCCTACGTAGTCTCGTGGCTTCCTCTTCACATGACCATACCATCGCAACCTACTTTCCTGCATCTTATCGGCAATGTCGCGCACTCCTAGGCTGCCTCGCACGTATTCGTTGCGGATTTTATCGAGCCGAGTTATGCCACACATCCACCGTAACATCTTCATTTCAGCAACTTGAATAGTATGGATGTTCTTTTTATTTACAGCCCACGTTTCACTGCCATACATAAGGACTGGTCTAACTATGGTTTTGTAGATAAGACCTTTTAGCTTCACCGGAATTCTTCTGTCACATGTAACACCAGTCACTTCTCGCCATTTGAGCCACGCTGCGGCAATCCGGTGTTGTATATTGCCTTCAATGTTCCCAAACTTATCCACTACATTTCCCAAATACCTATACTGGTCGCATGAAGTAACCATTTGTCCATTGATGGAAATCGGAGCATTATCGTTGACATCTGGGGCATTCAAGGACATAAATTGGGTCTTCGCGACACTCAACATAAGGCCACCGGCTTGTAACTGATGCTTCCACGACAACAGTGCCTGCTGCAACTCAGTGCGGCTTTCCGTGCAGATGGCCACATCGTCTGCGTATATAAAAGTCCACGGAGCTGAGTTTTGCGCTGCCCCAGTAAGTGAGTCCAAGACCAAACCGAACAAGAAGGGGCTCAGTACAGAGCCTTGGTGAACGCCTTCCGTGACCGGTATCGGTTCTGTCTGACCCACTACCGTGCGTACCACAGATCTCGCATCCCTATACATGTCGGCAATAATGTTGACATACATTTCGGGGACATTCTTTTTGCGAAGGCTCCACCAGATAGTATCCCTCGGGACACGATCAAATGCCTTTTCCATATCCAGGAATGCAATATACATCTTTCGGTGTTTGGCACGATACTCCTCAGCAATCGTGTTTAGAGCGAACATTGGATCGATGGTAGATAAGCCAGGTACGAAGCCATAGTGATTTTTGGATAATGAGCACTCAGATCTTAAGCGGCTATCAATCACTCTCTCGTAAAGCTTCATAGTGTGGCTCAGAAGCTTGATTCCACGATAGCTGTTGCACTCGTACTTACTACCTTTCCCTTTATAAATTGGAACTATGGTACTCAATCTCCAAGCATCCGGCATTTTAGAAGAGAGCAACACACAGTTGAAGAGATTGGTGAGCAGTATAATTCCTCGCTCGTGTAGGGATTTCCAAGCTTCCACTGGGATACCGTCTGGTCCGATGGCTTTCTTGTTGGACATCTTTCTTAGAGCTATCTTAACCTCACTCGAATGTATTAGAGGTATAAGGCCCAAATTTTTCGCCATTTTTGGGCATTGGTTAGCCGCTTGCTGAACGTTCAAAAGCTGTTTATAATATTGTTGCCAAGCAGTTATGATGTCCCGATCTCTATATAACAGATCGCCATTGAGACCTCTAATGGTTTTACACCTAGCGGGATCGTTGTTGCTTCGATTTCGCTGTTTTGCGAGCTTATAAATGTTCTTTTGGCCTTCTTTGCTGTTTAACTTCATATAAAGATTTTTCTGGGAATTCGCCTGCTCGACAGCTATGACTTTCTTGGTGGCTTTTTTAACTTTTACGTATGCCTCTCTATCTTCTGCTGTTTTTGTAGACTGCCAGGTCTTGAAGGCCAATTTTTTATTTTGTATTGCAATCTGCACACTCTCTGTCCACCACCAAGTCTCTCTATCAGCTCTTTTTCCGCCTTTTGTCCGACCAAGGATCTTATTTGCTGCTGTAATTATGGACTTCCGTAAATGCTCCCATATTTTATCAACATCTGAATCAACATCAAACTCCAAATTGTCTAGCTGATTACAGAATTCGGGAATTTTTTCTCCTTTCAGATTCCACCACTTGGTGAGTTCTGGTGTTTGAGGTGGTTTCGGTTTTGTCGTCTTCTTAAACAACATGTCCATTACAACGATGCGATGTTGAGTGATGGCACATTCTCCCGGAATCACTTTACAATTTGTGACACGGCCAATGTGAGCTCGATTTACTAAAATGTAGTCTATCTGCGAAGATGTTCGTCCGCTTTTGTATGTAATTTTATGTTCTGGCTTTTTGGCAAAAAAGGAATTTACAATAGCCAGATCGAATGCCGCTGCTGTCAAAAGGATGACTTTGCCATCATCGTTAGGTATACCGTGTGCATGGCCGCCATGCACTCTCTTAAAAGCGATGTTTTTTTCTCCAATGTGACCATTTAAATCACCACCCAGCAGAATTGTCTCTTTTATAGGTATTTGTTGAAGTAAGTCTTCTAAAGTTGTCCAGAACGTATCTTTTTCAGCTAGGCTACAACCCGACTGGGGAGCATATGCAGAGATCACATTAAGGACTTCTCCTTCCGCTATTACTTTTAGAGACATTAGCCTATCATTTATGCGATTAACCTCTAGGATATTGTTGAGGTGTTCTTCTTTAACAGCTATGGCAACTCCATTCCTCCCGTGTTTTGCGCCCATATACATAAGTTTATAGCCCTCTCCGATATTACGAGCTTTGGATCCAGTCCACCGAGTTTCTTGTAAGCAGATGAAATCTACCTTTCTACGCATAAAGAGCGAGGCAAGTTCCTTTGTCTTTCCCGTTAGTGTTCCTACATTTAGAGTAGCGAAGCGGACCTTCAGGTTACGTTCAGGGACTAACGTCGTTAACCGAGCCCGTCCATGACTCGGTAGCCCTTGCAAACTATTCGCAGATTTAGGGCGATATGTCTGCGCGTCGTTTCGTGGCGACGCCCTATCCTTTAACTGTAGTGTATTATGTAACCTTTGCATTTTGCTTTTCTACGGATTTGGCGATTTTTTTAGGTTTATTAGTCCAGTACCGATTGCCATCTGACATACAAAAACCTACCCGCTTGAGGTAGGAAAACCCCTGGATATTCGGTGGTCTATCCATATATATACAAGTATTTCCACCTGTAGGTAATGAAATCTGGTTATCCCGCCAGAGCACCGGTCGCCAGAGCCTCGTTCGTTAATCAGCAGGATGAACCACGTGCAGGTGAGGTTGACATTTGGGTTAGTAAAGATGTTGTGTCCATACCCCTTTCACCCCAAATATTCAGAACTACAATATCCATTAATCCAAATGGACTAGGGCATCATTGCTGTTAAAAACCTCCTTATATTCTGTGTGACAAACTTCTTTGTGTTTTAGTATTATATTAGTTTTTTATATTTAAAAGTATATATTTTAAATGGGACATGATCTATGTCACAGTTTGGAAAAAAGGGCGATGTAGAACACATGTAAAATCTTCATCTAGTCGACTGACCACAAAGAACCTGAATTTAACATCTGGCGACTTGATTATAATTTTGCCACTTCTACTTAGCCACTATGGAGAAACGTGATGATATGTAGTCTAGGTGAGATCTTAGAAAAAAATCTCTAACTCTTCTCAAACCTGGTGCAGTCATTTCGTAAATAAGTCCGGAGAAGAAACAGACACTTTAATTTTATTTATACGCGTAAATGTATAAAGCATTATCAAAATTATATAAAGGAAAATTCCGAACGTATTCGGTATGAACGTAGTTTTGATTGAAAATTAAATTAAGCAGAATAACTTAACAAATTATAAATCCTCGCGTGAGGTTCGTGAGTACCTTCACGGGTCTCTAGGTAAACTGTGCTCGGTCATTCGATGAATATAGAGCCACGATTCAATTTCTGATTAGTCGATTGAAAATTGGAAACTCTGAATTCAGTCTTTATGGAGTGTAAAGAGAATTGAGAGACTAAAGAAAATAACTGAAGGTTTTAGGATAAACCAATTGCATTAGTTGTACCTGATTAGTCTTGATTTGTGAAAGTAAATTGATTAATTAATATAAATTTTAAATTGTTTGTGCTATTATTTTTTTTTTTTTTATAGTGTTGGGGCAAACGAACAGGTGGTTTATCTGATGGTAAGTGATCACCGCCGTCCATAGACACTAGCAACACCAGGGGAGTCGCAAGTGCGTTGCCGGCCTTTTAAATTTGTGGGCCTCCGGCGCTCTCACTGACCGAACGAAGCGCAACAGTGCAAGCACTGTTACTTCACGTCGGTTTTCTGTGTGATAGAGTACTACCCCGGGCGAGCCGACCCATTCATGCTGAAACCAGTAATAGCTTCAGCGTAGCTCTACCGCCTACCATGTGATATTTATATAAAACTAGCAGGCTCGGCGGACGTTATCCTGCCCTGATATTAAAAAGTATACACTTATGTTCATGAAATTTACTTTTTCCGACTCTTTCAACAATTATCATTATATTTCAACCAATTTACAAAAAAACCTGGACAAATTATATACCTAAACCTACCCCGTGAATTACTCTACCTACTGGTGAAGACCGCATTACAATCCGTTCAGTAGTTGTTGTCTTTATGGCGAACATCCAGACAGACAGACAGACGCGGCGGACGACTTTGTTTTATAATATGTAGTGGTGATGTTATTATACTAGCGACTAGATCTTAATAAGTCTGGAATGGAAGTTTATGGCGGGATCCTAAGTCTGTTACCTAGTGGATTTTGATATTTTATTCATAATCTTGTGTTATTTGACTCTATATTTTGTAATATCGGTGGTATTTTACGTAATATAGTTCGGTTATTATGCACAAGTGAAGTGGATGGGAAATATTACCACGGAGCATTAAATCTGAGATGCCATAAAAACTCGATGGAAAGTTCTAACAAGGGAGCCACCATCTTGTTAGAACATCGAAATATAATAGACACTATTAATATTATTATATACTCGACAATGGCATTAATAAACTAGAAGAATGGTTGCCAAAAAATAAAATTTGGAATGTAGACATATTACTGAATAAAAATATTTGGATATATTATGAAGCTGATAATTTGCGGTTATATTATCTTATGCGGCATATAAAAATATACAGACTTGGCCCAGTTCAGGCTAAAAAGTCATTATTATAGTTGCACTAAAAGCCTTTTCAGTATTATTATATCCTAACAGTATCCTTGTAACGGTTTATTTTCCCTTTATCTCGTGTCAACCTTCATTAAAGGTCCATTTGAATGGTTATCTACGTAAGCATAATTTGAAAAGCATTACACCCCACTACCCTTGTAATTTAGAAGGACAACATATTTATTTCATTTTTAGAGATATCTGGGCCCTTCTTCTTTCTCTCTTAAACATGAAGTTACATGAATTTAAGTCAGCTTTAATGGTGATCGGGGATGGAGATGTCCGACTGAACTGCTTAATTAAAAGTCGGTAAGGTGTCTTTTCTACTACTGCTGTCATAAACATAGTAATAAATCCGTCACGGCGCATTTTCTATGACGTGTCTGTTAATACCGAAGCTAACATTTGTTTATAAGATCTTGTTACACGGCTCACAATGTAACTAGCCACCAGTATTATATGTATAGGTGTAGGAATATTACGTACGGGTTTCCATTATAACACATATCGCAGCTAGATTCTGTAATCACTTACCTACAAAATTAAAACCAGCCTTATGAACAGAGCAGTGCCACTTAGCTTGTGAATTTTGACCTGTGTCTAGAGAGCAGTAATTCTTACCTAGATAAAAGGTACCCTAGTTACCTTTTATTTCATATATAATTTTAAAAACATTATGAAAAATGGTATAATTAATTACATTACAAGTTTTTGCCAGAATGTATGAAGCAACTAGGTAGAGATAAAACACAACTTACCCAATAGGGTTCTTGGCTGTAAAGTGACGCAACCGGTGTGGATATACTCGATAAGTTGGCGGAAAACGTCAGGCTCAAATTCTTCTATTATCAGGGTCTGGTGCTGTTGAGAGGACGGCTAATAAAAGTAATAAAATAAGTTAATATATATATAGTCAGTGTATAGCAAAAACTCAAAGAATATTGCTTGTAAATTATTCATAGAAATCGTTAACGGTGTGATTTATATCAGCGAAATTCATTCAAGCTATCAATTTTCTTTACTATTCAATTTACAAGACAGAAATATAATTACAACGAAGAGCTTCTCACTTTATTTAATAAGGGAATACAAAAATTAAATTCTCCATTAAGATTCACAAAACTGTAATTGCCGCTTTAGTAACGTATCTTTACAAAATTATGAAATCATTTGATATATCGGAAAATGGTGAAGAGTTGAATTTAAATATATAACTAGAAACAAATGCATGCATAAGTGCTACAACTGCTGCTGTAATATTAAAGAACACAATCCTTATCGCCATGAAGTAACGTAGTATATTATTCATCACGAAAACTAAAATAAATTATACCCAATAAGTTATTACCTACCAAAACGGTGATATATGCAATATACATTAAAGATTATTTCGTTTTTTTACGACGCATAATATCATCATTTTAGAAGGTACAAAAACAAAACCACATATTTACAAATGTTACAGATATCAATATTTACTTACCACAGTTGAAAATATATTTTAATTACGGTACTCTTCATGCAATACAAGTGTATAACAAAATAGCAGTAAGAAAAAAAAATGTATATTCTCAATATTACTATTAACCGATCTACACAGGTTTTTTTTTTTAGTAAATTGTGTATCGCAAGTGAAAATTTATACATAATAATAAGAAACACTGACAATAATAATACTTGAGCCGATGAAATGAGTGCTCCCTAAAACATCGTTAATTTTGTTTTTACCTCTTGTATAGGTGCCAATTGCTGCGCGAAAGTCGATCTCTGTATTGAACATAGATAAATTATCATTAAAATTTGTATTCTCCCCTTTCGCTAATGTTTTCCGCTTCGGAAAATGTCCCATAGGAGTTCATTCACAAAGTTCCTTTCGACCTGACTCCTTTGCATCGATGCGTAAATCGCAGGCAAGTTTTAATGAGGACAGACTTCTTTGGAACGACCGTCTGCCATAAAGCGGCTAATTGGAGCATTTTCAGCAAAGGAAAAATTGAGTGTCTAATGACTCTAGTTAGAAAAATTTACCAAAATAATAGTTATGATAAATAAAAGGACGAACGAAAGATTCATTAAAAGCTGCTTATATAAATTTCTATTTAAATTTCGTGAAAATGATTAAATTTTTAATTGAAATCTGTAGTGTACCTTTTTATATATTATCATATATGTGTAATAATGGTTTTTATTTATAAATTACCAGGTAACTATAATCCTATGGCTAATGAGGTAGGTTTAAATTGCCAGGGTAATGAGTATCAAAAAAATGATGTTGTTAAGGATCCACCAGAATAAATGAAAACTGTAACTATTTTTTATATATTCTCATATACGTGTAATAATGATTTATATTCATAAATTGCCAGGTAACTATAATCCTATGGCTAATGAGGTAGGTTTAAATTGCCAGGGTAATGAGTGTCAGAACAATAATGTTGTTAAGGATCCACCAGAAGAAATGAAAACTGTAACTTATATATACTCATATACGTGTAATAATGATTTATATTCATAAATTGCCAGGTAACTATAATCCTATGGCTAATGAGGTAGGTTTAAATTGCCAGGGTAATGAGTGTCAGAACAATAATGTTGTTAAGGACCCATCAGGAGAATTAGACATTAAACACATAAATCTAAAATTCCTTTACGAACGTAAGTGGAATGTTATTAACTGTTTAAAACAATATTGTACCTGTTGTGCTGCGTTTTGTAGATTCAGGAGGGGTTCGGACGAACGTTTTAAGAATAGTCTTAATTTATTCTCCCTCGGCGCGGGCTCCTTCTTCCTTTGAGGACTTGGGGCTTGGTATAGGAGTTTTTGAAAAACTCTATAAAGAAATAAGAGATTACAAAACGTACACTTTCATTATGTATAATAATTATTCTTGAAATATATCTTGAATTACATATATAATATCAATATGATTCTCGGTTTAAGTTTCCCTGATTTACTAAATTTATTTCCATCAGATTTCATTAAAAAATTACCTTAAAAGTTTTTGTTTTTAAACTCTCTGTAGGAACGTGAATAATATCCAAAGCGGCAAAGTGGATGCATACATAGGCATATTTAATATTTACGTCAAACGCGCAGAGTGCTCACGTAATCAAATTGTATGCCCGGAAATTGTTGTGGCTGCAGCGGAAAATATGAAATGTTGTTATGCTAATTGCATTATATGCAATTTAGGTATTCTGAATATTTATAAAAGCATATTCCATTACTGATTTTGTTTACTTATTCCGTGAGGTGTATAATTATTATAATACCAACACTTATTAATTAAGTTTAAGACTATCATTTGCGTGCTTTTGTCGTTCATGTGAATTTTGGAAAAAAAAAGGACGAAAACATACCTGCTTCTTGCAGCGAGAACTGCTTTCACGGCACACACTGGTTCCCTCGTATCTCCGACTAGGAACGTGACGTCACATAGTTCTGGCATGGAGGCCAGGAACTTCATGTCCTCAGCCAATCCTGATTTGTTCTCGAAGGTGCTGAGGTCGGGCTCCGCCTCCATTGCCGCTAACGCCCCGCTTCGCATTGACGACTTTGAAAGTTCCAAACTCTATTAAAACTACATAAATAACTATACAGGTACGTTAAAGAATAACCAGCAGCAGTAAAAAAATTTATTACTGTATTTATAGTGCCATAAGGCTTTATGGACGTTAATAGAGTTTATATTGTTTTAGTTGCAATTACGTAAAAATAATAAGGGTCTCGCCAAACTTTTTCGTCACTTTGAATATAATTATTGCACAGAATACAAAATTAAGTGCAAATATGTATTACATTATATCTTTAGCATGGAGGCAACTTAAAGATAAATTTTAGAATCCTATAATAATATTTTAACTTCGATTTGATTAAGCCCTTTAAGATATTATGTGCAAGCATGAATGGGCCTCGACTATATTCAGAGCGGCTAAAGAGATTAACAGGACTGTATATAAAATAAAAAAAGCATTTTTTATTTTGTTTTAATATATCATCATCATCATCATCTTACCCTTATCCCACTTAAGTAGGATCGGCACAACATGTTTTTCTTTTCCACTCTCCCCTGTCAAAAGTCATCTCAGTATTCACACCTTTTATACACATATCATTTTTCACACAATCCATCCACACTTTGTTCGGTCTTTCTCTACCCTTATATCTGTCCACTTTCAAAGTCAAAACTTTTCTTGTTACATGACTTCCAACTCTTCTCATAATATACCCGTACTATGCTAACCTATTATTGCTTCTCAACTTCTTTGTCACTGGTGTTATTTTCAAACTTCCTCTGATATACTCATTCTTAATCTTATCCATTCTAGTTACATCACACATCCATTTTAACATTCGCATTTCTGCCACATGTAATCTTTTCTCATCCATCTCTTTCGTAGCCCAGCACTCGGATCCATATAACACAACTGGTCTGATTATAGTCTTATACACCTTCCCCTTGAGTTTCAATATTTGTTTTAATATATGCCAAGCAAATTTATACATTTTTCGACCGACTTTACTAAGTCAAAGAATTTGTGGCGTAAAGAAAGTGAGCACTATTATTGAGCCAATCAATCCCCACTCATATTTTTTTTAATACTTTACAGGATAACGTTTGCCCACAATCTCATCTGATGTTAAATGATTATATGGTCTAAGATTGAAGTCACGCAAAATCTAGAGGAAGACTGGCTCTCAAGTGCAGCTGCCGGAACACACCAACAGGTGTGGATTTATGAATTACATTCGAATTTCAACCGCTAGATGACCACGGGATTTATTAATTTGAGTAAAAGTCATAGATAATAAAAAAAATCAAACTGCTAACAGCATTAAAACATCAATTCGAAGTCTAATATTTACCAAATAAACATTTATTTGCAATTTCACCACAGAACATATTGTTCGATCGTGGGTTATTTCGTAGAAATATCCTCAGGCAAAATAACTAATAGAACCTAAGTCATAGTATAGACGGTATAAAGGTCACCCCAGACTTTATTGGCTCTCAAATTATTATTGCCCGAGAAAGTTACGATCATAATTCTATGTACAGCTCCGATCGTGAAACTTTATAGGTGTAGCTCTGAAAGGTATCTAAAGTACATTACTCCTATTATACACTGTATGTGTATGAGGCCCGTGCATTTACTACGTAGTAATTAATATACTCCTTGTATACAAACTTAATTAACATCGCGGTTGGGTTATAATAACAGCGTTATTTAGAACATTATATAGTTTAATAAATGCAGAACTGTGCAAATAAATACGAACAAGTATAAAATTGTACCTATTTCAAGTGATGTACTTGATTCTCGTAAGTTGGTACATAATTTGTGTTTTTAATATTCAAATCATATAAATCAGGTCCTTACTATACGAAATTATCGTTTTATATGAAAAAGGTAAAACAAAAAAAAAAAAATGAAATTTAATCAATCGATCATTTCTTCATCATTCATCAATCATTTATTCCATTGCTGAAGAAATTGTGAGAGCGTGACTCAATAAAATCTTTGAAGGCGGTTTGGACTGCCTCATCGGAATTGGTTTTTTTTTGTTGCAAGATATTGTCCAACTTCCGGAAAAAGTGACAATCCATTGGAGCAAGGTCCGGAGAGTAAGGTCTGTGTTTGAGACATTTCAACTGCAGTTCCTCTAATTTAGCGACCATCTGTTGTGAAGTATATAGTTTAGCGTTGTCCTGAAGCAGCAGTGTGCTAGAAAGATTGACCAGTGTCGTTTTTTTAGCGCCTAACTTTTCCGTCACGGTTTGCAATTGTTGACAGGACAGATCTGCTGTATACGTCTGGTTGGATCTTAATAATTTATAGTGTATGACACCAGTATCGGTCCACCGAACACTCACCAGTAAGTACCACACACATATATAAGCACCACACCGCATGCCCCACTTCAAGTCGGCAAGAATAAACATCGTTGTACGTACGCATAGTACTTATAAAAATGGTAGTTTATTTAAACTTTATATTGTAATAATACTTTTTTTAAATAAGGATCAAGTGTCTTAAAAATAATCGTAAAAAAAAGATTTAAATCCCTCTAGTAGGTTTTTGAACGATGCGCGCAAAACGACAGATCTTTTTTTTTTCAGATAAAAGAAATTTTAAAAAACCTAGACTTAAAGTAAAACCTGGCCAACATAACACATATATAACAAAAAATAATAGTGTAATTCAAATCAATATTTTTCATGTTATAGGAGATGCTAATAATGTAATTTTAACATGTTAAAATATTAGAGATGCTTCAAAATCCTTTGAAAATTAATTACCAAGTAAATAGTATAATTTGATAGCTCCTCTACCTATGTAAATAAACAATAATTGTACCCATTTACCACTTCAATGACCGCATCCTAGAAACTTTCGTTGAACTGGTCCAACTTGTAATGATTCGAATCGAACAATCTTCGAAGTTACCAAAGGAACCCATTCTACCGAGTGCGTATTAAAGCAAATTAACCATCAAATAACAGATTCAAACTATACCCTTGATATCGATCAGGTACGGAGCTTAGGTTAAATTATTAGCCAATTTGTTTGTTCGAACCAGAGTCTAAAATATAGTATTCAATGACTATGTTGTTGTATGACATCCAATCATCCCTCATCGTTATGGAGAAAGAAATGGAATATTCCTGCAGTATGAATACTCTAAGTGTAATATTAGGAATCATAATCATCATCAGCCTGTAAGAAACCCACTACATGGCCACAGGCCTCTTCCCGAAGGAAGGTACGGGCATAATCATCGCGCCAGCTCACAAAGTATTGGCGATTTCAAGTTCCGAGAAATCCACAGTTTTCCCATAGACGGTGGTACTACAAGAACATGTCTCAGGTTCAGGTTTCCTAACGATGTATTCCTTCATCGTCAGCCGATAGTGTTACCAATTTAAATTAATAAATGTACGCGAATTACGAAAAATTCGTTGGTACATGCCGGAGTTGGCATGTGCGAACACCGGAATGCTATTATACCGGTGAAACCACTAGACCAGCACGACTTAGAACTGGCATTAGACTTGAGACTTTAGAAATAGCATTAATAAAAGAAACCGAAATATTATTTTTTTCTGTAAAGTTACAGTGAGGTACGGTAATATAGTAAAATACTACGCCTAGAGAGCATCGACTCTGAAACACAGCTATGGGAAGATAGGTGCTTGGCAGATTTTCGACTTGCAGATGGTAGCTAGCCAATATTAGACTTGCTTATTATTACAACCCCTACCACTTTATTATCGTTTGATTACTATGCTTTCTTGCACTCAAAACTCAGGGTTATTACAGGATAACTCCTTCAGCCACCATTGGTTCTAGCCACCACTCGTTAAAGTTGCTTGCAAGTTAAAAAAAAAAACGCAAAAGTGGTCTAGGAAATTGTGTGAATACATTCAAAATATTCAAATTAAGATATCTTTAGGGTTAATTATTTGAGCTATGTAATTAATACATTATATACATTTTTTTTCTCGTACTACCCTCTTATTATAAATTCGAGTGCGAGTCTTTTTTTTTAAGTTTTCACTCCTTAACTATCCAGCCGATAATAATTTCAATTTTACATATACGTTGTCGGGGATACAAAGAACGACATAGGGTACATTTCATCCAGATAACATGACTTATCTTGAGGGATAAATTGAAATTTACATTTACGTGAGCGAAGGCGAGGGCAAACGTAGTAATTAAAAATAAAAAAATAAAAAGTTGAAAAAGAATACAGTTGTTAAAGAAATTTATATTTATAATTTATAAATAAATTGCGTTTAAATACATACTCATGTATTTAAAACTTCAAAACAATATAAAAAAATGTATAATTTTATTATAAATTTCCAATTATAGGCTACTGCCATATTCAAGTAGAACAATAAAAATGTATACTTACAATTTGCTATATTTTGTTACTAAGTGTGATATGAATAACACGTTTAATATACTATATGAACAGTCCAGAACAGTGTGAAATGTTTGTGGGTGCCTTAAACGCTCCCCTTAGTAGTCCGGTGGAACTGTAGAGACCCTTACGAAGCCAACAGCGTATGTCAGTTACTTCGCAAAAAAAAAGTGAAATGTCTTCGATTTTACTGTAGCACTATTTAAATAAAAGCAAAATGCAAATTGCAAGTTGTATAGTAAATAAAATTACTTATAATTTGCAGCCATATTTCCGATAAGAACAGTGATGTTTGTGAGTGCCTTAAGCGCTCCCCTTAGTAGTCCGATGGAACTGTAGAGGCCTTACGAAGCCAACAGTGTAGGTCAGTTCGAAAAAAAAAGTGTGAAATGTCTTCGATTTTATTGTAGCACTATTTAAATAAAAAGAAAATGCAAATTACAAGTTGTATAGTAAATAAAATTTCTTATTATTTGCAGCCATATTTCCGATAACAACAGTGATAGATATCAATAACAGAAACATTGTTATTAATACCATTATTTAACTGGTCATCAGAAATATTCTATATATTTTCACCCTGTAATTATTAGTACATATACAACCCTACATACGTCACACAATCAAGAGATGCAACAAGACAAAACCTATCTTAATTTTATTGAAGCCCGTTCATACGTTTAATCCGGTTTATGGATATGTGAAATTGACTTGAATGGGTTCACTACTGTTGTATATATAGCATGAAAACGCAGTAAAGTGAATACAAAGGAAAAATACCTTATCACCAGGTGATTATCAATGAAATGGAAAATGGTTTTTATTGTATCATTTATCTCTAGACATAAGAATGACATCGTTGATTAATTTTTATAAAACGTCTACAAAATTAAATGGCGTTTAATAAAGGAAAATTAAATACACCATAAATGTTATTAATTGAATAATCATCAATAATTATGTTTTAATTTTTTCAGTGTGTATTTATAATTATGCAAAATATATTATTAGTGAAATTAATTCACTTACTTCATCTAAGCTATAGTGCCTTGTTATGGTTATATCCATGTTGATTCACAAAACTTTTGAGAATTTAATAATAAAATTCAATTAAAGCAACCTCAAACCGCGACCGCGCGCGTCAACTCCCGAATGGCGACTAACATGAAATAGGAAATGGAAGTGACGCCAAGCGCAACTTCACGCTTAAAGAGGTTGTGGTCCAAGTCATAAACTTTAATAGTTTTTTTTTTTATATATTATAGGGAGCAAACGAACAGGTGAGTCACCTGATGGTAAGTGATCACCGCGTCCATAGACACTAGCAACACCAGGGGAGTCGCAAGTGTGTTGCCGGCCTTTTAAGCAATAGTGCAAGCACTGTTACTTCACGTCGGTTTTCTGTGAGAGGGTGGTACTACCCCGGACGAGCCGACCCATTCATGCTGAAACCAGTAATAGCTTCAGCGTAGCTCTACCACCTACAAATATAATATTTTTTTACACACAGATATAAACAATTTATACAATTATACAGTTAACTGTTATAGAATGAATGAAATTATGATGAAGGCAAAAGAAGAATGTTTTTACATTAAAGTAAGTAAAAGACCCGGTGAACTTATATTTAAATTATATTTGTGTAGAATGTGGTGAAAACTTAATAAAAAAAATTAAGTTACATTATAAATGCAACACAGTTATGCACTTAATCAATTTAAAGCTCACTCATATACTATTTTTATTTCAGATAGAAAACTGTTTTGTATTCCAACAAAGCAGACCAAAGAGATCGGACCTCATACTACAGCTATGAAATAGACAAATTTCTGAACGAACCTATAAATATTTGACATACGAATGATATTTTTTTATTTCTAAAATGACAATAGGACACCGACCGTGCTATTAGAAAAAAGTTAAATACGCGTCGAACACTTGTTTCAAAAAAGTTTAATCACAAAAGAGCGTTTTACCTTTGTTTAGAAATAAACACTATTTAGATTTATACATTGTATTAAACTTGTCTAAGTTCACAGTTCTCATTTTATTGTTGTGATTTATTTTACTTCTATTTGCCGGCAAAAGACGTTTCGTAGTAAATTGTGGATTTCGTTTGTACAATTATTTGGAAGATGTAAATGAATTAGCCAATTTTGAAGATTCACAAGTAAATGACAACTACTACAATATGACATTATTGACATTTCACAATGTATTTATTCTGAGATTATACTGTTGTTCCACTTTACGCAATTTGGGGTATTATTTTAAATGTATATATTGCTTATTTTAATAATTACATCATACTCTTTAAACCAAATATCATAATAATTATAACCAATTTAAGTTAAAATAAATAAATATTTTTAATGAAGATCCAAACGAAAATGTTATTCGTAAATTGAAACGTTTTTGAAAGATGAGATTGAATTGAATGAATGCTATTCAGAGTTGCTTGCATAAAAAACAGATATTTAACTAGAGACCGCTTAGACACTCTTTTGTAATAAAGTATTTTAAACATGTGTTTAATTAAAATTTTGGAGACTTTTACTAAAACTCATGTTAAACTCATGTTCAGTTTTATTTTTGTAATAAGACCGCAAATGTTTCATGGCTAGGAACATTTTGTATTTGAATATTAAATTGTCTTTTTTAGTTATTACTTATGTATCTCTATGTAAAAACCTTTCCTGAACTTCCCCAAATGTTTCAAGTTCAAAATTAGCTAAATCGGTACAGTCATTCTCGAGTTTTAGCGGGACAAACGAACAGCAATTCATTTGCTAAAAGTCTGTCTATCTATAATTATCGTATTTCAATCATGATAAGTTATTCGTATATAAAAATACCTTTAAATTAATTAGAGTGTAAATTACGCATTAACAAGCTTAGTTTTACGTAATTTCAAATGTAAAGAGTAACCCTTATTTCAAAGCTTAAAATTTTCAGTAATCTATTGGAGCAAAATCTGGTAAGTATGACGAGTGATGGAGAATTGTCAGTCGTAGCTCTTGTAGTTTTAAGACAAGTCGCAGTGGGGTAAAACGGCCACAAACAAACAGTAGACGGAACTATATATACCTCACGCTCATTGAGTTATTTCAGGGTTATACAAAACCTCAAGTAATCAAATTCTAGCAATGACATTGCACATATTTAAGTTTAGTATGACACGAGTAAATTAGAGAACTACAATGACACGTATTACTACGGGTACTTTTGATGACATATCACAGGCGCATCATGTGATTTATCTTATCATTTGTTATAAAAAGCAGTGATTCTTGAAAAGATTATTGCTCAGCGTTAACTATAACAAAAAAAAATGTTGAAATTCAAGTCTAGAAATGGAATTCTAATACAGTCTTAGAATGCATTGGAAACTTATCCTGTGAATGCTTTTCATCTTAAAAATGGTAGCAATTTAGGCAAGTAATATTAAAACTGCTACTGATTGTCAGTATAAAGTTACATTTCACTGTAATCTCGACCTTGTTACAGAGGACTAACTGTTATTTTTCGATGAGGCATCAGAGCATACTAAATATTCGAGTCATCTCGCCTTATGAATTAACTTTAGATAAGTTATGATAATCAGATAAATTATTACATTTATTTACTACAATTTAGTAAACCGAATTTTCTTACGATAAGAAAAAAAAATAGTTTATCGTATTAAATCGCTAACACTATAGCGCCGCGGATCGTCTGCAAAAAAGCCCTTAAACGAGATTACGAGCTCCTCGGTAAGTTTTCTTTGGGAATGCAGAGTTGATGTTGCTTTCAAAGGCCTTGAGGATTTCAAGTTGTATAAGACGGGGACAACTTTTATAAAGATATGTGGGTACTTAAAAAGTTCAATATAACATGCAAGCATGTGGGTATATCGTTAAAATTTCAAGTGTAGGAAAAAGAAAAAACTATTTCGAGACTTTTCACGTTAATCCAAATTTGGCCTAAGTATATCTTGGGTATAGTAAATTATGTGGTTTGGATAAGGATGAAATAATTTTGACAACTAGGCGGGGGACTTTATCAAGTACGCTTGTATTTTATATTGGGAATATGCACCTTAGAGAAATAATATTTGTTTTCCTATTCGTGAACTTTTAGTTGATTACAATTTTGTACTTTATACTTTGTTTGATCAAGACTTCATATTAAATAACGATGGTGTGGTTGACGATGGTATACGCGTTAAATCTAAAGAGGGATCGACTGTAAATTGGAGCTACCAGAGTCCGGAACACACTGATAGGTGTGTTGCGACAGATTTTCAACTGAGGCTGGTAGTTAATCAGATGGGTTTAGAAAATGCCCTAGTTGTTCAAAATACTTTATTCAATTTAGGCCCTCAGAAGGCGCCTATGAACGTCAAAATTACTACCGGTTTGGAAAACAGCCCAGTGCTTGAGATCAATTGGCAGGAAATTCGATCGGGTTTACCTTTTTAACATATATAGGTGTACAAATGTAAATAAATACATTCGTTTTTAGTGGATGCACAGAGAGGAGTCAATTCCAGACATCACCATCGTTCACATACTGATCCTCTCTATAATAGCCCTTTGACACCAAAACCCGCTTGATATTAAACTTATAGTCCGGCAAAACTTATAGTCCGGCAAATTGGTAATATGCTTTAGAACTTTCTTATAAAACCTAACACTATTACCTAAAATTAGATTATTTTTATTTATTATTAGAAGCCATATATCATCATCACCATCATCAGCTTGTAAGAGACCCACTGCAGGCTCACAGGCCCCTTCCCGAAGGAAGGTATGGGCATAATCACCACGCCATCCTGCGATGTATTGGCGATTTCAAACTATGAAAAATTCACAGTTCTATATTTTTTTCCTCATTCGGTGGTACTACAAGAACATTTCTCAGGTTCGGTTTTCTCCCGATGTTTGTTCTTTACCGTCAGCCGGTTGTGTTATATTGTATTATATTCCACCGGTCAAATCACTAGACCACCTCAACTCATATGACGACATATATGAGATTCATAAGCTCCAACGCCGTTTAACTGGTCATTGTGAAAGTTGCACAGATAAATGTTTTTCCATGGTAAAGGTAATCTATGTTATACTTTTCAGTATAACACGTTATTGTAAGTGATATTAGGATGTATTTTATTACTAGGTTTTGCCCGCGGCTTAGCTCGTGTTAATGTAGAT
Organism: Antheraea assamensis; assembly: GCA_035772565.1. Classification (NCBI taxonomy): domain Eukaryota; kingdom Metazoa; phylum Arthropoda; class Insecta; order Lepidoptera; family Saturniidae; genus Antheraea; species Antheraea assamensis. The sequence continues at coordinate 1,238,762 of JAQQSE010000060.1, forward strand.
TAGAACTATCACTCGGAAGCAATACTTTTCCAGGATGATAGGTATTCTAAGTCCTTTTCTGTAATTCTGACAACGTATGTGCAAAAATTCATGGCGGTGAGTACAGTAGTTAAGGCTTGAAAGCGTAACGAACAAACTAATATTATATGTGTGTTTGTACGTAACATAGTCACGTCTTAAGCACTCAACTAATCTTTATAAAATTTTATATATATGTTGCGAGGACTACAAAAAAGAACATAGGGTATCTTTTATCGAGAAACAGTACTGTTTTTGATAAATAGATCGTTAACACAAGAGAAGCCACGAGCAAAAGTAAATTTATAGTAGCAGTAAGAATTTTTTTGAAACCAAAACAAAAAACTACTCTATTCAATTATTACTTGAGAAGGCGTCTATGAACGTCGAGACTCTATCACCGATTCGAAAAACTAGTCATGAATTTCAAGACAGTCTATCTCGTTTATCTTTTTTTGTATGTATTTATATAACAACTAAACTTTTAATATTGTCACAGTGGTCTTTAAGGCATATAAAGGGGTGGTGTCATTTCCAGGGATCACCTTTCACATTCACCTCATACGATTCGATATTAAAACCTGCTTGATATAATGCACTCGGTAAATTGGTAATATTCTTCGGGACCTTACTATAGAATGGAGCACTATTTCCTAAAAACAATTTTACTAGTCTTACTAAGCCTGAAATAAAGGTGGCCTAATTTGTAATATTTATACTAATAAAATTATGGTGGTCTTTTACCTTATTTGGTTTGTCTAAGTTTTTACGGACATACATTAAATTATTAACAATGTGTTTGGAGGGCCTATTTACGACAATAAATTTCTGAAACTTGCATGTTTAATGTTTAGCATAATAATACAATTATAGTAAATACCTCAGTTGCTAGTTAACACAATAAAATAGCGAAGGCCATTCATTTTACTTCCACAACGGTATTACGTTTTACATTGTAACTAAATTAGAATTAGATTTACGTTTAAAAATCTAACCCTCGGGAATAGTACATTTTTTCTGAATGAGCCTGTTTAGCCTTTTCTTTATTACCTGACAAAGTCTATGCGCATTTTCATGAGGATCATTAAGTGGTTCAAACGTGAAAGTGTAATTAACAATCAAACTCACTTTCATATTTATAGTATTAGTCAGAAAGTAAGGTTTTAAAGGGAGCAAAGTTGCAAGCGATAACTAGTACTTTATACTATCGGAAGAAGCGCGACATAAAACCATAAAACCGGTTCGTTGTAACTTTTTTTTAATGAAAATTATTGCTTAATTCAACATTAATTTTCTCATTGTTTCGTACTAACTTTTGCTCTTGGCTTTACCCGCGTTAATGTAGATTTGGTCTATCCTTGGACAATATAATTTGTTTATGGATTAAATGTACCCTGTGTACTTTTCTGTACCGCTAACAATGTGTATACAAAATTTCATGACTATTGATGTCTCATGGAGTATAAGGCGTGAAAGTGTAAGGCCTGTTTCAAAGTGCAGGCGGATGCTAGTGGTGTGGCGTCTACTTACATTTGAACTACACGCGCCCGCGTAAGTACCCGGATCCGTTCGGATAAATAAACAAACTGACTTTCGTATTTATTATATTTGATACGATATTTTATTAAGGCAGCAAGTAGGGCGTGATCGGGGAACCTAAAACTGTATACACCACACCCAATAACCAATATTGCTTTTTTGTAAATATACTAGGCAATTAACCGGTTAGCGAAACAAAACCAACCCGGTTTTAAACAAGAAATCGGTATACCAAGTTTAAAGTGTACAGGGTACAAATTCGATTTCATAATTAAATTACCCCTTTCAATTGCATTGGAAGATTATTTAAATTGAATCTTGATTGTAAAATTATTGATTACTAGCTTTTACCCGCGGTTTTGCTTGCGTAGTTGTAGATTTATCCTATCCCTCGTGAACAATATTTTTTGTGGATGTAATTTACCCTATGTCCTTATAATGTGTATCTATTAATTTTGCAAAAATTTTGCATTTAATTAACACATACACCTTTATAATACGAAAATATGTAGATATATGTATGTAATGGCAGAGATGCGATTGTTAAGAAGGATGTGTAAAGAATGAATATATCAGTGGAAAGTTTGAAAATAGCACTAGTGATAGAGAAGTTGAGGAGTAATAGGTTAGCACGGTACGGGACATATTATGAGAAGAGATGAAAGTTTTGAGTTTGAAAGTGGTCCGATATAGGGTTAGAGGAAGGCCGAAAAAGTTGTGGATGGATTGTGTGAAAAATTATATGTGTATAAAAGGTGTGAGTACTGAGATAACATCTGACAAGGGAGAGTGGATAAGGAAAACATGTTGTGCTGACCTTACTTAGGTGAGATAAGGGCGATGGGATGATGATGATGATATGTAAGAAATGTACAAAATTATTGTTTTTAAATATATTATTATAACATCTATACATAACTAAATGGATATTATATCATAAATAAAATATAATGCCGTTTGACGAACCTATATTCTTTTCCTGGCGGTAAAGGTTTTTTTATGTTATCATATGCTCGCTACTAGAAAGCTCTACAGCATATCAACTTCTGTATTTATTCAACCGATCATCAAAGAAATAAGTAGATATTAGTAGACGTAGATATTTTAATACATATTGTAAGTATTTAAGGAAATAACAACTAACGCGTGCAGGTCAACGAGCGTAAATTACGGAGACTAACCTTGAATAAAATAGGGGTAATACGTATTCAAATTGAAAAGTTCCTGAGGTGAATATATTTACAACCGTTCAGTCTACGATGAGCCAGATGTTACGCCCACGCAAATCGTCTGGAGTAAACGCCCACATACTGCACATCTATACATTTGTCATTTGATATCTATAGCGAAACGATTCCTACCTGTTGATTTGGCACCTTTTCCACTTCAAATTAACACGTTAATTAGGTATAATTCTAATTTATATTAACTCGACATTTATTAAACACTACATACGATTCCAAGTGAAAATCATAACATTTATCAAAGACCACTAACACGTAAAGAAAACATTTACTAACAACAGAAAATAATTACACTACTAATGATCGTGGCACAGTTACACGGACATAATATAGTTATTAGACTTATTATTGAAGATTGACAATTTTTGTTAGTTGGAAGAATAGGTACAATATACACAACATTGGACATTTCGGTGTGCGCATGCGTGAAACCCTTTGCGCATGCTCGAGCCCGCCGCTCCGTATCAATATATATCGTTAAGACAGAAGGTCGTTGCTCAATGAGTGAAGGTGAAATTACATGAATGAATCGAACTGTGCATTAACTTTACAATTATGTCCATTAGAAGGGAAACGATTATGTTTTAGTTCATAGCGTGTACGTACACCGCGTCTACAGACGTAGGTGGAGAGTCTGCGGCTGATTCGGAGTTTTCAGTGAAGGAAAACATCGTGATGTAACCATATCATGGTGCTACGACTTTTTCCGTCTGCCGCTAATCCGCCTGGCTAGCTACCTAGCTACCTCTCTCAAATTAAAAATCTGTCGCCAAGCACCTGTCGGAGTGATCCGGTAGCTGAACTTTAGAGTATCCCTCTATGTTTATTGTGTTTACCACCATCTTAGATCACGTCATTTAACATGAGAGCAGCTGAACTGATTTTGCTAATTCCTTTTTTTAAATATTCCTTGAAGTACGAGTATGGTTATTACGGAGAAAATAATTTAAAAAATTGCTTTAAAAAATCTAAAATTGAATACTCCCATACAAACGATTCGTAATAATACTTAAAAGTCAATTTGAACTTTAATACCATACCATAAAGTTTAAGTGTTAGTGGAGAGGTACGGGGAAGGCAAAACAATTGAGTGACGTTAGTATCGTATAAATGTTAATGTCAATATTTGTCGACATTTAACATTATATATCGTCCCGAATAACAGAATAAGTATTAAAGAAAATATATTAAAGAATTGACTGTTAGGTGGTACAAACTTTGCCGGGTCAGCTAGTAGTATATGAAATATATAGGTATATACGTTTTAGATAGATATTCACGTATTTGTAAATTAGTTAAAGCATTCCGCGTGGCAACGTTCACAGCTAACAATAATAAGGTTGTGGCCAAGGGCATACTTTAAGTCTTTAAACTGAACTTAGAGTACTTAATTAATGCCTAAAGTCTCACATATACTCTTTTTTCTATTATCTTTAGAAGAGGATTTTTAGGAGTAATAAATATATGCAACAGTTCAAGACGAGATTTGGCTATTTTGGTTCCCTCGCTTTAAGTGCGGTTTCGGCTGAACGCCTTATCCGATGGCCACTATACCCAGTGAGGCTTTAAAAGTTCTTAAGTCTAATAGCGTTAGCTAGTTATAAAAACAAAAAATTGCTACCGGAATACACTAATAGGTTTTTATCTACTAGCATACTATATCATCATCGAGAAGATTGATTTCAAAGCGTTTTATGAATTGTTTACCGAGTTTCTTAATTTTCCTCTCTTTCTAGCATTAGTTTGCATTCAGTAAACACCATACAAAATTTACGATAATATAAAGGTGACCAAATTAGCTAGACCTCTGGGTCATATAATATCCGAACGCAAGATATACAGAGTCAGAGTCAGAGTAGAGAGTCAGAGTAGAGAGTCAGAGATTTCGGCAGACGTAAATCCCATAGGTACGTTACGGAAAAACTATATGTCATAAAACTACTAATTTCAATCTAATCGAGCTTGTTAGATTTGTTATTATAAAGCCTAGTTATAAAATATCATTTTGATAATAGACATCTGACATGCCATTTTGAAAACAGTTTCAACTCTTGCTATATAGCTTTAGTTGGTCTCCGGTAGGGCGGACGTCACCGAAACGTTACCTTTTAGTTTATATGTTAAAATATAGATGTCAGTATTCACAATTTAATGACTGAAATATCTACAGACTATTTGTATTTATTAAATAATAGAAAAGTATTTGGACAAATCAGTATATTTAATTCGAATAGCTACTTGCAATTACTTGGCGTTAAATTTTAAGCTATATTTTATAATAGTATTTATAGCGAAAGTCTTAATGTTAATAAATTTAATTTTGAATTTGTAATATAAATTAATTTCTAAATGTACCCAGAATTAAATTTTAACTCTGGCATACAACTAATATAATCTTGAAGGGATGGTAGCTAAGCTATTAATTAGAGGCATCACAACGGAATCTTACACGATTAGTAGTGTAATGGAGCAACGAGACGCGGTAGACGTTGATATATGTACAGAGGGCGCATAGAAAGCTTTGTACGAATATTCTTTGAAAAACGACACACATTAACATCGCTCCTGTTTTAATCGTTGAGAATGTATGTAATGACATTAATAATGTAAATAAAATTATGTATATATATATATGTATATGCCGGGGTGACGTTGAAGTAACAATTATAAAAGTTTTTATTTTATACTTTATATGTAAGCGTTTGACCACAATCTCATCTGATGTTAAATGATGATGTGGTCTAAGATGGTAAGTCACGCTTAACATAGAGGGAGACTGGCTCTCAAGTGCAGCTGCCGGAACACACTGACAGGTGCTTGGCGACAGATTTTCAACTTGAGGGTGGTAGCTAGTGAGACATGTAATTGGACTTTTTCTATATGTAGAAGTTTTTAGTAGCCAATACAGTAATCTACTCTACGAATATATGTAGAGATGTGAACGGTCCGATGTTCCACGCAAGAATGATCTCCACTCCTTTTGTACTACGCTATACGTTTTCTGTATTCCAACTAACAGTATTGTTGTCGTAGAATATTGCATGCTTTCGTAGATTTTCGATATTGTGTGTGTAGATGTAAAATAAATGAAACACTAGTGTTATATTTATTATTTACTAGCTGTTGCTCGCAGCTCCACATGAGTTTTTTTATAATTGTAAATTACTTCTTATAAAGTCAGCTATCTGTCAGTGAAAGTCCCATGAAAATAGGTCCGATCGTTTTGGAGATAGCACAGACGAAGCCACGGATAACAGCTAGTCTAAAATAAAGTAGCCTATGTCACCCGCTATAATTTTAACTATCTGTCAGTGAAATTTCTGTTAAAATCGGTCCAGCCATTTCGGAAATTACCCGGAACAAACAGACAGACAGACAAAAATAAAAAAAAATGTGTTTTTGTTATCAGTTTCGTGTATACGTTCATATCCAATCAGTAAAAAGTCGGTGTTTTGATATTACATACAGACACTTCATTTTTATTATATATTTATTATTTATTATTATTTATTTATTATTATGTATAGATATAATGTACTCTCTAGTCTGAAAAATTTAGTATATCCCTCGAACTGGCTTAATTTAATCTTTAAATGATTAATCATAAAATCTTTCATATCACAGCAAATATGTAGCTACGTTAATATTTATTTCGAGTTAACTTATTCCATGTCTCGCAGCGTGATGATACGTGACCCATTTTACGGTTAATTGCTTCTGACGATGTGTTTTTTTTTATTTCGCTGATCAGAATCTCCCATGGATCGAGCTTTTTTTAATCGTTTTACATAAGAAAAGGTAGAGATTTAGTAATAGATTTGCATCATTTTTATAATAGAAATAATGATAAATTTGGCTAAATTTGAAGCCGAGTAATATTAGTATCAGTTTTTTAGGTTCTATAACAAATTCCCAAAACATGTTACCGCTTTTCCGGATAGTAAATGCAAGTAGTTTGACAAGAAGGTTTTGACATCAAAGGTATAGTCTTTTGGTATAATTACATAAACATTAGTTACAGGGTAAACGATTATAACTAGAACGTTGTTATAAAAATATATATAACAAAAAAAGAAGCAGATCGAGTTTCATGACTGTTCTTCTAGATGACTGAGTTGTTTTTCGAACCGGTGGTAGTTTTGACGTTCATACGCGCCTTCTTAGGTCCTACGTCGAGTAAAGTTTTATTGAATTTGATTATTGAAATAAAGCTCTAGCATTTTGAGATGTTTTAACCTTTTTTATGGTAGCATCGTAATACTACGTCACTGTGCCTGATGATATGCACGATATAATACAAGTACAACGGCGACCGTCAAGAGATCAGCAATCTATCGACGATCATCGCTGTTATACCAACTTGATAATATAACAGTAGTAGCTGATACCCGTGACTTAAACCGCTTTGTACTGCGCATACACACTACACCGCTTGCCCTACTTCTCCGCGGCAAGGAGATAGATACACATCGCTGAACCAACAGCACTTATAAAATTGTAGTTTCTTAAAGTTTTATGTGAGATGAAAATTTTGCAATATTTACTTTTAGATAACGACCAAGTATATAAGTAATAAAGCTACAAAAATTTGATTGTAACCTATATGGTTTTTTTTTGCGTGACGTACGCACAATCACAGAACTTTATAATTTTTTTTTTTAATTCATGTAGTAATTCAGCTGTGCCTGCAATCCACACCAATGAAGTAATATAAATTATGAGTTTTAAGCGTTACATGGCTTATGGTGTAGGTATTTTATAATACTTAAAGATTTTAGACATTTTTGAGTAAAAAGTATGAACTAAGGAACCTATGGATCCATAGATCGCTGGTTCACATCCGGCTCGAAGGACCGAATTTGACTTCGTTGATAGTGCACTGTATATTTTTTATTATAAAGCAAACACAAGACGTCCCCTTTCAAGTTCTTTTATTCGTGGCAAGTCATTTATGACAGATTAAAATCCTCTAAATACTGTTGCCATAGACAATAAGTAGAAAAAAAAGGTTGTAATAAATTTTATAATAAAGGTTCACGTCTAGTGCAATCTATTCATTGAAAATAGGTAAGCAACCAAACTTTTGTATCTTGCAAAACAAAGTCTCGGATAAAAAATTCGAACCGAGGACAACGAAGGTATCTAGTTTGTTTGGATTGTCTGATGAGTTGTTTGCGTTGCAAACGAGACCCGTATTTATTAAATATATTTTGTCGTTTATCCCGTGTTATTTTAGACGTATTCCTTATGTAACATAAATACTTACTGTAAACAGAACCAGAGGTATACAAACAATAAAGCGTTGATAGTTCCGTGTGTCGTTTGATATCGGTTTGAATTTTGCAATGAGCCGGCGGAGCCTTCAGCGAAAGCAAATATCGTGATAAAACCATTGCATGATGAAAAGTGTGTAAACAATGGCAGGTAATCAGAATAGCGACAATATAGAATACGATTACACTCTTATAATAATTTCAATACAATCGGGCAGAGTTTCCCCATACGACTGAACTTGGCGGTGGTTACGAAACGATTCCTTGTAAACAATTTTTTTTTTTTTTTTTTTTCGAACTGACCTACACTGCCAGCTTCTTAGGCTTTCACAGTTTCACCGGACTACTAAGGGGAGCGCTTAAGGCACTCACCCGATTTTATATAGACGACTAGCACAAGGGCGCACGGCACGCCTCGGCTTGGGCTGTCGTCGAAAACCCGAATCTAACTAGCTAAGCTAAACTAAGCTAAGCCTATCCGTATCATACCTGTATGGGTTCGTGAAATATACATGGTTACCAAGCATGTATGTTTCACGATCCCGTACACGTATTTTGTATCTATCTATTTGAGTTCTAAACTATTTCAGTTCGAAAGGGCAAAAAAACAAACAAAAATAGCCCACCACTATGTGTACCTACAAGTGAGTGTGTGTGCACGTGTGTGGGGTGATCGGTGTTATGTTGTAGACGAGTGTTTGATCAAATCGGTGTTACTCTGTTCGCGCATGCAAGCTGCTCGAGGGCTCCATACCGGAGGATCGGACCTCGGCTAGAGCAGTTGCCGAGGGAGGCCTAGGATTGTGTGCTGGGGCAAAATTCACAGCCAAACCGCGGCGGCGTGATCTGTGATTACGCGGGCGTGGGCGCGCACACGCTGTTCTTCGAGTGACGAGAGGGTAATCTAAGTTACCTAACGTAATATCATCGGGGGGGTCGGTAAAAATGTAACGCGGACGTCTTTTATAACGCGGCGCGCCTGGCAGTGTATCGTAAGTCGCGGCGGATACCACTAACGGATTGGGATGATTCATGGCTCTATCGAAATAACTGGTTGTGAGAGTTTTAACGTACTCCCAGATAGACGGCATCTCCAGGTCCCTATGGAGGTCGACTCTCCGGATGTACCACGGGGCACCGATCGCCTTTCGTAGAAAACGGTTCTGTATTTTTTGTAAAATCTTAAAGTTCGCTTTTGACATATGCGCGAAAACGGGACAGCTATATGTCAAAATCGGACGAATACACATTTTGTAGAGTGTGAGCTTGTGTCTGACGGACATTTTGCTCTTAGCACATAATCCTTGTAAACAATGTGACACACCGGCTTTTATAGATTAATCATGTAACGAACTATTTAATAATATACTTTCACGACGCTCGGCAGCGAGAGATCCCTACTTACCGCCGCAGTCAGAATGCGGCGTCGTTCCTCCCACGAAGCACACTCGAGACAGAGTGTGACATACCGCGGTAGGCTCCATGCGCACGATTCGGTGCAGGTACCAACCGGGTGTATCTGACAACTAGACTAATCTAGACTAACCCAGTTCGAAAATAAGGCAAAATAAATAAAACCCTTCCATCACATGTGTGTATGTATGGGTGCAAATATGTGGGGACAAGGTAAAACCATAAAAATGTTTGACCTTATTGCAATTTACAAATCATATGTTATTGAAAATCAACCCTTGAAAGAGTTCCACCAGCGTTTTTATACAGATGAAGCCATTAATGTGAAGCTGTAGAATATACATTATAATATAACCTACAAATATAATGAGTAATCAGTAATGTCACGTAGGACATCGAGATAAATTCAGGGCCGCTTCGGATGAATGGCTTCATCCCGCGGCGCTATCGGGTTCTGCTAAAAGACGGATTACCGGCCAAACTGAGATTAATTACTCCGGTCCTCCATACAGAAATGGTTGTAGACGTTTACTTAATTAGATAGGGATTATCTCTAGATTACCTACGTGGTAGGTAACAAACTTCTGTATCATAGACGAATACCTACGAGTAATGTTATTCGCTTCATCTATATCCTTGTATAAATAAAAATGGCGGTCTTATTATAAAAATAAAAATTAACACTTGCTTAACAGGAATTTTACTAAAAAGTGTTTAAATATTTGAATCTTAGTGAACACATGTTTTACAATACATTATTACAAAAGCAACTCTGAATAACATTCATTCAATTCAATCTCATCATTCAAAAACGTTCCATTACATACAGATATTTTCCAATCAATTTGAATGATGAATACTGTATATATCCAGATCTTTTGTTCACAGCACGTCATAATCGTCAACATTCATCGCTTTATAATCTGTAGTGATATGAAACTTGAACTTAGAATTTTTGATATGAAATTTAGCAAAAATGTTTTTTTTATATAACGCAAATGAAATAAATACAAAGGATTTTTGAAAATACATAACCTAGCGCGTTTATTTTAGGCAGACAAAAGTAAAATAAAATCCCGGCGGACGCAGAACTACTAGATATTATTCTCGCCAACTTTTCTTACGGTACTTACCAAATTACCTTGTATTATATTACATTCGCTACTTCAAATTGCCACCGCGAGAACAAACCGTAGTGAGTTTGTGTGTTGTCCTGAAAATATTTCCTAGATAATGGCCCACATTACGCTTGCAGCGACATCTATTGTTTCATACATTTCAGCGCTGTGTGCTAGGCAATTCAACATATGCTGCAGTTAAACTATGACTAATAACACGGGTAATGGCGTAATGTCTGAAGCCATTTTGAATGTTAATATTACGCTGTAAACCAATATAATTCGTTCTTGCATGAAGGTTGTTGTTAAAAATAATCTTAGAAATTCTAGAGTTTTAATAATGTATACTAACTTCCTATAAATGAAGAGATTGTTTATTTCTTGCTTCAATGAGTCAGTGATGTTTGAAAAATTATTTTTAAATTTGATTACCTATTTATAAATGAAGGGAAAAGTATATCAAAAATCACGGTACAACCCTTAGGGAAAGGGAAGTTAAAAACTAAGCTAAGCGAGAACGAATTAGACACTCGGCACGGTACGAGTTATCGAGCCCCGTGGGCGGTATGGCCGGGCGACGTGTAACGAGAATTATCGAAAAACGCCGAACTGTGAAAACCTATGCCCAGATACCGGTCTAGATGGAGTCCGTATACAACAACATACATACATTATTAATACAAAATATGTTTATGCTTATACTCGCGTAGCATTTTAAAAGTGGTATATATATTTGTCGTAACCGATTTAAAATAATAAATGAATAAATAATGCTAAATATGTTAAATTAAATGTAAAAAAATAGTATGTTAGTACTTATACTTCTTTGGCGTAACAAGATAAAAAAACTTTTCAAAAATTTTATCTCTCGCCTTATTCTACGTTTGTAGAAAAAACGACACTAGCAATAGAAAAAAGATATTTAATACATACATACTTTATCTGAATTAAATGTTGACTATAGCTAACTTCAGAGTGTCGGTTTTTCGTGTCGGTGTGCGCGCGCATCGTAAAAATTTACTCTCATCATTTTTCCCCAACGCGCCAAAAGAAGTATAACCTGAAAAATATTATCTACATTATAGTATGTTTATAGTATAAATAGGCTTTTCGGTTTTCAGGAAAGTTGATAAAAATCCACCAGACCGTTACAAACATGACTACAACACAATTGTTCTCAAATAATAACGTGGGTACCGTTTTGCATTCAAGCCCATTCACGTGTTTTCTACGAAGTCAAGATACGGCGGCTTACTCAAGAAATATGACTGCACTATTGTTGTGCAAGATATGAATAAGATCCAAATTCATATGAAAAAAATTAGCATACAGGGTGTTCAAAATGAATGAAGATGCACGAAAACTTTGTACTATATGCATAGATTAATGTATAAATACTAAAGTTATCGGGTTTTGTTTGGAGAAAAAATACAGGTTGTTATTTTATAATTATGTGTGCTCGCGATTCCGCATTTATTTTTTATTATAATTTGTTCTAATGACTATTTATTTATACATGAATAGGCGAAGACAAAAACAGTTCAGTAGCTTTTTCTCCTCTATTTGTCAACCAATTTTTTTTGTTTATTGTGGCTATGGAAGTGCTTTTAGCGTTATCAATCAATTTGGAAGCATTTCGTTTTTTCTATACTCTTTATTTATTAGCCTCTGATCGTAATACTTCACGATTCTTACGTCTACTAATCCACAATATGTGTACACTCTATGGTAATTACATTAGATATTGTATTAAAAATAAACTGATAATAATATTGAAATTTAAAAGATTACTGAATTGTGGTCGAAATTTGACCACTGGATGATTGATAAGCAATGGCCAGCAATAAACATTTTGTGAAAAATATACTTTGTTTTTATCTATCTAATACACTAATTTTCATGATAATCTCTACAGAATATAAATGTACTATAGCTCCATCTAGTGAGGAATTGTAGTAAAATTAAAGGTGCAAAAACTGTCCATGACAAAAGACTTAAATATACTAAACTAGCTGACCCGGCGCACTCTGTTCCGCCTTAGAGGCAATAAATATACAGATTTTGGATTTTATTAAGTTCAATTTTTCATTATAATTCGAGCCGTACTCAAGCGGCGCTCTTCACGGGCAATTTCTTGTTCTTATTCAGTCTTTCATTCGCAATTTTGTCGGCAAAGATTCGATCGTCTTGGTCGCGTCATTGTTAATGACGATTCAAAGAGAATACAACCCACTGATTATTGATTTCTGTCAAAATTTATAATTATCAGAATTTTTAACCATACTTAACCAATGACAAAATTACGTTTACTTGCCATTTGCGTTTTGTTATTCCATGTCAGATGCGTTTTTGTTATATGACGTTTTATAGTGACTTGTTTTCTCTTTGACGGTTTATGTCACGTTACACGGGAACGTGGTCGAATGGGATAAAAAGTATCCTATGTCCGTCTCCTGGTTCTAAGCTACCTCCCCACCAATTTTGAGCCGAATCGATTCAGTCATTCTTGAGTTATAAATAGTGTAACTAACACGACTTTCTTTTATATATATAGATTTTATATATGATCTATAAAATAATGTCGTGGTTTGTCGAGCATCGATTTTTAATCTATTGAAACGTTTACACCCTGACATCATGGCGGTGATTTGCCATGGATTGTTGATCTTTCCGTAGTCGTTGTTTTTAGATATTTTTTTTTATGTTTTACAAGCACGTGCTTGATCTCGATCTCACCTGATGGTAAGTGTAGATGAGGCCAACGATAGATCGCCCTTACCCGCTAGATGCCTGTCACTCTCATCTTGAATACTCCCAAGTTATAGGAGGATGGGAAGACAGACGCCGGGAGTAAATTCCACTCCTTAGCCGTACGTGTAATAAATGTGAAAGCAATCGTATCATGATTACCATTAGGTGCGAGCGAGCTCGTATTATGAAACTATCAATAGGTATGAAAGGGAGAAAACTGAAATTACTCACACTTAAAGTCACGTTATGAATAACGAATATCATTTTATTCTTTAATACTTCGTACTTTGTTAGCGTTTTACTACAATCTCAACTGATCTAGAAGGGACTAGCTCTCAAGTACAGCTGCCAAAACACACCTATATATGTTTGACGACAGACTCCACCTTGAGGGTGGTAACTAGAAAGGCGTGCAGGCCAGCGTAGCAAAATATAACAAATAAAAATAAACGGTAACAGTTAATAAATTAATAACCCAACAGCAGCTGACAACAGTTTATAACAACTGATAATGTAATATAACACAGCTCTTTAATTCACTGTTGATACTATAGCCGTTATTATTATACGTTAAAATATACTTGTATTCGACTTCAAAAAGTAGTAAAGACTGTCCCATAATAAAACGAGGAGCACGTTCCACAGATAACTAACAAGCTCTCGTTGCCATTGTCGCAGTCGAGTTCCGCAGCACAATGCACCTGCCGGGACCCATTATATCATATAATTGCAGTTATGTCGTCATTTAAAAGCACCTGGGGCGCTGTTGAAAATTTTTTAAATCTATCTTAATGGCTTTACTGATAGAGAAACAATTTAAGATACTATGAAACGATGGTGGCTCAGTTGATAGCGTGTTCGAACACCACGTCGAGCAACTTAGGTTTAGAGCCTGGCGACTGAGTCGGAGTTTTAACTGAAGGAAAGGTCGTGATGAAACAATGCCATGATTGTAGGAATATTCCTAAGCCCGTCTCGCTAACTACTACCATCAAATTGAACATTTATTGAGCACCTACCGGTGTGTTCCGGCAGATGCACTTGAGAGCCAGTTCTCTCTAGGTTTAGCGAGTTCCCCATCCTAGAGCACATCGTTACTTAACATCAGATAAGATTGTGGTCAAACACTAAAACCTTATAAAGCATAAAAGTAGATTAAACTCATCATCTTCTCCTTACTTTTATCCCACCTAAGTAGAGTCGATACAACATATTTGCCAAGTTGTGTTTGGCTTAATTCTTGCGATCGGCCCGTCTGACAAGGATTATTTTGTAGTACCATGATTTCTGTTGAACGTTGGCGACAGTTATAACATATATCGTCTGCGCGGCTCCAGGATTCTATGTCACGTAAATCGGTGTATATTGACTTAAATGAATAAAGTTGGTATTTTTCAGAATATTCATTGATCAATTTTGCTAGATCACTACATAGTACAAAACAAAGTCGCTTTCTCTGTCCCTATATCCCTATGTGTGCTTAAATCTTTAAAACTACGCAACAGATTTTGATGCGGTTTTTTTAATAGATAGAGTGATTGAAGAGGAAGGTTTATATGTATAATAACATAAATTAAATAGTGGAGAAATACTGTTATTTTTGAGGTTACTCCGAATTGAAAGCGTGCGGGCTACTGGCAGTAATGAATAAATCAAAGCTACCTGGATCGATTTTAATAATTTTTTCAGTGAATGACATAGGCTATATATTCTCTAGGTGGTAGAGCTACGCTGAAACTATTACTGGTTTCAGAATGAATGGGTCGGCTCGCCCGGAGTAGTACCACCCTTTCACAGAAAGCCGACGTGAAGTAACATTGCTTGCACTGTTGCGTTTCGTTCGGTCAGTGATAGCGCCGGAGGCCCACATATATTAAAAGGCCGGCAACGCACTTGCGACTCCCCTGGTGTTGCTAGTGTCTATGAACGGCGGTGATCACTTACCATCAGGTGACCCACCTGTTCGTTTGCCCCCTTAATATATAAAAAAAAAAAATTATACCCGTGCGAAGCCGGAGCGGGCCGCTAGTCAATAATATAAAGCATAAAAAATATAATAGAAAAATAAATGCGAATAAAATGACATGTCATTTCAAAATAATAAATTGTTATATGAATTATTCAAACCCACCGTTAAACATTCGAAGATGTACTTGATACCTCAGACTTTAAGCTGTTAGAATGAACTCTCGAGTCTAGACTGCAAGAAATAATATTGATATTTCAGAACTGAATACATTATTTGTTAAATATTCTATATCAAAACTAAACATTTGTAAATTGTATAAGATTAAGTTATATATTAAATTTGTTGCGCTCGAGGCATTGTTTTATTTGTTGCGATTAATATTTATTGAAATTAATATTTGTTTTAATTAATATAATTAATATCCAGCTATTAATATCGACCACATTCTCATCTGATTTTAAATGATGATGTGGTCTAAGATCGTAGTCGCGCTAAAAAAATGAGACTGGCTCTCAAGTGCAGCTGCCGGATTACACCAACATATGCTTAGCGACAGATTTTCAACTTGAGAGTGGTAGCTAGCCAGGCGGACCTAGAAAAATTTCTACCACCATGCTATGGTTTCATCACGATGTTTTCCTTCACCGAAAAGCTCCGACTCAGTTGCTAGGATTCGAACCTACATCCTTCGACGTTGTATCCGAATACACTAACTAGCAATTAAGCCATCATCGCTTAATTACTCGGGTATGTCAGCTAACAAGCAATTAAGTTAAAATATCGCCAAACAACAGTAATAAACTGCAGGTTCGTGGGTGAATTAAAAACGAATATTTATGTGCATTATTATGAGAACCATAAAAAAGCATAATCAAAATTCACGAAAATATAAAATGTTACGATTCGACACTAAAACCGAGGGTGATAACAGAAACACGACGCAATTATATTTTGCAGGCTTAACGCAATAAAAAAAGGACTCTGAAACGGTACAGTAATGACGTCACTAATCTGTATGAACGATAATTGTACCGAAAGCAAGACAGTGACACGTTCCGAGCGAAATTAAAACCACCGGCTACGTTTAAATGGATACTTTGTTACCGCTGAACATTAATTACTGCAGTCTTGGAGGCGTGAAATTGACGACAACGGCTTGCTGATTTACCTACACCTCAAAATTTTGTAGTTCGGTGGAACTGTAGAGGCCTGAGGAAGTCAACAGTGTAGACCAGTTCGAAAAAAAACCTGAAAATTTTTGCAACATTGTTTTTTTTACTTTAATATACATAACTGTTGAAGTACTTTTTCCTGTCTCATTATGACTACCGATAAACCTTATACACAATTGATTCGGTTTAAGAATATTTAGGTTAAGAAAGAGAGCGAAAATGCAAGGAAAATTGGTGACAGATATTGCGCTCGAGAATGGCGGTTAATTAATACCAAACACCATCGTTAAATTCGAATTATATCTATATACTGGATGACCCCCCCGGTGAACTTCATATCACTTACATATATTTGTGTAGATGTGGACAATACTTAATACAACATTTTTATTTATAGTATAAATGCAACACAGTTATGGACTTAATCATTTTAACGCTTTCTCATGTACTATTTGTATTTCTGAAACAGAATTGTTTTGTATTCCAACGAAACATACCAAAGAGATCGGACCACATACTACAGCTATGAAATGACAAATTTCTGAATGCATCTATAAATATTTGACAAACGAATGACAAAAGACATCAAATGTTTCATAGCTACGAACATTTTGTATTTGAAAATTAAATTGTCCTTTTTTAGTATTTTCCTTTAGTTACTATTTATGTTTCTCACCAATTAAACCTTCTCCGAGTTTCACAAATATTTCAGGATCAAATTTAGCCAAATTGGTCCAGCCATTCTCGAGTTTTAGCGAGACAAACGAACAGTAATACATTTTTATATATAGATATTAGAGTGGACCACAAAAGGATTTTTTTTTAAGTTTTATATGAAATTATGTTATTTTATCATATTGTAAGAGGAACCTACGAAGCGGAGCTCAAAAAAATAATAATTAAGAGTTAGCTCAAAATAAAAAAAAAAAAAAAACAAAAAAATATATTACAATTTCTTGAAAATTACATTTTAATAGTGAAAATGGTCTCGTAATTTTTTTGCCTCTCTATAGCTTTATTTCTATTCGTTAGTATGTCAACTAAAAGGAAAAAAATTAAAAGATTTTTAATATTCATCTTCAGAAGTCACTCGAAAAGGTCTAAGGTACTCTACTAGGAAACCTAATTTAAATATTAAAAAACTGACTTGAAAATTTTCAGCATCCTAATAATTTTAATGGTAGAAAATAGTGAAATAACGAGAAAAATAAATACAAGAAACCGATTTTCGACGATTTTAGAACTTTTTACAAATTTTTTTTGAGCTGCGCTTTTGAAGGGCCTCGTAAAACATTTTTCATAGACGGTTTTAGATAACGTAGTTTTTGGATTCGATTCACCCTTTCCCATTTTTTAATGTCCAACGAAGCGGGCGGGAATCTGTAACTTTTATTGATTTTGAAGAATAAACTCGTTGCTTTCATTTTCATCTTATCATGCCCCGCGCTTAATTTTCCCAGTGCTTTGATACTGTACACCACCAGCTTAACCGCACGGCTCGCCTTCCACTATTATTTAATTTTCGTTTAGTTTATTTTAGATTTACACATTATTTGTGTAAATTTGTGATGCTAATTTGAATAAATACTTTCTTTAACAAGTAGGCTTTAAGTTTTTTTGTAATATAACTGGTAGTTTCATACACTAGTGCATTTAAATAAACAAAACAATGATGTATTTCATATAAGTATTCAACAGTTTATTACAATATTATTATATTAAAGTTGAAAATTGAATTAAATTGTACATTTATATATTTTCATGAAGTTGCATTAAATGGTGCAGTCAATTGTTTTGAATGTTTCTTGGAATATGTTCTAATAAAAAAAAAGTATAATTCAAGATATTACCAACGTATTACCAATTGTTAAGAGAAAATAAATAGAAAACAGAATTTATATATTACAAGAAATCCTTAAGAATTTTTCGTTACCTTATCAAATAGCCCAGCAACGACACCTTTCACGTATGCGCAGTCCGGATGCCAGTCAAACCGCCTTATGTGACATTCTAAGGCTTATCTACCGCATCACGTACCTCGAGGCTGCCACGATGCGCTTCTGTAATATTCAGTGTAAGCTTTATGGTAATACCATATCATACAAGATATAATGTTATAAAATGAAGACGTATTTGAAATAACGTAACCTGTAATATTGAAAAGCCTAGTAGGACACATACATTTCAGTCGCCATACACGTAAAAAAAATGGGGTTATAGAGTTATCGACTTAGGCAGAATTTGTAAGGCAACACTCGAACATTGGGGGTTCAAATTTATCTTTATAAATTTTTAGTTAACATTATTTGCAAATTCTTAATATCCGTAAATTATTTTTCTATAAGTTATGGAGGTCAACGACCTTAAATGATCGAGTTATTAAGTTGTAAAATCAAACATTTAATAATAATTATTATTATTATAATGTTCCCAACGAGTTGAAATTTTAAGAAGGTGTAGTTTTGGGGCTCGAAGGGAAGGGAACATACATTTTGTCCAGTAATGTAGGTTTACTTATACGTAGATACTTCATGATAAATAATTATATATATATGTATAATACAGGTAAAATTTATTTGTTACTAACATTTCAGTAATGAAGTCATTGTAAATCTTTATATTTATTATTTTACTTTGCATAGTCATCTCGGATTCTTCTTCAAAATATTGGTAAGGTGTTCTATACGGTTTTGGTCTTCGATTTCTGTATGTTTTATTTATTATTATTATTTTAATATCTAAATCGAAGTCAAATTATCAAACATATTGTGTTGTGAAAAATCCTTCGAGTCACCTGAGGTTATAAAAATATCATCTACGTTTTTCATAAACTTCATTGAGAGTACGAGACAATGTGGAACGGAACTCAATAGGTTTTTAATCAACTCTGATTAGCCATAAAAACGTAGTAGCGCATCTTCCGTTTTATGCTTCCACGTAATTTAGTAGGGAAGAGAAATTATTTTTAATTAAAGTCAAAATTAATAATGCTAGAGTGGACGTCGCGTCGTACGGCCGGCGTTTGCCACACACGTTAGAGCTATAAGAATTTTGTGATGAAAGTTTTAATAATTTAATACTATACTTTTTTATACCATTCTCTTAGTTTTTTAAACATTGCTTATAATTTATTTGGTATTTCTAGCATTTTGAGGCTTTAACGTAGGCACTTAATGAATATGTATACAATTGAAGTATCCGTTGTTTGTCTGTGTTAAGCTTTGAGATTTTTATTGAAAGTTATCTGATCTAGGATATAAATCATTACACTTTTCATAATCGAGATTACTTTTTTAAATTTAGCTCCAGCTACTACCGTCTCGAAAAAAACCCAGTCTTCGAGAAGAACTGGCATGAAACTCGATTTGGTATATCTGTTTATCAGACATATTTATTTTTTAAATAGCGAATACCGTATACATGTTTATAGTGAAAATTCGTGATACGACCCGATCCAAGCTCGTTTGTTAAATCATCTTATGATTTTTCTATTATAGGTATTATCAACATACTATATTCATGGTTGGTTACTTATATGATCAGACCATCAGATGCAGAAGAAGCACAGATGTTAATCGTGAGAATGTCAATCACTATTCAATCATAAACGGGCTGAGCGCAGCTAAACATCGAAGGGAATATTGTCCACGTCTGTATACTAACGGTATTCTGAACCGTAGTCTGTAGTACGATATGCTTCGTGTGTTTGAACCTCCCACCAACGTTTTGAATACTCCTCCATCGCAACAGGCGTTCTGTTGTAATATATCCAGCGGTATACAATATCGAGGCTAGACGGCACCAGCTACAACCTTTGTTAGTCCGTTCGAGCCGGATGCTTCAGTTTCTGTATATCTATTTGTCCCGATATAACTGTAGGCACATCTTGTTTTCACTGCTATACTAAAAGCCTCTTGATAGCTGGATATTCACTGACTGTTCCCGTAACGATTATTATCAACATGTATTTAATTTGTAAATATGATAAGGACAATGATGTGGATAATTTTTAAGCGAACATTCGCTATAATGAAATGCTGCTATTTTCCGGAATGTATATAAGTTAAAGCGTAAGAGACAAATTTACTGAGCTTTAATTAGGTCTTAACTACTAATAAATGAGCGACTAAATAATACAAATCATTAATTGAAATCGTAACCTCAATGGCTTTGGATTTAGTTTGAGCGCAAAGCCGCGAGATCGAAATGTCCAACGACATTCCAATTCCAACGAAATGTCTTAATATAAATTTGTAATTATTAAATTCAGACAAATGTCATAAATTTTGAACCATTTAAAATTCAGCTGAGGATCTGCTGTTACCCTATCAGCCTCGTGACAGATACACGACAGATAACGAAGACGTGACAAATGTTTAGCACGTAGTGTTGCAAGATCTAAAAAATATTTGGCAGAGTTAATTTCTGACGGAGTATTTACAAATAAATGAAAATTAATTGAGTGTTTATTAATCATAAATTATAATATATAACAATAATATATGGTTCAGTGGTAACGTGTTTGGAAATTGCATCGATCTATATATACTGGAATCTTGCAAGTTAGTCGAAAATGTCGATGAAAAAATATATCATGATGAAATCTGGTAGTAGGACTTTTATTTTCTAATTGCTCAAGTTGATAATCTGTTACCAATGACTTGTAAGTGTGTTCCGGTAGTACACTTGAAAGCCAATCCGCTTAAATTTTAGCGTGAGGCCATAACCCACATCGCCATTTAATATTATTTAAGTATATAGTTAATGATACTAATTATTTATTGCAATTTGATTAACATTGTATCATTAAACTATCTTTTATAAATTGTAGAAATTTACAAAGAATCATAAAGAATAGAATTAGAAACATAACTTAATTAATTTGATTCCGTGTTCTTAAAAGTTACTAAGGTTTTTTTTTTCAGAATTTGTGTACATTTACTAATTTAAATTGGTAACACTATTGCTTGAGGGTGAAGGAAAAAATCGTAAGGAAACCTGAACCTAAGAAATGTTCTTGTAGTACCATCGTACGTGGGAAAAATATAGAACAGTGGATTTCACGAATTTGGAAATCACCAATACGTCAGACCATACGCCCATACTTTCTTTCGGGAAAAGACCTATGGGCCTGTAGGGGGCTCCTAAAGGGTGGGTAATGTGTTAATGATGATGATATAAAATATAAATTTATTGGATTTCTTTCAAATATTACTATACAAATTTAATTGGTCACCCCAATTGACTGTAAAATACTTTTTTATTCCGTATTCGTATTACATATAAATGAAATGAAATTCTTCACCCCTATGAGGCGTGTGAGGTATACGGCAAGCGTTTACATAGAAATTTGTGTCACGTAAATGTTTAATTTTTTTCCCCGCCCAGTCTCGCATCTCGCTTCTGTTACAAGAGATTAGGATGGTAAATCATAATTTAACATACGAGCCCTTGAACGCTTCATGCATAATATGTTTCATTACAGTAACTGAACCCACTTGAAACAGCTCGCTTGTTATTTAATCTACATATAAAATTAGCATCTGGAGTCGTCCCATTTTTAACACATGTTAATTGATCACGTAATAAATAACGTTAGGCCTGTTAATATCTCGTGTAAAAACAAAAGTGTGTGTGTGTGTATGTGTGTACTTATGTACACGAGTTAGGAGTTATACTTCTTTGGCGTAACAAGATAAAAATCTTTTCAAAACTTTTATCCTTCGCCTTATTCTACATTTGTAGAAAAAACGATACTAACAATAGAAAAAAGGTATTTAATACATATGTACATACTTTTTTTGAATAAAATGTTAACTATAGCTAACTTCAGGGTGTCGGTTTTTCGTAACGGTGTGCGCGCGCATCGTAAAAATTTACTCTCATCATTTTCCCTAACGCGCCAAAAGAAGTATAACCTCAAAAATATTCACTCTGATAATCTATTACTATTACTAGGTTTACATTTTTTTAAGTTTTAAATCGTAACAAGACCAGGAATTAAAATAAAAATAACACAGGCCATAGTTAGAAAAGCATAGTGATTTGTCCTCGGATTTTTTTTAACAGTACTTAGAGAATATGTAGACTCTAATAAATAAAAGTTTCAGATCTCTAACCCAATTAGTTTTCGAGGAAAAGCAAAGTATTATTTCAGATTTACTGAGTTTTTCTCCCTATGGTTTTATATAAAAAGATTAAGATTTAAAACATAAATATAGTGTTTCCACGACCCTTACGAGTGGAGCAGTTACTATAGGAACTGTAAGTCAGAAATTACGCTAAATAACAATGAACTAGTAATGTGGGCGGCCAGTGTGACACTGTATCGAGTATCATACGTAGTACGAAAGTGTGAAACATTAAGCCGCGTAACATTATTATACCAGTGACAATAGACCCGCGTCCAATATTTGGTTGTAAAAGTTATTATGAAACATTCACGTCCTTACCAAGAACCAATCTGACGACCTGTGTAAAAACTTCGTAAAAGCAAATCTGTCAAACAAATTCCGAAACGCGCCGGTTCTCGAGTTAAACGAATCCTCCAAAACTTAGATTTGTTCGAACGAGATCTATGAAATCAAATTTGAATTTTCGATAGGAACGTATAAAATATCTATAGAAAATATACGACATAGATATTAAATTTATGTAGTCGTTTTTAAGTAATAAAAAAAATAATTTAACACTGCGCGAAATGAATGCGATATTACAGTTATTTGATTGATTACCGTTAAATCATGCTCGGACGGTTGTAACAGATTCTAATGATAATGTCACAGTATAGGATATATGAACATTTCTTCGCCATACAAGGAGAGCGTACAACAGATAACCAATTTTTAAATTGATTAATTCATGAAATCGATAGTATTATTCGTCGTTTCGATTTTATATGCATAAAGCGGTAATTATGACATCTAACAAAGTTAACTTAACATTATTAAAAAGTTTTTAAGAGTTTTAACAGTAATGGCTACTTTACAATAAAAAGAAAAAAAAAACAAATTAACCAGCTCATAATTAATTCATAGAAAACACATATTTCGCATAAAAGAAGGAAAAAAAATACATTTTCACAAGAACATAGTTACTAGCATCAAGTTGGGTTAAACAGTTTTTTAGTATTATATTTACAAATATAACCTTATTCATATTTAATAATAGTGAAATTATATAAAGAAAAATTATATATTTAGTTATCTATATCTTTTTTTCTTAAAGAATGCTATAAACAAAAGAAATAATAATAATAAAGCCATTTATTCCATAATTCAAAAAGATACAGTTTTTAAAATTCGTTAATATTGGCAATAAATTTGCTTAAAATAATTGATAGTATATTATATTAAACTTCTGTTTATGAAATATGGACTCCTGTTTGGGTAAAGGCCTCCTCCCTCTTTTTCCAAAGATCCTTGTCCTTGGCTAACTTGATCCAATCGTTTCGTTCTTTCGTTCTACCAACTTTCCTCTTTCCTTGTGGATCCTTCCATCTTACAGTTTCTATGATCCATCTTTTATCAGTGTAGCGGGCGATGTGTCCAGCCCACTTTCATTTTAATGTAAGTGCATGCATAAGAGCATCAGTTATTTTCGTTTTTTGTCTCATTATGCTACTCTTCACTTTGTGTATTCTCCTGATTTTTATCATGTTCCTTTCGATAGCTGTTTGTGTATAGTTTAATTTTAAACATAAGAAAAGAAAGAGTAATTGAATGCAAGAAGAATTCAACTAAAATGCAAAGATTATGTATGCTTCGTAAACAAGCACTATTACATTTTAGCTATTGTTTATGTAGGTGGTAGAGCTACGCTTAAGCTATTACTGGTTTCAGCATGAATGGGTCGGCTCGCCCGGGATAGTACCACCCTCTCACAGAAAACCGACGTGAAGTAACAGTGGTCGCACTGATGCGTTTTGTTCGGTCAGTGAGAGCGCAGGAGGCCCACATGTTTAAAAGGCCGGCAACGCACTTGCGACTCCTCTGGTCTTGCTAGGGTCTATGGACGGCGGTGATCACGTACCATCAGGTGACCCACCTGTTCGTTTGCCCCCATAATATAAAAAAAAAAGCTACAGGCGTTTTAAATCTCACCACACTGCTGCAATAATCATGTATTTGGGGAAAAAAAAAAATCCAAACCCGTGTAAAATTAGTTTAGGGTTATAGTTCGCGTTGAGTCATTATTATTATTCAAAGTAAAAACTTTATTTCTCAAAACAAAAATTTATCGAACAAATCGGTACGCGTGGGTTTTCGAGTTAAACGAATCGACAGAACTTGGATTTGTTCGGACGAACTTTAAGTATTGAGAAAAGCTGGAGATGTTTTGGGATGTTTTCGATTACGCAATTTTGTATGCCTCATTTTCCTTGAAATTAATTCAACGAAAACTAATTTCACAATTGAATATTTATTTAGAAATTTGAAATGTTTGGATTTAAAGAGGGAATGCTTGTTCCTAACATTTGTTTTATTGTATATTATAGGTCAATAAATGAATCAACAAAATGTCAAACATTTAGATTTAAAAGTTACATGGAACAAAAAGAGAATTAGTGTCGTAGTATTCCTTTTAACACTTCACTTAAAGACTTCTTTACTTCACGCTAATTTCACTTAAAGACTTATTGACGTCAAGCTAACAAGAATACAGGCACAAGAATTGAATTCAATTCCTTCGTAATTAAGGGTAAGGAAGTGAATCATGTTGCGTAAAAATGGAAAAATCAGATACGTTTGGTGAAAAATTTCTTCGACAATTTCATTTTTGTTATGTAAAAAAATGCTACTAAAATATAGATATCATTAGGGAGGGGCTTTACAGCTTTACCGGTATCGATAGGAAGTATGGAAAGTACTCCGCCAAAGTGACAACAGACTAGTGTAAAGCTACCCAAGTAGGCGATATATCGTGTAAATGGGGTTTTCGAACGGCTCCGTTCTGGAGGAGCTGCTAGTGACTCCATTTCTAGGATGTAGTCACTGCTGGTGTAGATCGTGGCGAGTGTGTAGGAGAAAAATTTTGGGGTTGGATCAAAAACGCACACTTTTATACGCCGGCGGAACTATTGCGCATGTGATACATATGAGTCGCATCGAGTTGAGGTCATGATTTTATTTACTCCGATTCAGATAATTCCAAAATAAAAACCTATTTTCCGTTTACTATTGCGTTTTATTGTGTCTATCCACTATGTATGGATTGGCAAATAACAAGATTTTAACCTTAAATAACAGAAAAGGTGAGAATTTTTTGAAGTGAAACTTCTTTAGAAAATTTGTGATTTGAAACCGGATGCAACGGTAAAACGACAGATATGAGACACAAATACAAAAATATGTAGAATGAAGCCGGCAAAGAATGAGACAGAAATATACATACCATTTTTGAAGTGAAATAGTGAGCCAGAGCGAGAGAGCAAATGTCGGTATGTGTATGTCGGTGTGTATATTACACACTGTTTAATTCTTGTTTGTATTTGAGCATTTAACGTGTGTTAGTATATGTGAAAAGTACGTGTACTACTGTACACTGTATGCGGCTGTGTATTACAGCTTTTTAGTAAGAAGTCAGCGTGGTGTGTTGTTATTTAACAGTATTTGTGAGTATTTTTATATCTTGTTTGTTGAAACTGAAAATATGGAACTTGAGTAATATAATGTAACGTACGAGTATGTTAAATAAAATAAAAAATATCTTTTAAAATTAATCAAAATACTTTCATTTTTAAACAAATAAGTTTTGTAATTATCCTACCCTTGTTATATATATTCATCTCGTTCTTTTGTCGATTTACTGAAGTTTCACGCCTATCGTGTGTGAATCGCACACACACTTTTTTTCTAAATACATTTGTTTCAGAGATTTGGATCTTTCTAGAAATTTTCAAGAACTATTATATATTTTACGTGCCACTGTAACAGTTATCCGCATATCTGTCAGTAAAAATATATACAAAATTGTTTCTCCGGTTCTACGACGAGTCCGTGACCGGAATTCGTGTAGATGGTTCACCCAAACCTTTGTCACATCTGGCAAATTCTTTCTGCGTGCTGTTGTTTACGTACACGTTAATAATAGGGGTGGGTTGTTATATGTTACTAATAATTTATTACTTTCTCTGCGTTGTTTATTATTTTAACAGTATCTAATTTTTTTTACAGGGAAAATAACCTAAATACCAGACCATATGCCCAACTTTTCCACGTCAAGAAAACATATCGTTAAACGGGTAATGCTTGTAAAATCCGTTGTTTCTTAAACCATTAATATCTCTATATTAGATGAAGCCATCGTGATAATTTTTTTGGTTAATCGACAGTACACAAAAAATATTGAGTATGTTTGAGTGACGCGTGTACAACGGTAGATTTCTTCAAACATACATTTACATACTTATACACACTTTATCGGTATGCTGCTTATAGTTTAAATAATTCCAGCAACCCATCCCGGCTGCTAGAAGTAATCTACTAATATGGCGTTATAAGAGTCGAAGTAATTTACGTATTTTTTAGGATTTTGATTTAACTAATCAAAGTCAAAGAAGCTTCGTAAGTTTCATCGTACTTTCGTTGTTTCTAATTTTAACATCAGCGAATATTAGAGATCTACAGACCTTCACCAGTTGTCACGATCACGCCAATCTGTCAGCTTCTAGGATATTGTATATACATTGGACTCAAAATGTCCATCAATATTTCTGGTGGGTTCAAATTTAACCTGGAGTAAGTCTTCTAAAGAAGTAATTATATCAAAATGTTACACAAACCGTTTTTCTGTAGTGTTTTATTCCCTATGACAATATGCTCTGGTTTTATAGGTCCGATAAGCAGTTCAGAAATTACCAAATTCTAAATGCTGAAGAAAAAATACCATACTAATTATGTGGGAAATGGAAAATCACAATGAGGCAAAATTAAAATTCAGAGCTGCGGCTTAATACAGGTTGATTTTTAGGTATCGTGAACAATAATTTCATGGTGCTTTTGCACAAAAATAATTGTTTGCTTTTTTAAATAGAACCTAATTTGTAGTGTTCGTGGCACAGTCAGTTACAATTGCCATGCTCTATCTATCTACATATTTTACGAAATTCATTGAAGATATTTGCAATAAAGATCAATTTTATGCGTATAAAACTTTCAAAAAAGTGAAAAACCGTGCATATTTGCTTTACAGACCATGTTTTTTTAAATAGACAAATGCTGAAACTACATCATTCGAATAGTAATTACGCATAAATAATGAAAATTGTTGCAATGCGGCGGTTGCCCGCAATATCGTTCAGGGTAATGAGAGTGGTTACATCGTCGATTACATAGTCCGGTATTGCTAATAACGGACATTTCGTTTCATTAAATTATTATTAATATACAGTATTATTGACTTTATTTATTGAATCAAAGTTTCTTAACGCGGCTTCCGAGAAGAGTTGAATGGTAAAAATCGTCACGTAAGGAAAATGCGTTATGCCCCTTCATGCTACTTTATCTCTCAGTCTGTGTCTATTTCTATTGTATACGAGTGTGTGTGTGTGTGGCCAGTATCGAAATTTGAGAAGTAAACATCGAACACTGCTTGTTGTATTAACTCGATACTGAACACATGGAAACTGCATAAGAACTTGTTTTTTTGTTTTTATTTTATTTATTTAGCATTTATATACTTTACATTTCACCATTTCATGTCTAGTATATAATAAATGAATATTTCGTCTATGTCATCATCGAATTTTCGATACACTTTATCTTGGGTATAGAAATGGGCATGACTTTCATTTAGTAAGCTATACTGTTTCTGAAGGATAGATTAAATCTATATAATCGCGAACGAAGCAGCAAGTAAAAGCTAGTATAAAATATTCTAAACTAGCCGGCCCGGCGGACGTTGTTCTGGCCAGATAATAAAAAATATATACTTTTATACTTAAGGTTACTTGAGGTAACTACGTATTTAATTCGATAAGGATTAATACTGTATCCGTCTAAATAGCCTTCCAATTACCTCATTATATGTGACCATTTTTAAGTAGATAAATTTGTATAGTATGCTTTCTTTAAAAAAATAGGTATATGCCATCATAGACTTTCTTGTAGATCTATAAAAGAGGAATATCTCACTATGCATTGTTTTGTTATATTTCAAAAGAATTAGGCAGCGTTTTCGATGAAATCTCCCAGTCGGTTTGACTTTTTCCAACACTTCCAACAATTAGCGTTATATTTCAGCCAATTTACAGAAAGCCTTGACAAATGATATACCTAAACCTTTCTCATGTATTGTTCTATGTATTGATGAAGACCGTATTACAATCCGTTCTGTAGTTTTTGAGTTTATCGCGAACAGATAGTCAGATGCGGCCAAAAGGATATGTTTTTGAATCTTTAATGTTATAAGCTTGGCATGTATATAAAAGGGGCAATACTTTCAAATGCATTAATTGGCACTGGTAATTGCATAAACAATATCTTTGCACCGATAACATTGTTCCCTATTCTTTATTTTGCACCATCTAATGAAGCATCATTGAGCATGGCTTGTATCATCATGCCAAATGAAAAGCTACTAAACCCTACACATACTTATAAATATTTAACACTCAGAGAGACACTTGACAATTACGCTCACCGCGAAAAAGTTAATGATTTGCGGGGATCGAATTCACGACCTCTTTGTACAATAAAATCTATTGTAATATATACGAGTACATAGGAATTTAAACTAAAATTATAAAGCTCATGTTATTGTTTGGCTTTCCGTTTGTGAGGACACGATAATTGTTGGAATTACCTGTGATAAATGAAAAATTATTTTTTTAAATGTTATTGCCTATTAACCTTACGGCATGACACTTACTTTCCAGTGAAACTATAGAAGCCTTGCCAGGTTAATAGTATAGTCAATCGAAAAAAAAAAATGACACTTACGAACTATGCAATCACCATAGAAAGCGTGACCTAGACAGTACGCTAAGCCAAAACGAAGTTATGTTGGGATCGCGGCGAACTGAGGACGGACAGAGTGCAGCTAAAAATTAAATGCGAAAAGCCAATGAGGCAGGGTTAGTAATAAAATAAATTTAAATTATAAAACAATTTTCCAATTTTTATTATATTCCACCAAAGTCGAAAATTCATTCCAGCGGAGTACCGATTATGCGGTCGGCGTGTATGAGTAAAAATATTTTATCCTCTTCCTTAGAATGTATATTAAAGCATTTCAAATGTAAATTGGTTTCGAAACTCAATTCCGGTAGAGAAGTAATTTTACGTGTTGTAAGTATTCCGATACGGTTACGTATGTGAAATGTTTTCTTATGTCTTCTTTTGGCTTCAAAGCCATTTCTTTCAGCGGGAGTTTATAGCTATAGAACTATATTAGAAGTTAAAAGAGTTTTATAAACAATTGTTATATATGATTATAAAAAAAAGAATTTATTAACCTCTTGCACACATAGGCAAATTTTTAAACATTAATGTATTTCATTCTTCTGGTTCCATACCATCTTTCCGATCATCTCCTTCATTCACACTCTTGATTCGTACATGACGTCATCTCTTTCAAATCATCATTCACACTATATCAACAAAGAGTACACCGTAATTTTTTTTTTTAATTTGCTATAGGCAAAAGTCATCTTTTCATACATCCCACACGTATTTATAAGTTTTTACTTTTTAAATCTGAATTTAAATGACACGATCAACTCAAAATTAATAAACCGATGAATGAAGAAAGTCGAAAAATTATTACAAATACAATTCCAGATGAAATAGAACGAAATTTATTATATTATACAATCCAATCGCGTACCAATCTAGGCGCACATTAATTTTATTTGAGATGAGAAAAAGAAATGGAAAAGTCCCCGAATGATTTGTTAAATGTTCTAAAGGTTTCAGATGGTATATTTTTCACTGTCACCAAACCATTTTGGTCAGTCTAAGACCCTTTACGTGAGTAAAATTACATATTCGCTGTTAGATTACATTTGTATGACTTTGTAATATTTGAACTTCCCAAACAGTAGTACATGTATTATTAGAATGCCCAATGTTTGACAAAGATAGATATGAGTTAGCAAATAGTTTAGATTTAAACCTCAACCAGGACAATCTAAAGATATTGATTAGTGATAAGAAGAATGTAGTGCATTTCTTAAAATTTTGTGATATAGTGATTAAGCGTTTAAAAGTGTTAAATAAATAAACCAGAACCGGATACTACGTATATAATATATATAAGAATGTAGGAATAATGTAAATAATGACGAAGAAATAATATTTATAAAGCGTAATAGTATGTTTTTAGTAAATAATTAGTTTAGATAATGTAAGTTAAGAATAGTATTAATAAGATAGAATAACGTTTCCAAATTAAAATAATATGTTTTTAACAAGTGAATAATTATGTTAGATAATATAAGTTAAGAATAATAATGTTACCTAAATAAAGTCTCTGATTATGTCAGAGGAGTGAAAAAAAAAAAAAAAAAAAAAAAAAAAAATATTTGAACTTCATATTCACTGATGGGATTATCGCGCTACTGCAGCGCTTCAGGCATGTTCGCGGAAGCAAGAATTGATGGTTTTCACGCCATCACGCGCAAAAGATGTGCCTTACTTATGGGCAGGGTACGCGCCAGCTCCAACAGCATACTGCATACTGTGGCAGGCAGGTGGGATAGCCCTATACTGGGACATTGGGTACGCTTACATACCTCTGTGGTGTTATAATTAGAATGAAATTAGTTGCTATTCTTAGTAAATGTAAGTACTAACACTAGTTTTTTAAGTTGCTTGTATACGAACCACTTTGTCTGAAATAAGTATTTATTATTATTATTATTCAAATGAGATTTCTTTAGGCGCCGGTTTAGAAGAAACATACTAGAATAATAACAACTGAATTCACGTACACGTGTATGATATGTGTGAATCTAAACTGGGCAATAAACAATGTAGGTAATGCTACAATTAACCGTTCGGTATAAACACATAATCTGGTCTATAAAAGACTGTATATAGGATAATGAGTAGAGTGGTAATTGTAATGCCAAAATGAACATTTGAATATTAGTGAAAATTGTAAGTAATGTTTATTTTTAACTTCGAAACCATATTCATATAATTTCATTTCATTTTTTTTTTATTCATAAACCAGAGTGAGTGCGTTTCCGAAAACTCATTAAAACCCATTGAATTTGGTAGGTGATAAAGCTCGGTATGTTACTTATTAATATATTTTTTATATTCAAGTTTCCTATAAATGAGTGATTTGTCTAACTGAACTTCTTAGTTATTGCCAGCTAAACTATCAACGTTTGATGTTACATTTGAAAATTTTATTCAATATATACCAGATTTTTGAGAAACATTCTATATTGCCAAAAGTCTTCACGATTCTTTTTTTAATAAATACTCAACAATATTACTGTCGTTTTTAATTATTAACGTAACCTATTACCATATTCCTGTAACACGATGTTTTAAAATTCATAACTAAAAAAACATACGTTTTTAATGGTTACATATTTTAGTTACATTGGATACCTAAATATCGTAGAAGAGATATCATAAATTTAAAATTACTCCCAAAAAAATTATTAAAAGATTCTTGCGTTGTTTAGCTTCTAGGGCTCGAATGAACTGTAAATATCATAGCCCCCGAAAATGAACTTAAACGCTTTAAATACCTGTAACACCACCACATCTGTGAAACCGGGATGGATCGCTAGTATGTTATGCGCTTATATATAGTTTTCCTGCAATAAAAACACCTACTGTAAATTTAAATTCATTCAAAAATTACTGACAAACAAAAATAAAGATATCAAAGTAAAGTCGTAAGTCCCAAGTTTACGTGTTACCCCCAAAAAACTATTTATTTTCCCCACAGCGGGACACGTCTAAATAAGTTTCATTGGACAATATTTGATTTAGATCAAGTTTTATTTTTATCGTAAGTCGTTTCTAGAATCTAAAATACGTCCTTATTTTAATATAACCTCAAATAAATAAAAACTTACCTGGAGCGTTCCATGTCAAATCGGAGGAACTGAATAAAATCAATTTTTTATTGCCTCAATTTTGAGATATGTTTTAATAGCCCTTAAAATACCGTTCCTGGTAAGTTTTGAGAAAGTTTTTATTACTAATTATAAAAATATTGAATATGAATACAAATAAAAATAGAAATTATTCAAATTTTATGTTCTTTTTATAATTTGTACTTTTACATGTCCTCTGCATTTTTTTTAATACTTTATAAGTTTTAGTATTTTACCAAAACGACCTGATGATGTTGAACTACGATTTGGTCTAAGATGGTGAATATGCTCATTCTCACCGAGGACTAGCTCTCAAGCCAGAACATATACTTAACGGAAGATTTTCAATTCGAGGCTGATAGATAAGCATCAGGCTTGGGAAAGCCCTACCACCGTGCTGAGGCTTCGTGACAATTTTTCCCTTAATCGAAAGCTTCGGCTCATTTGCAAGGATTTCAACTAACGTCCATCGACGCGGTGTCCGAACATACATCTTAACCACTAAGTTATCATTGTTTCAAAATGATGTGCACAATAAAATTAGTAATAATATTGTTGTTGGTTTGAACTCATAGTTACTTTTGTAATAATTTACTAGTATTTTTTTAAATGATGTAATTACTACTTAACCCCTATGGAAAAGCGTTATCATATATAACCCATAATAATACTGTGCCGCTGAAAAATGTCATCAAGATCGGTTCAGTCGGTTCATAGAATAGTCTCTGAAAAGTAAAGACACTTCATTTTTATTTTCATATATTACATATTTCCATACATAATATACACGTGCGTAAAAGGTGTGAATACTGAGATGACATCTAACGGAGGAGAGTGGAAGAAGAAAACATGTTATGCCAACCCTACTTAAGAGTGATAAGGGTAAGATGATGATGATAGATAGATTCCATTTTTTCTTATAACTTTACTGTTTTCTTATAATTTTTGACGAAATTATAAAAGTAGGATAAAAAACGCGATTAACATATACAATCCTAACTAATATTGTAAATGTGAATGTTGTTTCTTGTGTTTGTTTGTCACGATTTCACGTCTTTACTACAGAACCGATCACAATAAAATTTAGAGAAAGCTAGTGTAGCATATATTTCAATAATTATACTGATCATTCACCAGTCATTTTATACAAATTTCAACTACGTTTTATTGGCGTGATAAATTAAACTGTAAAGAAAATGTAATATATCAATTTATTTTTATCACAAATATAGATAATAATTATTCTTGGATGTATTCCAGCCAAACTCGATTTCTAATATTAAAATTCCCAATGAAACTTCAATAGTTTGGTGTTACCCGTTGGATTTAATCATTATTTACCCGATAACCACATATATTCGAGCAGGATTTACCTACTATCGAAATTAAGCCGCACTGCGTGAACGTCCGGGTTATATATCGGCTTTGTGACGTCAAGATTAATAAGCGAGTCCAGAAATGATTCACGTAAGATTTTTATCGAAAATGTAAAAGGGTTAGAGGAGAAATAAATTAAGTCACATTCAAGCTGCAAGCAGTGATTGATTGGAGGCCGTATTACCTCGATTCTATTTTGGAGGTCATTCAATAAAAGACCCGAAACGATTTATAACTTATTTCTCATGAACGGTTCTACGTATATCTGATTTATTTACGCTGACCGTTGGGGAATATTTTTCTTTATTATAGAGCGATAAAGTGACGGCGCTAGAACCTGATGTTGAATATTGTATTATTACAAAACTATCGAGAGATTTACTGTTTGATTTGATTTTTTTTTGCCTAAGGTAAGAAATAAACAGACACCTCTTCTGATACTAAACAGTTACCGTCGCCTGTGGTAACCACAATGTCAGAGGCATTACTGTTGTCTTGCCGACCTTCAAGAACGTGTTTCAACCCCTTTTTGTAGAACACCATATCATAATCGTTGGGGATGCCATACCGGTTAACCCATTACACAACGGTAGTGTGCGCGTTATGAAGGTTCTAGAAAACCTTACAGTTGTAGCTATTTTTCTAGAATTTAGTGTGTGTGTGTGTGTGTGGAACGAGTTTGAAGTGACTATAAACTTTCTCTGAGCAGTCCCCATTGTAAATGCAGTGAAACAGATATAGAGAGTCAGTGCCGCTACGAAGTTGTAAAGTATCTAGACATCATTAATCTTAATTTGGGATCGTCCATAATGCTAACAGTTCATCTTTGCATGCAATTAAAAAGGGGAAGCTGGAAGACAGATGCGCCAAGTTATACCTGTGTTTTATAGAGCACAAAATGGTATCTTGGTGTGAAGTACTTCTTCACACCGGGACGAGGGCACACGCAAGGACCAGTTGGTTTTCCAAATGGCACCGGAATTGTATTTCGCTGGATACGTTGATACCAAAAATCAGAATATTAATGGTAGGTATTATAACGATCCCGAAATCACCACCATTGCAACCGGCCACGTTGCTGCCAACAGTAGTGTCGCCATAGCCAAGCCAAGTCATGATACTAACTCAACTGCAAGTGCCATCATCTGGGCATGTCTTACGTTGGGACAGAAGAAACCAGCTATAAAAGACCGTGTATGCTTCAACTCGGAATAATCTCACACTACATTAGAGCGCTGTAGCTTTCTTATTGACACAGTGTATTTAAGATGTGGAAATTCGTTTTAAATAAAAATAATTTACAAAATTATCGTTTCATATACTTGATGTAACAGTATAATACATCTGTAATATTGAACACGGGCTGTTTATGTAATTTGATACGTCTAAACCTGGTTACTATGGTGAGTGTTACGCCCAGTGTAAGATGGTCGTGATCTAATCGGACTTCATAATCATGTCACAGGTGTTATAGGGGGGCAAACGAACAGGTGAGTCACCTGATGATAAGTGATCACCGCCGTCCATAGACACTAGCAACACCAGGGGAGTCGCAAGTGCGTTGCCGGCCTTTTAAATATGTAGGCCTCCGGCGCTCTCACTGAACGAACGAAACGCAACAGTGCAACTACTGCTACTTCACGTCGGTTTTCTGTGAGAGGGTGGTACTACTCCGGGCGAGCCGACTCATTCATGCTGAAACCAGTAATAGCTTCAGTGTAACTCTACCACCTACAATATATAATATGTATTTAGCACCTATATCATATATTTTAGAGACAGGCGAAAATTATAATTTTCAACATTCCAAGATCTTCCTTTAAGCAGAATTATCATCTATTAACCCTCGGTTACTTACGTCCATAACTTTTTTACGACCGACCAACTTCCAAGGCATCACTTATTAAGGTCAGATACTGGTCCGAAGGGTATGCATAAAGTAGTGCTCACAAAAACTTTTCTATTTAACTTTGGCCCGTGATATTATGATTATATGTACATAACTTTGTTTATATGTATAAAATTTTTTCGCTGATAACGGTCGAAGTTGTTGAACTGTGAAACTTAGATTAGTTCAGTACGTTAAACGTATATCATTTTTGCTAATGGAATATTCAAGAACCTTTTTATAAGAAACATATTTTGAAAGTAAAATTTATCATAATTTCTTATATAAAAGCATCTTATATTTGATTATAGAAATAATATATTTCTAGAGTATTCGTAGGTTAGTTGTGCCTGCGGCTTCTCTTACGATTGTTACGAAGTAAATAGCTTTGTCTTGTAATTTAGTTTAATACAAATAGTCGACGACCAGTGGTAGAAATTTCTCCATAATAATTGATACATTTTTTTTCACGTGTACATAATTTTTTTTTCTTTAATTTTTTTCTTCTAAAAGGTAAAACCTGTGTCGAATATTGTACAGATATTGTAGATTGTAGTCGTACGGAGCGTAAAGTATGAAAAGGTACTGTTTTGTTTTATCTTCGTTAATTGATATATAAATATTTTATAACTTGTTAAATACTTACTAAGCTATACATTTTAGAATACAAATAGCTTTTAAATATATACAGAAGTAAAAAAGAAATTTAACAATATTAGGTATAGACAAACTATTATTTATCGTTTTGATATTTTCGGCGTAAGAATTTTGCCGATCTTTTACTTCTGGATATAGTGTTTTAATCTTCTTCTATTTTATAAATGGTTTACATTGGCTCACTGGACGTGTTCTATCGTCAGTATCACAAAGAGTGTTCTGAAGAACTGTTCAATTTGATCCCTTTCTCCCATTTCTACAATCAAACCATGCGCGCTGGGCTTCGGAGCCACAGTTTTACGGTAAATTCTATCTGGGCACGAACTAAAAAGTTCGCAACGACTTTACTTTGCTGTACCGTGAAGCTGTAGAACAATCTCTCGGCTAGTCCCTTCCTTCCTTCTTATGACATAGGGTCCTTCAAGCGTAACGTAAAGATACATTTACGCAGCCCGGCATGACAGTGGCGACTGATGATGGATTTTTTGTTTCTCGGTGGTCGCCGTTACTGTTGGATTGTACTACGCTTAACTCAGACATAGTGCAGTCACTTTGCCATGCTACGATAAAAAAAAGAAGTAAATTCTTTAAATCTTTGTTGGCTTAGTTATTTGTTTTTGAATCTATCAATATAAACTAAACGATAGAAGTCTGCTGTTGATGCGCGCATCACTCAAAAATGATTGAATAGATTTGGATCAATTGTTATCAATTTCACTTCCAAGGTACTTAGTACTTATGTAAAAAAATATCACTATAGCTTCATTTAATATAAAGTTATTTTAATTTAAAGATAATACTATTTTTACAAGCACTAAGCGTTCTGTTATATGTATTTCCTCGTCCCGAAGAAGTGGGGTAAGAAGTGGGATACTTATGTCTTTTCCTGTACATAATATATATTGTCAAGATACGAAACGAAGCAGACGAATTCACAGGTATCAATCAGAAAGTTAACAATCAAAGAGGCATATAGCTTTATATTCCAATGAGACATTAAGCTTTATTCATCTAAGCTAAATGCGTACGCAAACGGTACATTTGTGCCGAGGTTTTCAGATCACGTCTATCTAATCCCATGCCACGGTGTGTCGGCAATAAAACACCCCAACTTCGCATACGGATATACACAAATTGAAATCCGATGGTAGAAAACAATAAGCGCAAAAGCTTACTGCTCTGTACCTCTAAATACCCACAAAATGTGACTGGTATTATTCGATCAGAAAGTGATGGAATGACTGGCTGATACAATTTTATTTTGAAATATCGTAGAAGTACAAGGTTGAGTAGAAACTTAAGTCGTATACATTGACAATATTTATCAAAAACGAATTTCGGCTGATTTAGCAAGTATAACAGAAAACAAGATAATTTAAATTAAAAAAAAAATTGTCTGTACATTTACCTGTTACAAAATATCAATCTCTAAAATTAATAAATAAATTTGATTCTCACATGTAAATCTTTATTTCATCAAAACCAGTTCACGAAAATCAAAGTCTTAACGTAATCTTCTCAAATGTGTAGACAGAAAAGAGTCAAGATAGCTTACATTAGGTTCGGTTTATAGATATTTATCTCTGTGATAGGATATTCATGCCGTAGTACATTAAAAAATAGATAGATGGCGTTGATATCTTTCTAGATTTGTATTTATGAATGCAAATTAATATTGTTTTTACTTGGCTAAGATATAAATTTTACGATAGATGTCCATTGACCACGATTATGACGTTAATATTTATAAGTTTAATTATCTGTCTGTTCGCATGTCTGTCGCTCTGTCTGTTTATCTGTTTTATACGTCTAGATTTAAAAACCACTTTAGCAATTCTTATGAAATTCTGTACAAAAGAAGTCTCATTTTATATATATTTCTCTATTCCGTAACTGGCTGACACGCACATTATTCTATATGTGAATTTAAGTTTGTATTTTACACTTTCACATCTTAAACAATCAAACTGTTTATGACATTTTGCATACACATTGTGAAAGATACAAAAAAGGATATGAGGCACTTTTAATTCAGAACTGTTTCATTGTGATAGGTTAAATCTAAATTACCGGGAGAGAAGAAGAGATTATTTTTGTAATTGAATAAATAAATAGATATAAGAGACTGATTTGAAAACGATAACTCTAGAGAATTAACCAAAGTAATTATTTAAACAATAAAAACATAATCTATATAAAACTATCATTGAATCAAATAATTAAAGTGACTAAGCAATACGTTAATTGTAAACATTTACCTGAAACTAATTATAAAACTATCCACTTCGATTTCCATCACAAAGAAGCAAAGGTTGAATACGTAGAAAAGTTTTCGTCCGGGGGGATATCCGCTCAAAGTAAAAGTTATCTAATACAGCTTTCCCATACAAATGCTGCGGAATTGGGGTAGTCCCTCGTTGATCTTTGAAATCCCTTCGCAGTTACTCAACTCATATGTTTTAATACAGACATTATTTAGATAAATCATGACACGTTTATAAACTCACAAATATTACTTCCGAAATACATGTTAAAAAGAACAAGTCAAAATCGTTTTTACACTAATCCAATTAGCTGGACTACCAGATTAAAAAATAGAGTATGAATGACAAAGATAAATGATGGCGTTACTGTATTTTATTTTTAAAATAATTTTACGGATACTTTACAGTCGCGTAGAGTTTTAGATCGGTAAATCGCTTTTCTGCTAATAATTAATATTAACGTTAAATTTATTAATGTATGAAAATAACACCAGCGACAGAGCAGTTAAGGAGTAACAGGTTAGCACGGTACGGGCATACTATGAGAAGAGATGAAAGTCATGTAACAAGAAAGTTTTGAGCTTAAAACTGAACGAATATAGGGGTAGAGGAAGACCGAAATAGTTATGAACGGATTGCGTGAAAAATGATATGTGTATAAAAGGTGTTGTTAATACTAGATGACATCTGACAGGGGAGAGTGAAAAAGGATAACATGTTGTGCCGACCCACTAAGGTGGGATAAGGGTAAGATGATGATAGCGAATGAATATTAATGTAACGTGTTACTATTAAACCATAGCAATGTGTGGCCAGGTTTACTAGAAAGCTATAAAAACCAGAAGATTGCATTCAAAGGAAATACAAACATGATATTCGTAGTATTTGTTAGTAGACATTATCTTATCTCTATATTGAACGAACCGTCTGCTTAAACATAATTCAAAATAATGTACCTATATGATAAATGATGCGTACTGGTTGATCCTTTCTTAGCTCGAGGCAACCCTTATCATGCATCATGTTACAATAAATCGTAACAGCCGGGGACTAGATTGTGCCGGATGAAGCGATGTATTGTTATTAATGTTATTTTGTGTAGCATTTGCGAAGTATAAACCTCGGATAAACACTAAGAATGATATGTAAGGAGAGATTTGAGGACAAATGGACGTGAAGTGTTTGATGAATTGAAAATGTTTTGTCTTAATTCTGGACGGATTTACATGAAATGGAATTAAATATTTAGATTAAATGTAAGATTTCACATTAAGATTATAAAATTGGAAAATTATTTTACATATTTATAATATATGTTTGTTTAGTTTAGGTGTAGTTTTATTTATAATTTTTTAGTACTTTTATAGAAGAAAGCGATAAAATCCGAATTCGCCAGGAGACGTTGTAGTCGAGTTATTATCTTTCTGTAAGTCTCAATTTCTGTCAAGTTAGTTTGGCACTTTGAAGTAAGGGCCTGTTTCAGAGTGCAGGCGGGTGCAGGTGCTTGCATTG
The DNA here is from genome assembly GCA_035772565.1 of Antheraea assamensis. Classification (NCBI taxonomy): domain Eukaryota; kingdom Metazoa; phylum Arthropoda; class Insecta; order Lepidoptera; family Saturniidae; genus Antheraea; species Antheraea assamensis. Next base: position 1,279,020 of record JAQQSE010000060.1, read on the forward strand.
GCACATGTAGTTGAAAAATATGTACCGCTGGCACCACTGTGAATGTACCCGCTACGTTCCTGCGTTCTAAAATAGGCCTATATCCATTTCTGTAACCTTGATAACGTTTATGCAAAAAATCATGATAATCGCTTGAGTAATTAAGGCGTGAAAGCGTAACAAACAATCAAACGCCCATCCGGATTTTTTAATATTAGTTAGTATTTAAGTAAAACTTCCAAAGTGCACATTCTTAAAACGCCTTAACCTATGCTTTAAAATGTAATCCAGTGAAATAAATTGAGTACAATATTACAAATGACATTTGATATTGCAAAAATCTTAGAACAAACTACGTCGATACATCAAAATCTAGAATCGCTAAAAACAATCTTGTACACGTTTGAAAATTCGTACAGCAGTTGTTACATGATAAATTAGACTTGTCAGTGTAGCGATCGATCCCATAGCTTTGATACTCGGGTGAAAAACGATGCTCTCAGCTGACGTACGACCAGTTACAGCCCGGTGCTCGCTGTCGGCCATTTTTAAATGCTAACAATAAAATCAATATTCTTATGAAATATCCACAAAATACAGTACTATTAACACGGGAGAGTAGCCAAAAATAGTTTTATATTATTTAAGTGACAATCGGTAGAGTACATATCTCTAAGAACTGATGACTGATAGGGTAAACAGTTCTAGAGTGGAACCCATGTACAGGAAAACGCAGCGTAGAACGAATCATATCGTAATTGTAAAAGTTGTGAGAAGCCGTTGGTTACAGGCGGCAAAGAGCCGCGCGAAAGTTTGGTAAGGCCATCGTCCAACAGTGGATGCCTATAGGCTGAAGAGACATTAATGATGATAAAGTGATTTGTAAAGAGGATGTTTAATATCTTACCGATACCTTTGTAGTGAACGGACGGCTAGTCTACTGTCCTATGAAATAAGATAGTAGGCTAGTCCGTTTAAACGCTCCACGAGAAATTAGCAGTAATTAACGAACAAAAGGATTAAGACACACCCCTTTTAACATACGATAAATGACGACCAATCACCGTATGTAATGCGTCGGCGTCTTAATCCTTCCACGTTATTATTATTATTACATTCTAATATCATCTATATAAGCAAATGCCTTGTATTGTTCTCTCTCTTCCGTAATAAATCGTCGTGCGCCATACTAGTATTTTTCTTCCATACCCTCAACATTTAATAAATAGAATTAGTGGTTTTGAGTGTAAACTCCGCAACCGAAACCATTAAACCTTAATGTCTTATGGTATTTTGCTGTGGGGGACAGCAGTTGAGGGGGATACCATTGTTTTATTACAAAAACAGACGATTCAAGCAATTTACAATATGGGGCCTCGCAAATCACTAAAGGCTAAGTTTTAGAAATTCAATATCTTAGCTCTGCTCTCCCAATAGATTCTTGAAGATGTAATATATGGCAGCAAAAATTTTAAAAAGTTAAATTTAGTGGACAATGACAAATTGGCCATTATATGTTTCAGGCTCAGTAAGACAAGTAATAGTTTTTTAGGTAATTTAACGTTAGGTCTTTCTTACAACAAAGTTCTAAAGCACATTACCGATTTATAGCATAATAAGTTCAAGGTGAATTAATATGTGAACGATAGTGATTGATACCTGGAAACAACACTCTAGTCTATGCATCCGCTAAAAACGATGGTAACTATAATGTATTGTTATAAAAATGTGTACGATAAACAATATTGGAGTTTCTTGTCGGTTCTTCTCGTTGAGTGGATCGTTTTCCGAATCGGTGGTAGTTTTGAATATCATAACTGGTCGGTGAAGAGGCAAGCAACCCAAGTACCTACGGCGGTTACGTCGTCACAATGACGAGGGGAAGATGTGAAGATGGGAAGCGGGATGTCGTGCACTGACCTGGTTTCTCCTGCGGTAGATTTCAGCATCCGTGGTGCGTACAGCTGCCCGAAGAACCTCCAGCAGCACACTTTGTGTCACCTTCACAAGATCGCGGTAACGGTATTCGGTAACTCGCGTTACTCCACCGAACGGTATGCGGGAAGCGAAATATTATAGGCTTTTACGCCTATAACGGCGATTATATATCCTGGACCGTAATAGAAACAGGAGCGTGGGAATGCGAAAACAAGTAAGCGGTTGCATGTCACGTCGGCGCGAGAGACGCGTATCAAGGGGCGACCATTAATGCACGACTGAAAAGGGGTGGGAGTTGGGATGTTACAAGTCCATAACAGATGGCGTTACCAATAACCGCTATCTGAATAAAGTTTTTTTATTATGATATTGAAAAAATACAAGCGAAACAAATTCGCAGAAAAGCCGATCGTATACAGTAAGTACTCTATGGTAGTACTTACACTTTACACAATTTGAGGTCTTCTACGGTGAGGTTCTCATGAACATTTCTGCCTCGAACTTCGACCTTGTGGAATCGACTTCCAGCGGCGGTGTTTCCAAACCATTACGAGCTACAAACCTTTAAGAAACGAGCGTACACTTATTTAAAATGGTGTTGCTAGTGTCTATGGATGGCGGTAATCACTTACTATCAGGTGACCCGCCTGTTCGTGTTTGCCCCATATAATATAAAAAATAAAATAAAAATTGTGTAATCATAATCGTCTTGTAGATTTGCTTCTTCCGTCACTCCTCGTATTCACTTCAATATCCTAAACAGAACTATCTAAACCGCAAAATGACACGCTTGTCATATATTTGATAAAACCGAGGGGTTGAAATCTCTAGAATGAAATTAAGATAAGATTTATGACAACGATAACGTTTAAAGGAAGGAGGACTTTCGATGGCTACTATTCGTAGAACTTCTTTGTTTACAAAACTCGGAGAACTAAAGTTTCAATCTGTTCGTGTTCCGCGCATCATAGTCCGGTGAAACTGTAGAGGCCTTGCCAGGTCAACAGTGTAGTCAGTTAGAAAAAAATAATAATCAGAACCTTGTATTATCTGCTACTATGAGTGTATACAAGACAGTTGTAGAAAATTCTAGATTGTTTTAGATATTTATTAGTGTTGGAAAAAAGGGTATTTTTGTAAAAGAATTAATAACAATTGCTTGCAAAATTATATTAATATGAGTTATTATATAATATGCTGTTATCCTAGTAACTTAAATAATGTACAAATAGTTTAAAATGAACATTTTTTAAACCCTTAAACTACAGCATGTTCTAAACTATAATATTAAAACAACTGGATATCTTATTACATAAAATAAGCATAACAAATAAATAAAACCACGAAAACAACAAAATAATCAAATCAAAATCTATACATCGGTATATAAATAGGCAAAGATAAATCAGCTCACTATCTTTCTTTCCTGCGATTCAAGCCTGGGTTAGATACCTCAGAGTGGAGCCCTCGAGCACGCTGCTATTGTGATACAGTGACACTGAAAATTTCAATCACTAATTGTACAACATAACATAAATCACCCTCACGTAAGTGCATACATACACAGAGGTAGGTAGGTACACTTGTTTACTATTCGTCATACTTAAGAATGCTATAGATACAATTGTACAATTCAGATAATAATATCTATTAACATGTGAACAAAAAGTTTGTACCACTTATTATGTTTCAATTTAGACGACTTAACTACTATTAGGATGAGTAATACTGAAGGATCTGTGTTTTATCTCGGTTACTCTACGAGACGGTTGAAGCGATTTTAATTAAAATTCTACTGACGGTCAGACGCTTTTTCGGAGTATTACTTAGGCTTCACTACGCTTTTCCATAGAGGCTGCAGAGAAGCAGTATTGATAATATTTAACAAACTTATAAAAATCAGAAAATGATTCATAGGGCTTCAGCAGTAATAACAATATAGTAATTTAAAAATAAAAATAGCGTAGTAACGAATACATTTAAAACACATATTGCCATTAAATAATAACACCATTTCACAGGAATGAACTTCCTGGTTAATAACCATAGGTTTAATATAAAAGCCGTACACATCAACGTAACCAAAACGATGTAACAAGTTATCCGACTAAGAAGTGAAAGGTTACCAAAGTTCACGGAACTTAACCCGAAGTTAAAGGATTATGAGCCGTATAACAGCAAGTTTAGGGCCTGTCGAGCCTCTAATACGGTTAAAGGGGAAGTCATAGATGACAGATGTGCCACTGAGGGCAATACTAGTGCCCCATTTATATTAAAGCTGTCTCAAAGTTTGCTTATTAGATTACTTGGGAGATATTGCCAAAAATTACGTAATACACAATTTAATACTTGAAAGGTATTTTATAGTATTTTTCCTTCTTGTAGAAAAAATTACATTCATTTCGAATAGATATCTGGAATATTCTAGAGTTCACTATTAACATAACGAGTAAACAGCATGATGAGTCATCGATGCGTGGGAAAAATGTAAAATATTGCAAATGTAAGCGAATTCTAAAAATAGCTCGTCTCGAATCTTCACTCTTCTTTTAAAGCGCTATCGGTGTTATAAACTAAAGTGTAAGGATTTCTAAAAATTTCCACTCGCTATTGTACAGGGTGTTTGTCAACTGAGAACAATTCTCTTATTTACATCAAAATGGATACAAAAAGGTAAACAAAGAGAAGAAATCTAGCAACGATCTATAATAACAAAGTGGTTTAAATTGTAAATAGGACCATAGTGTAAGGGTGTAATAATCAGTTACTTAGGTTTAAACTAAATTGATTTAAACATTCAATTAATTTAAACAAAAAATTGGCACATTTAAACATGCGTAAACTTAAATTTTCTAATATTAATTCGTTCAAGTTTCAGATTTTCCGATACTTTTTATATTTCTTATTAAGATTATGAATTAAGATTAAATATAACTTTACTGCACCAAAAGTCATTAGAAAAACATTTGAACATGGACTTACAGTTACAGGGTTTTCAAAATGTTTCTTTATTTATTTAATTCTAACAAAAATATCGAATCGTTAATATACTTGGCTTATTTATCAAAAGGAGCTAATTAGCAATGTCTATTTAAAGAAAAATCTTTCTGGATAATTTGTTTTGTGGAAATTCTTTCCTTCGCCCGAATGGCCAGTTAGACCGAGGTAATTACGGACTCGGAGAAGGCACTCCGTTGAATTAAATAATACCATTTGAACTGAAAACGAAATAAAAGAAATGGACCGTTTGAAAATAAACACTTTCCATTTGCTTTAAAATTATGATTTCGTTTATTTTTTTACTTTTAAAATCTTTCAACGATATGAAGCTTCGAGTGTCATGAATTTACCGTTTAACCGCCATATCATCCGATATTAAATAACAGTGTGACCTAACATGATAATCACGCTAAACATAGAAGGGTCTAGCTCCCAAGTACAGTTGTTGGAACACACATGTAAGTGCTTGGTGATGGATTTTCATTTTTAAAGTGGCCGTGAACCAAGGTGGTAATAGAAAATACGCTACCATCATGCCATACTTACATCATTATATTTTCCTTCACTGACCGCTGTCACTCATTATAACTATTCAAAATGTAGGTTGATCGATGCATTTTACTGGGATTGAAATATTATCACCTCTGTTTATTTACAGGAAACATGAGGACTTATAAATAAGTATATTTTTAAACCCTGTCAATACTGAGATTATATCTGACAGGGGAGAGTGGAATAGTAAAACATGTTGTGCCGAATAAATAATTTTTTTTTTCTTTATTACTATACAAAACCCTTATATGTTAGTTCAGAAAATAATAGTTGATTTATTACAAAACTTGAGTATTGCTGGGAGCGCGTATTGTAATTATAACGTCGATTACTGGAAGTCAAACAAAGCGAGGAATTGCACCGCAACTGCAACTGTTTCGTAAACAGTGTAACAAACGACTCTCCACCGCGTCCGTGTAGTTGAGTTCGATAGATATTAGTGTGAGTAGATGGAATTTGTCATGCCAAGGCAATAAGTATCACTTATGAATAATTGACTTTACAAAGAACATGGCCTTCCATTGTTCCACCCACCTTATACAACTTTTGCAAGTTGTTATGCATACGACCCAAGATCCATTTACAAGATGGCGCGTTGCAGTTGTTACATCAACAAAAGTTAATTACTTCAATATTTTTCCTACATTGCAATAATGTATTCCATCGTAGGAATATGCTGGATTCGATATTAAAATATAAAAAACATTAAATACATGTTAAAATATTTGTAATTATTAAAAAACTCACTGAATATCAGATCGAGTTTCAAGATTAAAGAAAAAGTACACACCTCATTTCTCTTACAGTTCATTTAGAAAAGTTCGCTTTGCAATGTATCGAATGATCCAAGTTAAATTGAGTTTTATTTTTAACTCTGTTTAAAATCAGAATTAGATTAACAATTCTACGAATGCCGTTTTAAAATGTTGCAAATTTATATTGTACTATATTATAAATGCAAAGTTGAGTTTGTTTTTTCGTTTTCACGCCGTAACCATTGAACCAATCAGCGTGATATTTTGCATACACGTTGTCAGGGCTACAGAAATGAATATAGGCGGGTGCCTATATTAATCAAGAAAAAAATTACTGTTCTCAGAGGACGGGTTAAATCTACATTAAAAAAAATGTAATTGAATATTTAGAACTTCCTACATTCATACTAGCATAGATATTATAAGCAAAATTTGTAGTATAAAATGGAACACGGTATACAACTGTTTTACTTCTCATCGAGAAAAGTTCGTATACCTACCCGGTATTTGATTTGTTACGTCGGATAAAAGAATGAGACGAACGGGTAATATCGGTTTATTTCGATTTTATAACGCGTTCTATTACAATAAGCTACTTTTCAGGCTTCTATAGTTGCATGTTAACAATTTAAGTCTTTGTTAAAACTACTTTCAAATTAAAAAATCAGTTAGTTCCAAGTCACCGAGTAGAGCAGACGAATTCTCTGCCTACTAAACCGAGAAGTTATAAATTAATTGTTGAAATATTTTAAAGACTGTGTTCTTTTAATGACCGCTGTGGTCGCGAAACCATTCTGTCTATCGTAAAGCGCAATGACTGTGATAGACAAAGGTAACGCTATTCGGAACCGAACTTAGCCATCTATCTCTGTCTTTTCCATAACATGCCAAAGCAAAAGCCGGGTACTGTACTTACTGTTTATAAAGAAATTATACTTTTTTGCTTCTCAATATAGTCTATTGACAAACAACTTAAAGCGATTCTTCTAGAAATTGATGTAGTAAACAAATTATTTTGTATTTCATTTTCTAACTCGTTCGTGACGGTGGCTTTACTCTTGTAAATATGCTTTCGTTACTTTATAGGAAACTACGCCTTTAATGTATGGTAATTGTGAGATATCTTTTTTTCTACTTTGTATTTAATCAACATTTTTGCCAGTTTTAATTTATCTTCGTTAAATTGATCTCTACCACTTAACTTTTATGGAAATGTGTGTTATATAGTCTATACAACACTCGAAAAAGTAATCTGTTTGCAATTAAATGTTCCCGCAAACTCGATGCAGCCATTTACGAAATTAGTTCGGACAAACGAATGACTGTTTAAAATTTTATTTACATGTATAAATTGCTAATTTCGCTATAATGTGTTGTCATTTAATAGACAATACAAAATATTATTATCGGGGAATTATTCGTATAACATCATTTTAAGCTTCTAATAAATACGTGTGCGAAAATGTACAAGTTTGACCAAAAATTTCGCAGAACCTCTCTACATATTTATTAAAATCTCATCCACACTTGCCGATTCAGTTGCACACTTGTACATTAACCTAGCTCCGATATAAACCTTCACTCATCGATTTACGGTCTCGAATCGTTTTACCGATGCAAATTAAAGGTCCAAGTTTTAGGGCCGCGGTGCCGGGGCAATTTTTCTTCATCCGTGCCTCCAATATGTTGGGTGGATGTTTGAATATCCCATCTATCTTCTATGCGGGCCATTATGCAAATCAGCCCAGGACCAAGCTGAACTCTGTCAGGATGTATCTTTTGTAACTTGGATATTTGTTTGTCACCGTAACTACCGGGAAAGTTTGAACTTTCATTTTACTGTTATCTATTTCTTAATTTTACCATGTTAATCTCATTCTGACATACTAGCGGTCATCCTCCCCCCCCCCCATTTTTCTCTGCGTTTGTATCTTTGTGATGATACATTATATACATTGCAATTGTCTTAAACTTCCTTGACAATTGACGTTATATTTTATACAATTTAAACAATATCGTTTTATATTATAGTTTATGTGTCTACCATATTGTTCGGTATTCAGTATCACTTGTCGGTTGGGTTATAATAATAATATAGATTTACAAACTGAACCGGCGGAACTAACAGCATTACCGAACGATAGGGCACACCCCTATCGTGACATAACGGTCGTACCGGTCATTTTTGAAATGACATGACGCTCGTGGGTGTTCGACCGCCAACAACTAAAAGTGTCTCTCGCGCCGTGTGCTGCAATTATCCTGAAGTGCTCATCATCACGTCAATAGACCGGACTGTGAATAGCTGGACGTTCCAGAAGAACGGTGAGTGGATTTATATTATTAATTGTAGACCTTTTGCTGGCTTGGGGTTCTCGAATACCGAATTTCAGGGGTGTAATCACTACAGTCAAGGTCCTTCGAAGGCTCGTAGCCGACCAGCGTCGGTTGGTGTCAATCACCAACACATATATTACTGCAAAATATTACCTAAATAGGTTCTGTAGTATTTCCGTGAAAGAGAAATAGATAACCTCATCCACCCTCATAAATTTTCAAATAATGATGACATGCAGGAATGCGGCCCGTCTGGTGATAACCGATCACCGCAGCCTCTAGACGCTTGCAACACCGGAACTATCACGTGTGCGTTGCCAACCCTAAAAATAAATAATCCATCTACTCGTATATACAAATAGACAGAGAAAAAAAGGTTAAGTACATCTTAGTCCTCTGTTTTTCAAACGATTTTCTTTTCAATTTTTTTTTTCAGTAGATATTGACGAGCTTTACTGTTGACAAGAAAAATATTAGAGAAAATATATTTATTTTCTTTTTAAGTGAAACTTAAAAAACAAACGGTTGAATACGACCTATAAGCGGCCACTAGTAATATTAATATTATAATACTGTTCTACAATAAGGTCGAAAAATACATCACCAATATGCCAGGCACTATCTTCAAGCAGCATGTCAGACAGGTGTTAGTATCAAAAAGCTATTATAGGTTATATTATTTTATGAAAGATAGTGAGCGGTGACACTTATCTGTGTATATTCACTAAAACACAATTATAAACAATTACTTGCATATATGTATAGATGCCATAAAAAATTATATAAAAAAAGGTCGAGTTTCTTGGTGACGTATCTCGATGACTGGATTATTTTCCGAACCAGGTAGTAGTGTTTTAATAGCCATAAACACCTGCTCAGTATTCTACATTGAATAAAGTATTAAAGTGACATTTATTTTACATCGACTCAATTTTTTTCGTCCGTCTATCGCATACTTGCAATACAGCCGGCCCGCGGAGTAGAGCTAAAGTGAAAGGCGCTCGGTAGAAGGATATAGCTGCACCCATGGCTCAATTCAAAATAATTCAACGGATTTAAATAATTATTGTGATAAGTTTTTAAAATGCAACGATCCGAAAAAAAGTTTCACTTACATCGTGGTTTTCATAAAACCACTCAATATTTTTTTTTGTTTTGAGTAGAATGTAGAAATAATAGTCCTTAAACAATGAAAGCAACTTGTCAATCTTTTGATCTGAGCATGACAAAGCGATTGCACTGTACCTGAGGTGGCCAAAGTGAAATCCAAAATCAACGGTGAACAGTGAGAGATCTGTATCATACAACTGCATACAACATTGCTGTTATGCCGACCTGCAAGCCTTTTAATAAAAAAAAAAACTATTAAGACATTAACTTTGAAATATTTATTACGATAAATATACAACTTATAGAACTAATTTTATTACCTACAATTATTTTTATAAAACTGGTTTACATTTTATATTCAAAATAGTGAATATACTTACCTTTAACTACTTTATTTCATACAGGAAAGAGTTACCTTAATGCAGCTAAAATTCATTCAATTCATCATAATTGTATATATATTTTGTATAATATAATGTATATGTATAATATTTTGAGCTATATTTGTCGACGAATTAGGCGTCTTCACGAGTCCCCACAAAACCATTTTCTTAGTTAGTTATGTCGTGGTAGATAATAATTCATTTAATTAAGTGTACAAAATTGTCGAGTACAAAGTTAACGTATGCTGCGTTCAGACCTAAAGTAAACACGTGGAATGAGTACAGTCGAGAGGAAAAACGAATAGATTACAAAAAAAAAAAATGTTTCATTACTTTAGCTTAACTTAGTCAGACTCAGGATATTCCGTGACAGCCCAAGCCGAGGCGCGCCGTGCGCCCTTGTGCTAGTTGCCTATATAAAATCGGGTGAGTGCCTTAAGCGCTCCCCTTAATAGTCCGGTGAAACTGTAGAGACCTTGCCAGGTTAACAGTCTTGTCAGTTCGAAAAAAAAAATTGCTGGCATGTTAATCGAATTAAACACAATATGGTCATTTTAACACAATTTTATTGTTTCATTATAAGGTCAGCCTTGCTTTTACAAATATACAATATTTGCCTTACAATCTCCATTTACATTCCAGTACGCCCCTTTTCCAGATTTCTAGTGAAACTGTAGAGCCCTTGCCAGGTCAACAGTGTAGTCGGTTCGGAAAAAAAAAACACTTATCTCTTGTTTGTCCGGGTTAATCTTGGAAACGGATAAATCGATTATAACGAGACATTTGCCGGGTAAGTAAAGACTATACCGATAGATATGAGAGAATACAATATAAGATAAGTAGTAAGCAGTAATGTTATATATATATAGCATATACGTAATTAAGTTATATATAGTATTAACGACAAAGTTACGTCGAATAAAAAAACAGTCAACAATTAAATAAAAATAAAAAGATAAACCACGTAGTTGAGTAATTCCCAAAAAATAAGGACACCGTAATCAAGAAAAGTTGCGAACATTAGCTAGTTATTAATATAATAAATTTAAAAAATGTGAACTTTCATAAAAATTACTATATACGTTTAAGTACGAGACTGTACATTCATCCACTTTGCGGTTATCGGAAAGCCGGTAGGTAGCTATCGTTTTCATTAAATGGGAAACATCGCTGTTACCTCAGTGTTATTTCATCGAACCGAGTTCTAAAAAGGAGCCATTTGTTAAATTAAACAAAACCTATGAACTAACCGTTTATTCGGTATATAATCATACTAGCGGCCCGCTCCGGCTTCGCACGAGTATAAAATATATAGCCTATGTCATTCACTGAAAAACTGAATAAAATCGATCCAGTAGTTTTGATTTATTCATTACTGCCCGTGGCCCGCACGCGTTGAATTTGGAGTAACCTCAAAAATAACAGTATTTCTCCACCATTTAATTTATGTTATTATACATATGAACCTTCCTCTGCAATCACTCTATCTATAAAAAAAAACCGCATCAAAATCCGTTGCGTAGTTTTAAAGATTTAAGCATACATAGGGATATAGGGATAGAGAAAGCGACTTTAATTTATACTATGTAGTGATATCCGATTTTCTATTACGATAAATCGTATAAAACATTGTAATAATTAATTATTAAAATCATCAAAAATATATCCTACTCTAACTTTTGGCCGCGACTATGCTCGTGTTAAAGGGTAAGGCCGCCAAAATGTCCACTTTAACACAAAAATTATATAGTAACTTCTTATGTTACGATAATAACAATGTAACACAAAAAAAGTAACTCAATTTATTTGTAAAACTTTCTTCATATTAATATGTATGAAATTTGTAACACAAAATGAATAATACAAAAACAAAAAATGATGGTAAATTCTCGAAAGAATATAATACAACCTTTAATATTCAGTATTCTCACAAAAGAATCACTTATAATCAGAGTTAATTATTTTATATTCAATGTTTGTTTCAGCTTAGATTTATCAAAATTAAAAAAAAAAAAATCTTAATTATAACACGGTGTTATAATTAACTACAAAGAATTTTACCTAAATTTTGGAATACTAAGTAACATTTCAGTTTACATTTTTATTAAGTAAAATTCTTAAGTACAGTTTATGATTTGGAAATGCTAGCGCTAGCACTTCGCAGATGCCAGCCATCAGGAGAGTTGAGTTTCTCTTGAAATTCATGTTGATGTTTTGCTCCAGACAAAAGTGATAATTTTGGCAGCCTTACCCTAATTTAGATTTGATCTAACCCTCAATGATACAGTTTATACATCAGATTTATATATAGGCTACACTTTTTAAAGTTTCTGCTTAAATAAATTACAATATAACGATAAGTATTAAGTGAGTTACAAAAATATAACACTAACATATATTAAGATACTGTATAATTATGGAGATACAACGCACATAAAGCCGAAAAAGTTAGACAGATATCCGTAAAAGTTTGTAATAGAACTAAATACTTTTTTCACAGGGTAAGGTTTTTTACGCTATACGATTTACTTTAATTAGTCACTAGGTGGCGCTAGGTTATATTATATTATTATTAGGTTATATATTGTGAAGCTAAAAAAAATCCAACGTAAACTCAACACAAACAAATTATTATTAATTAAAAATATGCTTAACCATTTCCACTATTGGTTAATGGTGAAAGAAAACCTCGTGAGGAAACCTAAAATCTGTGAAAAGATTTATCAGTACGATCAATTGTTTCACTGTGCAATGTATTTATTTATCGCTATCGATATAGCTATTTGATTCTTGATCATTTAATGTATGTTCGGTAAAATTTTGAAAAGCTTGAGTTCGAAAATTACCGGAATTATCTGAATACTAGAAACGGTGACAAACTGGTCGTCCCATGTTTCCGACTCAGTAAAACCAGTAACAGTTTCTTAGATAATAGTGTCAGATTTTAAAACAAAGTCCTAAAGCATGTTACCGATTTGCCAGACTATAAATTTAAGCGCCATGTCAAGCGGGTTTTGGTGTCAAAGGGCTATTATAGAGTGGATCAATATGTGAACGATGGTGATGTCTGGAATTGACTCTTCTCTGTGCAGCCACTAATAGCGATCGTAACGTGTAATTTATTTAAAATATGCATTAATTTATAAAAAAAAATGTTTTTTTTTTGTTTTTCTGGATTTTAAAAATATGTATATTTAATTAATTACAACATAAGTAATTCAGAAACATGTCAAACGTAGACGGACTCTTTAATTCTGTGAAATATGCTTTTTTCCCTTCAAACCACAATAATGTCGGGCAAGGTAAATGCACGCCCTTTCTGTGGTCAAGGGTCAAATGTACAAAAGGGACCGTAATAAAATATATTGTGGTTGTAAACAACTTCTTTGTTGTTGTGTATTTGTTTAGAAGTCGTTTTTTTTTTTTTGTAAAAGTGACAGCAGTGTTCGTAAACGCTGTATTTTTGGCGACATTTTATTCTGGAATGTAGTCATTTGCATTTTTTATTCACTTAGTTCAATTATTTGACTCTATATTACGTAACATTTGTGACATTTTGTGTAATATAATATAATTTGTTTATAGTGCACAATTGAAATGGATTAGAAATATCAAACCCGGAACATTTTCTGGAAAATTCTAATAACCAAGAAAATATTGACTAGGTCATCTATAAATTACTTCATACAGGTTAACAAAGCGTAACAAGGGGGTCGAGTCCAATGCTTCGTGACGTCATATGTATGAACGCAAAGTATTATAGTTTTTACACTGCAACAGTAATGATAATTTAAAATGATTGATTTACTGTTGATTAATAAAAAAAAACATACTTAAATACATAAATAATTTACCAAGTGCAAGTGTTGTTTTAATATTGTCGAAATAAATATTACAAAATATAAGATGTCACATTAGGGAGTCGAATAGGCTACAAAAATTATACAATTTTCGTAACGTAATTTATGGATCGCGCCTAAGTCTGCGCCTTTTATAAAATCTCTATAATTTTTTTTTTATATATATTATAGGGGGCAAACGAACAGGCGGGTCGCCTGATGGTAAGTGATCACCGCCGTCCATAGACACTAGCAACACTAGGGGAGCCGCAAGTGCGTTGCCGGCCTTTTAAATATGTGAGCCTCCGGCGCTCTCACTGACCGAACGAAACGCAACAGTGCAAGCACTGTTACTTCACGTCGGTTTTCTGTGAGAGGGTGGTACTACCCCGGGCGAGCCTACTCATTCATGCTGAAACCAGTAAACCAGTAATAGCTTCAGCGTAGCTCTACCACCTTTCATTGATTTATTGATTCAACCTTATCACGTTTTACTAAAACGCTATAGAACACACAATTATGTAACTTATTTATATTATAAATCTAATTAGGGCTTATCCTAATGTAGTTCTTTATGTATTCTATCACACGAAACTTGATTAGTTAATGTTGATAAGTTTATTAATGCTATAAAACTATCATTGTATATAAAATAACTGCTCTCCTCTTAAGTTTTGAAATTTATTGAATTATTCTTTTGGCTTCTTTCTGTAGTCTGGGTTCTAATCTGTCAACAACAAAGTTCTCCATCGTCCATTTTTGTTTCGCTGTTTTGTAGCAATTTCGCAAAACGATTTTATAAGTAGAATTTGACTTTGTGACAGTTAAACACTGTCGGGTTACCATGTGTTGGATAATTTTATTCTGAAAAAACAACGGTATATATTAAGAAATAGTGAGAAAAATTAACTACAAAAAAAAATTTAAAGTTTTATTTCAGAGGGAATTTTTAGGCGGGATCTTATGATATCAAATTTTATGATATATTCATAATCTTGTGTTATTTGGCTCCATAATATTGGTGGCATTTTATATAACGTCGTTTGGTTATTGTGCACAAGTAAAGTGGATGGGAAATAATGCCACGGAGCATGGATTTTGACTTGCCACAAAAACTTCCTAGAAAGTTCTAACAAGACGGCCACCATCTTGCTAGTAGATTAAAATAATCGCAATACATCATAATTGGCAGTATGGACTAACCCCTTCGCCTGCCCTACTGCACAAATGTTATTACTACTACTTATCTTAGAGGAAGAACTAGAGACATAAAATACCCTCCATACGGTAGCAAAATAAGATAGAGAATTATTTGTTTATGACTATTAGCACTTTTTGTTTTTGGCTTCGCTTTCGTTGAAGTATATCTGACCTCTCAGGAAATGTCTCTTTTTTTCTCTATGTCGTTTTGTTGTAACCTTGACAACGTAACAAACAAACGGAATTACATTCGCATTTATAATCTTAGTGAGGATTTTTATAGTTCCGTCAGTATATTACATTCTTTTCCAAAAAATTTGTAGAAGTCTAATACAAACGAATTGACATTAAAATTTCATTGTCTGTCTATTGGCATGTTTCTGATTTAAGTCAAAAACAGTTTGAGTGATCTTTTTGAAAGGGACAGAGAAAGCTTATATGATTCCTCGAGAAACTACTAGAATTGTCCAAAATTCTTCCAGAAATCATATTCAACCTATTTTGATAAAATTTCATGCACGGGAAGCATGTACCATCAACAAATTGGTGGGAAATAAAAATTATCAATAATAATTACATATTTCACTAAAAAAATGACGACCAATTAATATTTCATTTAATTCTCAACTAACTTTATTACAACTGATTTTAATGAAATTTTGTACACAGTAATTATTTTTTAAATTTAAATAATTATTTAAATTGAAATTATTAATATTGCTCTGGTTTTCGCATATATTGGCACTCCGAGCAATAATTATACACATATTGGTTTATACACAGACCGCTATACTACGCGTCGGTAGTCTGGCGCAAACGCAATACGTCACAAGCATGTCGAGGTCATAGGTGACGCGAACCCATAAGTTTTCCCATACCACAAATCGCTCAACGCGGCTAAAGTAGTTTTCAACACAATAAAAAAAGTCAGTTGAAAATACAGAGGTAAAAAGGAACTGAAAAGTGTCTTCTCTCATTTATATACATATATAGATACTTTCTCAAACAAATCCAGTCATTTACGAATATGTCTAACTTACCTTGTCGTCGTAAAGCCACGTCTGCGATGAAGTTCGACCGCGACATATGAATAGTATAATTGAATCCAAATAGGAATCTAAACACATATCATCTCGTCGTATCTCTCCCTGTATTGTGTATACCCAATACTAAAAACAATAATTATTTATATTAATAATAACTCTGTGAACACTTCGACCGCTTTAAATATAGATGCACAGAATATAAATTTCGATATAAGTATGTAATATATAATATGTATAACATCGAGACACTTTAAGGACAAGCGAATACCAATTATATATTCCTATAGTAATATTTTAACTTTTTGAGGTTATACCTCTTTTGGCGCGTTAGGGAAAAATGATGAGAGTAAATTTTTACGATGCGCGCGCACACCGTCACCAAAAACCGACACCCTGAAGTTAGCTATAGTCAACATTTTATTGCAGTTATACTTTTTTGGCGCGTTAGGGAAAAATTATGAGAGTTAATTTTTACGATGAGCGCGCACACCGTCACGAATAACCGACACCCTGAAGTTAGCTATAGTCGACATTTTATTTAAAAAAGTATGTATATATTAAATACCTCTTTTCTATTGTTACTGTCGTTTTTTCTACGAACGTAGAATAAGGCGAAAGATAAAATTTTTGAAAAGATTTTCATCTTGTTACGCCAAAGAAGTATAACTTCTAACGCGTGTACATAAGTATACACTATCTTCTTTTTACATTCTTGAGTATACTATGCGCAAGCCCGAACTTCGACTACGTTCAGATCGGTTACAAATATTGACAAGTACAGTAATTAATTCACATTTAACAGACAGACCTGATTACCGCCCCTGTTGTGACATCTTGCTAAATTCACGGTTTCTTGAATATTTTGTAAACTGTAGGAAGAGTCGACGCAGAGACCGTTGTATAAGTTATAGATCTATAAATAAAAGCGTTTAGGCGTGAATTGAAATTTATCGTTGGAGCTTAGTTAGTTAATGTTCCTTGTTATTTGCCACTTTATCTAAATTACAATATTTAATATATCTTCTTCTGGTAAAGCATTATGTTTGTATTTTGAATTTAAATCCACATTAATATCATGAACTAGTAACCCGATCGGCTTTGCATGGGTGCAATTATGGAATGTGGAGGTAAGGAGAACCATCTATGTGTCTGTCAAAATATGCTAAATTAGGATGGCGCTACAGTAGCTACACGGTTAATTATCGTTCAATTGTTTAAAAAACGTATCGTAACTGTAAATACTAAACATATTGTTTAAAGTTCGCAAACATTCCTATCACTGTCCATGTTTTCCCATAGCAGATATTTTAGGTTACATTAAATAGGTTATTACGGGCTGAGCATACCCTTTGATACTAGCGCCATTTAGATGGGTTTTGGAACTGTTATTTAATTCTTAGAGCTAGACACTTTTTCAACATCTTCCATATGAGACGGAACTCCGTATCTCTACCCTCCACATGTGCAATGTACCTACTAATATGTTACCATAGATAAAAATTTAGGAGAGTCATAAAATCTTCAAGGAAATATTTCCTTTCTTGTTACACATAGTTTTGAATCTGTGATATCTTCTAACGTAAATTATACAAAATATTATAAAATACCGGTTTTTTTTTATGTAGGACATTAAATGCTCAAAGTAACTAAAATGTTTAGTTGAATAACCATTAATTTTATGTTGATAAAAATGGCGTCACAAATAATCAATTATTTTTAGAATATGTAAAGCGATTATAGGGACTATCCTTAATATCATCCCGTAATATAAAAGCCTAAGTAACTCTATTTGTCTGTCTATTTGTTTTAATTTTAAAACAAACTTTTGAATGGAACGCTACAAAATTTTACAGATATAGTCTGGGGCCTGTAGAATGGCATAGGCTTCATTTCATGCTTAAATATTAATGATATAGAGTTATATTTTAATGTATTCAAAAAGTATTAATTTGGTGTTTAATACGAAAAGCCACGGGAAATAGTTCCTCACAAATATAAGAAACAAAATATTTTTGATAGTTGAATACCTTTTCAGTAGACCGATTTTTTACCAACGCTACTAGACTTTAGGGTCTCGCATGTAAAAAGAAAACTGTACTATTTTCATACATTTTAATGTTATACTTACTATGATATATCATTATTGTAGAATAGTATAACAATAATGCTTTAAAATAATACTTGGTTATTTCTAAGAGTTAATTAAATTAAAAAAATTGTAAAACGAAACTAAGGTATCTCTTTACACTTCAAGTGAAGTATTATTTTTTCCAAGTCAGTTCATTATACAGAATCTGAAAGGTAGAGGTTAAAAGAAAAAAAAAACGCAGACTCAAATTATCGCAGCTCGCGTACCTACTAAACAATTCTTAATTTTGAAAATAACCTACTCAGCTATTTGGAAGATAATAATCCAAAAAAGATTAAAGATCAGAGGTAGATAGCTTATTGAAAAGATATTTTTATTACCAACAAAGATGGCGAGCGTATTTGAAGTACAAAGGATTTTTCTACGTGAAATATTACTAGCAATTTATAAATTTAATAAGACACGCGTGGGCGTACCTCGCTTTAATAAAATTGTATCGAGAGTTAAATAATTTTGTCCTAACTATTCTATACTAGCGGTATATTCCGACGTTCCGAAAAGAGATATGAAATAAAGCTATTATGTATCTCTCAAAACTTACTTGTCCATTTGCAGCGTAACGATCAGGCACTTCCAAATCAGGATATACATTTTCTAGATACCACTTAAACGATTTGCATTTCAATTTCTCTCTCAATTCTTTCCTTTCAGTGACGTCACCGAAATTGCCTTTGTCATTTCCGATTCTTTGATAGAAATACTTTGCATATTCGTCGAGCCAAACCTATAATTAAATAAAGATAACATAAAAAGTTTACTTTACTTCTATATATTTTCTGTTTGCATTTTTTTCTTAATTGAGCTCAACAATTTGAGTAACGTTTAATTATCTTCGTAGTCATATATGTGAACGATAAAAATGCGTATTTTTCAGTAACAATTCATAAGAATTTAGTCTTTTGTTTATGATACTTACTTTCTCATCACTGGTATTTCAACATAGTTTGTTTTTATTTTTTATCAAAAACTCAATAAGTATTGACGTCAAACGTAGCCATATCCCTACTCTTCAAACTAAACCGAGTGGAAAGGAAAAGGAGTGGGGAGCATTCTTGTTTGGATCGCCAGACTGTACACATCTATACAGAACTACTCTATGGTTTATCAAATTAAGAATAACAAATATAATGCCGTCCACCGTGAGGCCGTTTACATAGGATGACGATAACCTTGGTGATACCATTATTGATGTCCTAACAGTCCCTCCGTTATATGTAAAGTGACTTGTAACGTTTACTGTAACCTTACTGTAAAATAGCCATTCCATTTCTTAGACTTACTAAGACAAAAGTTTTTTTTTATATAATAGTGTTAGGTTTGACTTTAACTTTCCTAAGTGCAATTCAAAATTGCTGGGCAATAAGTTCCAGGATCATAAGTTTAATTGTTGAAGAAAGAGTCCCGTTGTACTATTGTTAATATTGATAAAGCCGATCAATTTGTTTGGACACTCTTCTTTATTATCGAGAGAATTTGTCAATCGGTGTTAGTTCTTTCATTGTCATAGGTGCTTTCCAACGGCCAAGTAAGGGCAAAAGTAAACAAAGTATTTTGATTTAGTCTTTCAGATTAGGAGGCTGAATTGTAGCGTATTGAGGCACCGTGTCGCTCGACACAGGTTTGAATCCCTCCAATGAGGGCTTAAGAGCTTTATTAGGTGAAAGAAAACATCGTGATATCATGTCTTGGTTGTAGGCCTTTTTCTAAGCTCACCTGGGGCACTTTCAAGCGGAAAATTGGTTATCACATTCCACATAGGTATGTTCCGATAGCTGCACTTGACACATTGTTCTACTCTAAGTATAACGTGTTACCATCTTACACCACATTTGCAATTAGCAGCAGATGAGTTTGTGATGAATCGTTTAAAATCTATAAAGTATAGTAGTAATAGGAAGATATTTTGCTTTTTTACCGCTTAACTATTAATTGATCTTAACCGGTATTATTATAATTAATCCGTATGCACGGAAACATTGTATAAAGGATTTTCCTCAAAATTGTACTTTGATACAATTTGAAAGATTTGTTCACAGATCAAAAATTAAGGTTTCTTGACAACACTCTCACCTCGGCCAAACGAACAAAATTCCTTCTAAATGATTGATCTTTTTCCTTATACGGGAACCTCTTTCTAAATACATGCCCAACGTGAGAACAAGGTATTATTTCCAACGAACCACCACACATCCAAACTTTGAATGCATAGTTCAAGATTTTCCGCACCCCATATATCGTAATCGGGGTCGTAGGTACCTAGTTTTTCGAAAAACACTTTATTTATCGCAAAAAGGCCTCCTGATATAGTAGGAGTTTGAATTGGAGCAGCTGCTATCTTTCTTTTAACAAGAACTTCATAAGGAATTGCTTTCCATACGAATTTTAAGTTCCAATTGAATCCGCCTATGCGAAGATCGTTTGTATCTTGAGCTATGTATTCGAAAGTGTTCTCATGAATGTGGTCTACTACAGGACTAACTACTTTGGTATGGTCTCCGGCGATGCGATCCAGTAAAGGTTCCAGCCAGCCTAAAATAACAGTAGAAGAACTTTTAATAAATTAGGAACTACATACTGTATAAATGAAGAGGGCTGTTAATATTCCGATGTAATAAAAATGAAAAAAAAAAAAGTTTATATTTAACACTAGCTGATACCCGTTACTTTGTCTGTTTTGTTTATTATCTTAACAATCTGTTTTATGTATAATGGAAAAGCATGAAAACATTTCAATCAAAAATATACTTTTTTTAGAAAATTTTAATGTTAACAATGTTATCCATTTACTGTGTCACTCCTGCGCATGCGTATCACACCTTTTGACCCACTTCACACCTTACTAAACGCGTAGTGCTTATAAAAATCGTAGTTTCTTAAAACCTAAACAAATCTGTAGTAAATACAGATATAGTGACATTTTGTCTTAAGCGTTATTCTTTAGCAGCGATGCATGCACAAACAAACAGACAGACATTTCTAAAAGTGATTGAAATGTACTTATTCCCAGTCACTTTCGACCAAGAGCTTTTACACCAAAATTTTACAAGAACAGACACGTAAATTTTACAGTGTTACTATACGTACATAGATTATTTAATTAAATATGTTTCCAACATATACACTTACCTTTAGCACATTCACAATGGCTGTCAAGAAATACAACGATGGGGGCGTTTGCGTATTTGACACCCAACAATCTTGCTCTAATAAGCCCTTCCCGACGCTGTGTCCTTATTAATATTACTTTCGGAGCGCTACTTACATATTCCTCTAAAGGTTTATTGAGGTGCTCTATGTAATTAATAATACTATATGAATGAATCAGATACACAAATTATCAAATTTTTATTTTTTACGTTAAAAAACTATATTTTCTAATTTTAGCAGAATTACCAGTTTCGTAAAATGTAATTTTAATACAAATATATTAATTTATTGAAGGATCGCCTTACTATAGATGTGCGTAAAAAGTAAACATGAAACCAAAAAGTGATAAATGCAATGAATCTTAAACAATTTTTGTACTTACTCATACTAGAAAAGTCATCGACAAGTATTATTTCATAGAGAAGATTAGACTGGAGATCTATTAAGAACGGAATTGACTGTTCTTAGGAGAGTCGACCAAGCTTCATTATGAAAATATATCACCACTGATGCGCTTGGTAGGTTCTTGGAATAGCTTCTGTATTTACACCTGAGAATAATAAAAATAATATGTGTCAAAGTAACATATCGTCCCTGTGCTCATAATAAACATCTCCCCAATAACCGAAAAAACCAGTACATACATATCAACATGTTAAAATGCAAACCAAGTATTGGGCTATTTTATTGTATTGATCATAGAAGAAAGTGGAATTTAAAGCGAATATTCAAGAGAAAAACCGTGCACAAAAAGTTGCCGAAGACCGGGCAAAGTGGAAGAAGCTAAGTCGGAAAGCGGACCCTGGCACTAAGCCGGGAAAATACTAGGAAGAAGAAGTCAGAGAAGATACCTTTATCTTAAAGTGTTTGTTTTGACTATGGTTTTAACTTTGATATGAAATCATGTTATTTACTTATTTTGGTCAATAACTATATATCCGATTTTATAAGCCCAATGACGTTATAGCTAAAATGTACTAAATAAAGGCAAAGCCTGTAATTTTCAAATGAATTATTAAATAGTTTATTCCAATAAACCTTCTCGGTTTGCTTGTCGGTTAGAAGTAAATTTTAACTCCAAACTTACCACATATCTCTAGGGTCCAATAGAGCACGATTCATTGGTATAAGACTACTCACAAATTCATTGAAGGCATGTTCTTTCCAGCCTTTTCTTATTAATTCTCTTATATAAATTCTCAAATCCTTTTCTAATATAGCTGGTCTACCATCGCTACCTGAAAAATAAGAGGAAATAAAACTTTTATCACTCTCAACTAAATTTGGTTATTCAATAATATTCCACTGTGTATTGGATCCGTATGGAAGATTGTGATACACATTCTTTTCAGTTTTAGGTATTTACTTAATAGTTCGACTTGAAAAGTGTGAAAAAAATCTATCAGTTTCATCTATCAATCATAATTAAAGTCATCTCAGGATTAACAATCGTTAAAAAATGCGTACTCATACCCACGATTGGTAATTACCTGGTGGTAAGTCATACCCTTTTATAATTGATAATTTTTCTTCTAATGAAAGTCCATTATTTGTAGGCGGTAGAAGTTCCCATGCTGAAAATATTTTCAATTTTGTTATCAAATAGCTTTAATTTACAATGCAAAACTAAAACACTTCTTTAACGGAACATCAATTTTTATCCATTAACTTTTATAAGTAATATATCATCCAATTTCTCATTTTCGATGTTGTTGTCAATCTCATTGACAATCCTTCTAATATCAATTTCATCATTTTACTTTTACGAAAGCTGTACATTTTTATCTGGTACGTAGGATACCATACTGCATGACTTTTATCGTATCATAATAAGTACAAATTGAAATCACAATTTATGGAAAAATGTACCTATAACATTGCTGATTTTTTGTTACAAAGATAACTGAAATACCGTCAAATCTGGAACGTTCCGTTTGATTAATGTACTTCCTTCTCAACTTGCCCAAGGCTTTATGATATGTTTGACGTTCATTCAGTATCAACATTTTGCTTGATTTATATTCTTTTACAATTGTTAAAAATGATACGATCGATATAACAGCGATTACTATTAAAATCTTTAAAGCTTTCCTATACATTTTTGAGGTTATAAATTTGAGATCTTGAGAGCTCTAATGTTGATGGCGTACTGAATGGTTGAAATCAGAAGAAAATGTAACTTTGTTTCCGTACACAATAACGACTACTTATTGTTTCAGTAGAATGTTTCAACAATTGATGCTACTTAATATCGAATAGAAGTGACACTTGATGCTTATTATTTCTTAGGATTTATCAAAATACTAATCGGTTATTAAATTTCCTCGTAAATTAATATTAGTAGATGACAATTTTATTGACTATACTTCAGGTTTAATACCCGCCATAAGGGCACCCTTAAGCATTATTAAACGCATGGTAAAAACCCTTAATTATTTTTTTAGTTTATCTATCGAGTTTACAGCATAAAACCAAAAACCGAGAAATTTCTAACCAACAATACGAAATACGTCCATATATTTGAAAAAATAAAAATGTCGTTCAATATTTTAATTAAAATTTCCGAAAAAGATATATCGTTAAGTCTACCTATTTCTAACTATAATTACTAAATACGCGGAAATGTCGCAAACAATTTTTCAGAACAAGAAAACAAATGACGTAAGTACGCCAATACAGAATACAAAATGTTTACACTTCCACACAATGACTAGTCATTAATCTTCATATGAGAACTTGTTACTGTTCTGTTTGAAATAACCGTCGCCATGTGCCTACTTGTTTTATGTTTATTTCTACAGACGATACCCAAGTAAGTCTGTTATTAATCATGTAGGATATCCTACTTTTATTATGTATTAATGATTCAAGATGGATGTAAGCATTAAACGCTTCGGGAAATATAACATTAGCAATCGAAAAATTATTTGCATTGAAATTAAGAATTTAGAGATGCACAATCTTGGTGTCAATCTTTGCTATGTTGTCAAAATCTGACAGTGCTAAGATATTTTCTATATATAACTTGATTACTAGTTATCTATATTAAGAAATTTCTTATTCTTTCTTTACATTTAATTCTAAATTTTAGGCTAAATGACGATTTTGGACACAGATCTCGAATATGTCATTAAATAATTATTTTCCTGCTAATTGTTATTTCGAGAAGAACGTTGGTTACTTTTTACCCTAAATATATCAAAGAATATGGAGATAACCTCGTGAAAAAGTTAGACGTTTATAATTAAACTCATTGCATAACTTATAAGCACTGCTATAAAATTTATGGATGGCTGCATCTTCATAAATGAAATAGAAGTGTAATACATATTACTTATATTCACGGTTGTCCAAGGTAAATGCTATTTTTAAAAGACATGTCTTAATTAAATCCTTCCCTTTGAGGAAACCTTCATTACTTTCATTACAAGAATCACAAGCAAACACATGCAAAGAACAATATATCATACAATTGTCAACTCTAAGTCAGAAGCTTAAAAAGTACTATTTTAAAAGTTTATTTCAACAGAACGCAAATTAATTTTGTAATATAAGAGAGTTCGCGACAAAAAAAAGGGTCTCTTTAGATTTACTTTACAAGGGCCATCGTTAAAGTAAATTGAGGTTAAGGTGGGCAAATACTGAAGTTAACGAGGTACATCGGGAGAAAAGAATAAAGTAGATGGGAATTAGGTAAATTGATTGCCTTTATACATCAGGAGAATTACATCCGACGTTTTACTGCCAACGTTACGAAATTAAAGATCCTTTTACTGGCAACTATATCATGGAGATTTAGTGAAATCTAAAAGAAGGTTCTATATTCAGAATTATTATTGATCAGTCTTTCATTTACACGTGAATTCGTTTAACTGATATTGTAGAAAATATGGTTTACTGGGAACTTTGTTACATTGATGACTAGTTGTCTTATCTAACATTATGGTAAACACATATAGTATTTTAGACCAAGTATGTATGCATGTTATGTAATTCTAGAAATTTTCTGGTCATTGCAGACAATGTGAATTTAAATTATCTCTAATATCGCAGGTTTAGCAAATTTACCACTATACAAAAACACTTAACTACAAACAACATAGGCATTCTATTACAGCTTAAGGCAGTCGATCATACCATTATAATTTGGTAGTATACTGAAGGGCGGAAAGTAAGCAAACGGAGCTCCTTATGGTAACTAGTCACCATTACCTATTGATGTCTTCAACGCCAGGAGTATTATTATTGTCGCTCTAAAAACCATATTGAAGAGTCGATGTGAAAAAACTGTGAAGACTTCAGAGTACGTTAGTAATCTCACAACTTCGTCAAGTTTCAGGGTGTGGAAATGAGTAACCTGCTAGTGGTAATAGACGCAAGTTAGGAACAACGATAAAGGTACCCTATCAAATAGTTTCTGTAACTACTACAGTTATGCACAGATATACAAAATGAATCAAAAAATGTTATGATATAAAAAATATCCAAAACCACCAGTGGATTAAAACGTAACGATAACAAATTATAAGTACTTGTCAATCAATAAGCAGAGTTACTAATGATGTATCCGCAGTGAACTGCGAATCATCTGCTGATGTCACTTTTGGGAACGCGACGCCATTCATTTCTATGTGTTCGTTCATATAAAGAGCAATCGAAGATTCTCAAAACCTTTGTAGAAGATTTTATCATACTTTTACAACAGTAGTATCCTTAGTAGTAGTACTAGTAAATCCTTTTATATTATTACCCAATAATGGGTTTTATTTTGATCAGGTATCAGAAAGAGGATACAAATGATAAACAACAATTAATTGGAATTCTGAAGGGGAACTTCAAAATAAAAAGTTTTCAAATAATCCATTTAATGAATAATAAATAGAATTTAACGTTATTTAGTCTTGATCGGACACCAATTTTGAATAAAATAAACGAAGAATTCGTTTTAATTTATTTTAGGCTTAATCATGAATACGTTACCGAATTTACTAATTTTCCAAATTTTAAAGTAAGCCTTCAAAAATCTTTTATATCCGCTCTTATTCTAGAAGTTTCCTTCTATAATAGGTCTCAAATCTTTGCCTTACATTAACCAAAATGTAGAGAAACCAAACGTGCATTAATGTAACGTAATGTCGTACCTAACAAACAATTATGAAATAACTTGAAGATTTATATGTCTAATATGTATGTCAGTAAAATAAGCCACAGATAAAACTAAATATAAAAATCATCTATGAAGTATTGTACGTAGTATAATAATACAGTAGCTTATATTGTACAAGCACTTACTAAGTCAAGTGAGAGACAACCAAGTTTTGTATGATTAATGAAGCGCGGTCGTTAGACGCTATTGCGGACGGTAAACAGAACAGCGTCTTTATTTAGTGATAAATACTTAGACACTATCAACAACGTTGTCTAAAAGTCTGGAAAAACTTTACTTTAATTACTGTTTTCTGAGTTAAGTTCAAATAAAAATATTGCCAAGAGACAAAAGTCTCGAGTTCATTTTATTGCTCCGCGCGTGAAACTTCTTTCCTGGACTTTTGCTTTCAATTAAAGAGTGCTAATGGAAAAAAGTACGGACGGTTACAATGGAGATCATTAGGGAGGCACCATCAAGGAAACTTTTTCGAAACGCGACCGAATTCAGTGCTGGTTCTGTTTGTTGAAACTTCGAAAACGTGAAGGGTATCCGCTATCTGATATCCAGTCCATTAATCTCTAAAAACAATTTCAATATCTGGCGTTGGCTTTACCTAAATCTAAATTTGATTTATTGTATACCTAGCTATACCTGTTTCTGAATTGTTATATTATCCAGTTTTCAAGTTTTCAATTTAGCTTAACTATAAAATATTTTTACCATCCAGAGTAGCAAAAAGTTCGCTGTGATAAAATTCTCTAAAACAAGTTATTGCTGTGCTTTATGAACTGCAGTAGAAGAAGTGGGTTACTAAACATAAAAAAAAAAACAAATTAAAGAAAAATGAATGTGGAAAACTTAGAATTGCATTTCAAAAATAGATTTATAATTTGTAACATCTTTGGCCAAATTTTAAAATTGGTTAAATGTATACAGATGCTTTAAAATAATTAGATATTCGCTCGACGCTTATAGATATTCTTAGCATTTGCATTTTTATCTACAAACAACTACAGTATGTCAAATACAATTAAAATAATTTCATTTGTTTACAAATATTTCTTTCAGTTTATTATTATATACGAACAAACTGATGCCCACGATTTCGTTTTTATGGAAAAAGTTTTGTTGTTCCTTAGGAATTAATTATTTTATTTAAAACTTAAACTAACCGTAGGTATTTTTTTATTGTAATTTAAATTGTCATTACTGCCTACCCGCTATTTTTTTACCGAGATTAAGGTACTTCTGTTAAATTGTGTTGGTACTGCTACTTACTCCTAGATCATATAAAAAGGCGAAATGATATGTAGACTATATTATAGCTTGAAGAGTCCTCTATCTGCCAGCAAGAGTATTGTCACTTCAGTAGTTTTAAAGAATAATTCAATCCGGTTTGACATACTAAACAAAACAAACACTTCAAATATATTTATACCAATAGACTAATTTGTTTACACGAATAAGCTTACCTAGCATTTTCTGAATATAAGCAGATTACGTTGCGGCAACAAAAATCAAAGATGCCATTTAGGATAAAATAACATGCGAAAATTCCCCAAATACCGACACACACACAATGCTTTCATAAATTCGCAGGAAGTAATTTTCGGGAGGAAAATTTCCTTCCTGGAACTTATTTCGTTTCTATTGTTACGAACAATGGGCCGACTGATTCAGAGCAAGCGTTCATCGGATATAATGTTGTCACTAAATCCTACCGAAGTGTTTTACTTTATGCAAAACATCGTAATCTACTTATATTTTCGAAGTTATACTTCTTTTGGCGCGTTCGGGAATTATTCATCATCATCTTACCCTCATCCCACTTAAGTAGGTCGCCCCAACACGTTTTCCTTTTCCACTCTTCCCTGTCAAAAGTCTTCCTCTACCTTTATACCCATCCACTTTCAAACTCAAAACTTTTCTTGTTACATGATTTTTATCTCTTCTCATAATATGCCCGTACCATGCTAACCTATTACCCCTTAACTTCTCTGTCACTGGTGCTATTTTCAAACTTCCTTTGATATACTAATTCTTAATCTTATCTATTTTAGACCATACATCCATCTTAACATTCGCATTTCTTCCACGTGTAATCTTTTCTTATCCGTCTCTTTCGTAGCCCAGCACTCGGATCCATATAACACGGCTGGTTTTAATATAGTCTTATACACCTTCCCCTTGAGTTTCAATGGCATTCGTGATTCACAAACTATTATAATTATTATGAGAGTGAATTTTTGCGATGTGCCCGCGCACACAGGCACCTAAAAGCGACAGCATGAAGTTGGTTGGAACTGGTAAAGAAAAACTGTTGATATAAACTGATTTAGATAGTTATTCAAATATATATGAATCTACAACAAGTGTTTTATATCAGTGGAGATAAAAAAAAACATATTCATACATAAATATACACGTGTATTTATCGGTGATTTTAAATTATATGTGGCTAGCAGGCCCGGCGGACGTTATCCTGCCCTGATAATAAAAAATATTTATACTTATGTGCATTGAAACGCTTAAGGCGGCTTGACGTTTTTTCCGATTCTTTCAACAAACCAATTTACAAAAGACAAACTTGACAAATTATGTACCTAAACCTTCCCCGTGAATTACTCTATCTATTGGTGAAATCCGCATTACAATCCGTTCAGTAGTTTTTGAGTTTCTCGCGAACATCAGACAGACAGACAGACGCGGCAGGACAACTTTGTTTTATAATATGTAATATATATGGTAAATGATAATTTATTGTGAGAAGAGGCATCGCCTCATTGAGCATGTTTTGTTGTCTTCTTAATTCAGTATACAGATATATAGAAAATTAATTTTAAAGTCAAGTATATTTTTTCAAGTAAAACGTTATCAATTGCATTTAATGTCTTTTTTAAGCTTGAAGTATAACTTCTTACGTGCATGCACGTAAGTACGTATTTCTTTTTAACATAAAGTTAAAAGTTTATAACTTAACTGCGGACTAATATTACAAATTTGAATGTTAGTTTCATTGTTTGCTATACTTACACATATATTCACTACTCAACCGATCACAATAAAGTTTTGCATAAACTCTTTCAGGAAAATAAAAAAGATATCTCTCAACCAGAAAAAGGATTGATCCTAGGGGATAGGTGAAATCTGCGTTAATGCGAACGAACCCGCGGGAATAGCCAGTAATTCAAAAAAGCAATGTTACAAAAACACACATACAAAAAAAT
This sequence comes from Antheraea assamensis, assembly GCA_035772565.1. Lineage (NCBI taxonomy): Eukaryota > Metazoa > Arthropoda > Insecta > Lepidoptera > Saturniidae > Antheraea > Antheraea assamensis. Next base: position 1,308,831 of record JAQQSE010000060.1, read on the forward strand.
TTAAAGCTTAGTTAAAAAAACAACAATAAGCCGTATAAAAGAGCGCAACTCGATAATTGATTTCCTAGTAGATTACGAGATGTCGCTGTATTAAATTGATTACTTACATATATACATAATGTTATATCACATATTTTTAAGATACCAGAAATATTGTTATATGGCATTATATATATATATATATATATATAATTTAATTGATCTCTTGTATAATCATAATATTCCATATACTCTTAATTTAAATTTCAGCTAAAATCACCGCTGCATAATTAAACTGTCAATATTACAAAAACATAGGTAGTGAAAATCTGAACTATAGTGATTAAGGCATAATTAAAGTTGGTCCGTTCTTGTTCAAGTTTGGGGATCATCTAATCCCGGGTAACCCACCGAAAGCCCGTTTAATATTCAGTGTCACACATGAACTCATCCCCGGATTAGGCGGTAATGCATACTGTGAGCAGACGTCTATATTGCATCCTTATTCTGTAACGATGCAACATATTCTGCACTTATAATTATAACCTATAACGTACATTATTTCAATTTTATATAATCTACTATAGGACCTTAATTTATCCATGAACATAAATAACATTGAAGAGTCTGTTTGTATACCGTACTTATGACAAAAAAAAAAGTTTTTGTCTTTCTGATGAACTAACTGAAAACCGCGTCGTCATCTGCGTTATTTTCAATATATCAATCAAGTCTTAGCAATATATTTTATGTACGTACATAGGAAATAAAAACATAAGCACTACACCGCTTGCCATCGTTTTTCCACGGCAAGATGACACACATTGATGAACGTGTAGTGCTTAAAATTGATGTTTCCCAAAACTTCAATAACTCTATACTAAATAAAGCTATTTTCAATAAAGACGAAGAGTCCAAAAATTAAAACTAAAAAAAAATATAAAAATCTATCCAGTAGCTTTTGCGTGATGCGTGCACAACGCCAGACCTCTATGTATTTATTAGTATACAAGATATCATGGTCGTTAAAACCTGATATTGAACAAAACAAATGAAAGCAAAGTTACAGACCACTTTCTACTTAAAAAATTAAATGTAAAATTTATAAGAGGAAACGAAATTGGTTTGATAATATCCCATATTATTATTTACTAAACTTTAAATGGAGTTTTAAAAAATGTTTGTAGGCTTCGATTTTTTTATTTATTTTTCTTAATCCGTTCCTCGACTTTAAGGCTCGATCTGCTAATGGGTTCTTTATAACTACTGCTTATGTTTGATTTCTGAAAACTTACAACATATATTCATACAGGAGGGCGTGTCAGAAAATCAACGCTGCAATTCTTTTTGACTCCACGCAATACTTAGTATCAATACTTATTATCTATTGAAATATTAAGTGTATATTTTTGTAAGCACATGTTGTATGTGACAAATAAATGTTTCTTTCCTTCTATATATTATGAAACACTGCAACCGCTAGTAACAAATAAAGAGAGTTAATCCTCGTATAAACCGGTATAATGTTGTAAAAGTGATATTCCAAACGTTTAAAATTAAGTAGTTTTTCGGAACAGTAAACTGTATCTGATATTTAAAAGTGCAGCTTAGGAAAAAACAGCGAGAACTGAAATTTCTCATATCCATTCCAATATTCAACATTTGACGGCATGCATGTATAAAATTGTTCTGGCAGCTGCATTTGAGAGCCAGCCGCCTCTTACGATACACTGTCACTTGATATCAGATGAGATTGTGGTCAAATGTAGTCAAAAAAAAATTAAGCTTAAAATTAAATTTGTCTAAATTATTCGATTTAAAATAAAATAGTCTAAGACAAAATCAAACTCAAAAATACTTTATTCAGTTTAGGTCCTAAGAAGGCGTTTATGAACGTCAAAGTTACCACCGGGTCGGAAAACAACTAAGTCATCGAGAAGAACCGGAAAGAAACTCGATCTGGTTTATCTTTTCATTAAACATATTATAACTCATATATTTAAAACATAGTTATAAACATAATGAGTGTTCATCTAATCGTAGTAACATAAGAAAAGTTTTGTGAAAAAAGAGTTCAAAAAGATTCATAATAAATACAAATATCACTAATCTAATCTAAATAATATATTCAAGTTTTATATATTAAAACCTTCCTATAAATGTATTGTAATAAATTAATAATCGATTTTGAAGTTTCTGGAAAAATTGTACTAAACATATTAGGAAAAAGGAAAATCTTTTATTTTTACAATCTGTTAAAGAGACACAGTTTTATCGGGACATACTCACAGTTTGTACTGTAGTGGAGAAGCTACTATTGTAGTTAGATAGTTCAGCCATGAAACGCGAGATTGTGAAGCGAAGTCTCAAGATATATCGCGTTATTAAAGCATTCTCTTTAAACGTTCGTTTGTTTTTAATAATGTACGCCGCTTGTGAGTAATAAAAGCCGGACAAATAAAGGTACGTTTTACAATCAGAATTGTTTTTTAAAACAATTCCATTAACGTCGAATCAATAGAAAAATAAATGCATCCAAAAAAATGCCAAAGCCCCATAACAATATCAGAGGATTATTATTGGCCACAAATTTTACGCTCATGTAAAGTAATAACGCTAAATGAGACCTATGTATGTAAATCCACGAAATTGAGCCGTCAGAACTATCGCAGGCTTGACTGACGAAATGCCTAGAAATCCCCTTTAGGATAATTTGAAACCGCGCCAAAGATTATGTACCGTAAACGATGCCAAAGTATCAACCACATATAACGTTTAATGGTTATACGTCTACTATATCAGTAGGTTCAGACTGGGTGATAAAATTATTTAATCTTTTTATCATTCCAGCGCTTTGCTATCAGGTAGATTTATATGTGATGTATCCAGAACAGTCTATTTTGAATTTTGTTCAGTTCATTGGTAGAAAACGATAGTGAGATTAATGGAGACGATGTCAGGAGTAGGAAGTGAGCTTAATGAAGATGTCAGGAATAAGATATATTCAGGGTTGTTGAAATAACGATAGGTCTCGAGGGACCTAATCCTGCAAAGTTAAAGCAAAATTGCATTAAATCATTATAAAACTTGTGAAACTATGATTGGAGCAGCTGATATTTGGAAGAGAGTGGACATAATATTGCATATGGCAGAGGTGCAAATATTAAAATGAATGGATGATGTAACTAAAATGAATGATACTTGAATACTAGAGATGGTATGGAATATCACAAGGAAAGATGATAATCATATAGCTAGAAGAGTTTTAAACGTATAAATAGTGAGGATATAGAACTTGAGCAAGACTGAATAACCTATACATAGATTGTCTAAAGAATGATATGCGTATAAGAGATGTTCATACTGAGATGATAGCTAATAAAGGAGAATGCAAGGGCTAAACACACTCTGTTAACTAGTTTAATTGAGAAGTACAAAGATAGTCAATAAAAATTTCTTTGTTACCGCAATTCATATAAAACAATTAGGGGAAGCTACAATTGAATTGGAAGCTATCAGAAAAGAATCTTAGGCTAAATTAAATAAGGTAACATATCGTGTATTTCGATGTTTTCAAATGGTTTTTATTTTAGAATACAGAATTAAATTTAGAATAATATTAAGTGATAAGTAATAGTTTTCACAGTTCCTCAGTTATAACGATATATCATAAATGTAATGCTCTCCTTTGTATCCTGTGATGAATGTATGGCATACAATTATATTGTATCCGAACAAATATATAAAAATACATTTTTGTCACGTAAAATTTCTGTGAAAAATTATTACGTTGTCATAAATTTAGATTTATTTCCAAACGTAAGTAATATTTTCGATTGAGAAAGAAATACGGACAATGGCATCTTTATTTTGAGGCGACTCCTTTATACATGGAATGGGCGGAAGGGAGGACTCGCGAACATAATAAAATAAGAAGCCATTAAAATGCAAAGCAGCCAGGGGTAACTATTAAAACCATTACTCACTATGGAGTAACGCTTACTTATTTTGTTTGTTCTATAATAGGAGAAAGTTAAGTTACAAATATGTATAATGATTTTTAATTTTGTCCACTTTTTAAAAAGACTAAAAAGCTATATAGAAATAGATATCCCACGTCTTATTTGTATGACATAAAATCTTCTATAAAAAACGGGTGGTGGAAATAAATGCATAAATTAATCAATCGTTATTATTTCAAATAACTTTAACATATTAAAAATATATTTTCTCAGAATTGTTGCATTAAAATTTTACCAAAATATGATTTTGATTTTTTTTTCTTTAACAATAAACATTAGACTGTTCAGAATCAGGCTTTGCTACACGTATTTTATAATAAAGTGTCTATTACACGTTATTTCATGTAATTTGTTTTTTCTAAGAATTTTTTAACTACGCCATAAAGCTTTATAACTACATACTATAAAACAAAGTCCTCCGCTGCGTCTGTCTGTCTGTCTGGATGTTCGCGATAAACTCAAAACCTACTGAACGGATTGTAATACGGCCTTCACCAATAGATATAGTAATTCACGGGTAAGGTTTAGGTATATAATTTGTCAAGTTTTTTTTTTGTAAATCAGTTAAAATATAAATATAATTATTGAAAGAATCGGAAAAAGTCAAGCCGTCTTAAGCGTTTCATGCATATAAGTATATATTTTTTTATTATCAGAGCAAGACAAAGTCCGCGGGGCTTGCTAGTTTTACATAACTTTGATTATTCCAAGAATCATTAGGTAAAGCATTAAAATACCAAAACATATTAATTATATACTCTCCACTTATACCACTGACGCTTTATACACGATGTTAGACCTTACGAATTGAGTTGGTCTTAGCGCTCGGATCTTGTAAGTCTATCTAAATATTTCTTCATTTGCAATACAATGATTATCTGGCGTTATAATAACTTTATCTATTTTATGATTATTTTTAGTAGTATATATTGACCATATTTAAGCCTTTATTCTTACCAACGTTGCATTCTTTCTGGTTATCTGCGCTGTGCTAGTCCAATCCAAACCTGATAATATATTCCTTTTTCTGTTTCCAAATGAAGCATTTAATATTGACACTATATTTTTGACGAAATTACAACTAAATATTACAACACTACATCGCGATTATGCTTATTTTCGTACCTTTAAAAACGAATACATTAATATATCTACTACTAGAAATTAATTATTAAGTTTTAATAACGAATGAACATAGTCTTCATAGAATACAACGGTAGGAAGGTAACAACAAATAACTAGCGAGTTTCCACAATATGACAGATTTAAATTTCGGTCCGTGGTCCCAGAGCCAATTAATTGTTAGAAACTGCTTCGACAACCTTCTGCGAGTAGTTATATTAAACTTGATTTTGAATTGTTTACTGATAAATATTGTTATGGTATAGAATTAATAGATACCGGTCAGTTCATTTAGTTAAAAGAATAACTGACGAACAAATTGAAATTTTCATTTATGGGATTAGTTAGTATTAATTTATACCTGCATTTTTCTAGAACAAAAAGCTTAAGGATTGTTCTGTAATTACACATAATATTTTTTCAATTAGCATCCTCTCTTCTCTATTATTCTCTCTTTTATTACTTCACGTTATTTGTTCCAATTTTAACATTTTTTTGTTATTTCGTCAATGCTGAGGAGAAAGCCGTTAAATAGTTTTGTGAACTTTAAAGATTTCTGATAAAATCTTATGTAAAGGAAGGAAAGGGATCAACAACAATCTTACGTCAACTGTTCAGTTTAAACAATATAAATTACTAGCGACCCCTCCCGGCGTCGCACAGATGCTATACAATATACATTAATATGCCATAGCATATCTCAACTCGCCCTTCATTCGAATACTTCGACATCTTGCTGGAGTTCCCGCTAGTCGACTTGTTTGCCGACAGTTATAAAGAATTGTGTGCCACTTTTAGTATATTTTGTGAGAAGCTGGAATGACTGTAGAGTCTGATTGCTTAGTAATATTTTGTGTTATTATTATTTTTTTAATCATCGTATGTTTATATATCATTAACTTTCTTTTTTTACTTTATGTTTAAAACATGTGATTTACATAGCTATAGGGGTATCTGTTAAACTATGTAAATAAATAAATCGTAAGTTATTAAATGATTTCGATTAATTAAAAATGAAATTGACGTCAGTTAAGCAAATCAGCGATAATTACTTAGTTGAACGAATGCTTAATCCTTTATGAAGATAATATTTCGAATGTAAGAATTTTCTTAGAGCAGGAGAAATTCTAAGCCGTGCTGTTAAATACTTACTGTCTTAAACAATGAATTGTCTTTCACCGAATTTCATTAAGAAAATGAAAATGAAACCTAGCATTACAGAGAATATGAAATTCTCAGATCTGGCTCTCATTGTCTAGTCTGTTAAACCGGAGTAAAGTAGAGAACATGTTTATAAACACGTTTCGCTACATAAAAACGTGCTTATTTCAAGTTGTATATCTGTGACTAAAGACAAATGGGTATGCTGCTACTGCGCTTGGAAAACAGTTTTTTTTAACTTGTCGTGCTCTTATAGTTGCTTATATCATTATTTCTAAAAGAACATGATCTCAACATACAATGTCATGTAAATATCATCATCATATCATATGGTATAATATTTTAGAAACTCTTTTTTAATATCATAGGGGGCAAACGAACAGGTGGGTCACCTGATGGTAAGTGATCACCACCGTCCATAGACACTAGCATCACCAGGGGAGTCGCAAGTGCGTTGCCGGCTTTTTAAATATGTGGGCCTCCGGCGCTCTCACTGACCGAACGAAACGCAACAGTGCAAGCACTGTTAATTCACGTCGGCTTTCTGTGAGAGGGTGGTACTACCCCAGGCGAGCCGACCCATTCATTCTGAAACTAGTAATAGTTTCAACGTAGCTCTACCACCTACAAAACTATAAGCTTAAGGTATTCTAGAATCTATAACTAACAGTTGTGTAACGCTGGGACGCGATACTCTTTATTCTGACGCATACTGTCCAAGCTATTGCATGGGTAAGAACATAATATATGACAATGTGACGCGACGTTCTTTATTGTAAAGCGTAGTGCACATTCAAATACATTGGCAAGAACATACTGTGTAACGCTGTGACACGACGTGCATTATTCTGATGTGTACTGCTCAAACTAACACATTGGCAAGAACATACTCTGTGATGCCGTGACGCGAAGCATTTTATTCTGAAGCGTACTGCGTACACCAATATATTGACAAGATCATATAGTGGAACGCAGTGACGAGACGTACTTTATTCTGATGCGTACTGCTCAAACTAATGCATTGCGAGCCGATGCATCATTATCCCCAGATCACCGATATCATGCCACAGCAAGACACAGAAGTATGTTTCCACATTTAGTTTGAAAAATGCAACGAATATCTATGATTTCTTTTATCGGAGCTCAGAGTCAAATTATCTGTTATATAATTAAAGGACAGCCTTAAAATAGCAGCGACAGCCGAGAGATGAATATCAGTCGACAGTGACTGGCGTCTTATTTACCTGTAAACTTACCACGAACAAACAAGATAATTAATTAGAATTAACCAAAACAATACAACTTATTAATGACTCTGGATAAAGCACGACACAATACGGTGCATAGAATAAGCTAAATGAAGGTGCGGCAGAACAGAAAATATAAGTTAGAACATAGCTTTAAATGTACACTGTGAATTCGAACAAGAAATTTAATTACAATAAAGAATACACCTTCAGCCTGTACCTAGTTTTCTATAAAAAAAAAGATTTCGTCGATTTATATCATCAGTTCCAGATATTGTCTCGTATATTCAAACTCTCTCTTATATTTTGTAGCATTGTATATAATGTATTCATTTTAACTATATCATTACATTTTGGCGACATCATTAACCGGCCATCAATTTATCCTTATGTAACGGATCTATACCGGCCCCTTATAGAAAAAAAAAAAAAATTATACGAACAACTCCATCTAGTTAGAATTATAAAGAGTTTTCCATACTTGGTCAATATTGGTGTATCGAAATTTTGACAAACAAAATAATAGTACAATAACGTAACTAGCGCCAACTTTGGAAACTTTTATAATACAGGTTAAATAAAAGGAATAAAGGGAAACTACATATTATAATATATTCGTAAAATTATGTAATATATTTTAACAGTTATTGTGAATTAGATTAAAGTAAAGATTGAATAAAATCTTTATGTAAATATAGAACATTTGTAAAATCATAGACAAAGTGAAGAATTTCTATTGGTTGTATTTTGTTTATAATAAATGACCAATGGGGAATCAAATCAGGGATCATTGTTTACGTTTAAGATTATGAAAAGTAGGTCAACGATTATTTAACAAAGGGGCTTTATAGAAGTTTTTTTTAATTTTCGATACTTGAAACAAAGAATGGACTGTTGTTTAAGATTATGAAAAAAAAAGTAGGTCAACAATCATATAACAAGGGGGAACTATAGAAATTTGTTTACATTTAATACTTGAAACAAAGGATGGATTGTAGGAGTAAGAGGAATAAGTGGTAAATTAAGAACGGAAAAAACCCGAAAAATATTAGTAAATTCGAGGAATGAAAGGACTGATTGTTTGACGAGATTTAGGAGAGGGGCACATGGATAAAAGGGGTTTCAACTAGGGAATCGAGGCAGTTTAGAGTTTTTAGAATCAGTGCTTTAGCGGTCGTAATGGCAGTTTACAGTTGATAGAATCGGGAAGTGCTTTAGCGGTCGTAATGACTGTCTAGAGGTAGTCTAGGGCAGTTTTAGAGTTTTTAGAATCAGTGCTTTAGCGGTCGTAATGGCAGTTTAAAGAGTTTTAGAATCAGAGTGCTTTAGCGGTCGTAATGATAGTTTGCACATAGAACAAAAGTAAATAATGTTCTTCCAAGTTAATATTCGATTTACTAGTAGTTAGGGTGTTAATAGTAGTTATTTTCCGTCGTAGAAATATTGAAATATCTAAAAGAAGAGGTATTGTTGTGTTAAGCATTGTAGTCGGTAAATTGTATTTAGAAAGTACATTTATTAAATCTACGAGACTGTAAGTAATTTAAAATATACATTATTACATATGTACACTATAACTACTATTTATAGAATTCAAACAAAACACACACATACATACATAACACTACTGTACATAGTTTTGTAGTTCTGATAATACTATCAGAATGAGGTAAAACTGGCTCAGATAAATTCGTGACAATGTTATAATTCAGTAATACATCATTCCCTAAACTGAGGTGATTCCACTACACAAGCTTTTACTCATCAGTGTTTTATTATAGGAAGTCCCAGTAGGCGTTGAATTGAGTTGGCACCTAAAGCATATACGCTTCGGCGGTTCTTGAATTCTCTCTCTCTGTCAAGTAAAACTAGTTTGCTGGATAGCGAAGAGGTTCCTGTATGCCTGAAGACGAACTGGGTAGTTGTCGGCGATACGTTTGCCTTGACCCGGGGAATGGTTTGGTCTTAGAAACATAGTTCTTCTTTACCAAAGTACGAACCGGTAGCCTTCATTGTCCGACATCATCTACCTAGTGAATCTTCCGCCTGGTGTTAGTCGGCCCTAGCCTTGACGTAACTCATTCGACATCCTCTTGTGTTTATAATACAAAAGAATGTGTACTGGAATACACTGAAAGTTATAATAAACCTCTTTGTTAATGTCACAACCCCACACACAACTCTTTACAGACATATCAACTAACTTCAGTAAATATACATCTAATGCTAAAAATATCAAATATCTATTAGAGTTTGAATTCTATAACATAGTAGTAGAATTTCAACAAATTATTAGTTTTATATAATATAAGGTAAGCTAAATATATTTCAATCCATTTAAAAAGGTATATTTTTAGATCTACAAGAGTGTGAGTAATTTAATATTATACTTTGTTTATATGTACATTGTAACAATCATCTATAGAATTCAAACAAAGACACATACGTACATAACACTACTGTACATCAGCTAAAGGTTTTGTAGTTCTGATAATACTATCAGAATGAGGTAAAATTGGTTCGGGTAGATTCGTGACAATATTGTAATTCATTAATACATCATTTGCTAAACTGAGGTGATTCCACTACACAAGCTTTTACTCATCAGTGTTTTATTATAGGAAGTCCCAGTAGGCGTTGAATTGAGTTGGCACCTAAAGCATATACGTTTCGGCGGTTCTTGAATTCTCTCTCTCTGTCAAGTAAAACTAGTTTGCTGGATAGCGAAGAGGTTCCTGTATGCCTGAAGACGAACTGGGTAGTTGTCGGCGATACGTTTGCCTTAACCCGGGGAATGGTTTGGTCTTAGAAACATAGTTCTTCTTTACCAAAGTATGAACCGGTAGCCTTCATTGTCCGACATCATCTACCTAGTGAATCTTCCGCCTGGTGTTAGTCGGCCCTAGCCTTGACGTAACTCATTCGACATCCTCTTGTGTTTATAATACAAAAGAATGTGTACTGGAATACACTGAAAGTTATAATAAACCTAAACCTCTTTATGAATGTCACAACCTCACACTCAACTCTTGTACAGACCTACCATAGAATTATATATATGTATATAATATCAAATAATTATTAAAGTTTGAATTCTATAAAACTCAGGTAACATTCTTATAATTTCAATGAAGAATATATGTAGGCCAAGTTTAATTAAAGATAATCTAAATTCTATATTTTAGGATTATATGAGCATACATAGATAACTAAGAAAGGAATTATGTTTAAGTGATTGTAGTGTTAAGTTTGTTTTTCCAACAAAATCATGTAAATATACACCACACCACACCACACTACACTTTTTGTATTGTTGATTTGCTAAAGGGACAAAATAGCCCTTATGCCTAAATAGTCAACTACCACATTCACGGCTGAAATGTGTGTTGAGTGGAGTTAGCACAGCATTATTAAATTAATTTATTGTTATATAATAACAACATTGGTAAAATGAATAATCTGTGTGGGATTCCGTTAGCACATTATAAATTAATGGTGACTGGAACCAATCAGATGTTCAACTACCAATCTAAATTAATATCTACAATATTATTTTGTAATACAAATGCTGGTGCTGACTTAACTCTGCACATAATGCTACTAAATCCTATCCACTATCCTTCTGGAACTAGTGTGATTTTAATAATTCATTACTGGTTATGTCTACCATTTAAAAGGCAGTAATTTAATCCGATGGGTGTGTTAGCGAAATCTCTATGCAGGCTGCTGTGATTCCTCCAAACAATCTGAATACTTGTTAGGGTGTTTCTTGTCTTCCCTATATCCATATCCGTCGATCCACACAGTGTTAGACGCCAGACGAGTGGATTGGAGCTGAGCTTTGTCTCCCTCCTACTTATCCCAGTGTCTATTTTGGCCTTCTTTCCTGTGCGGGGAGGTTTGGATTGAAGCAAGTTACTTATTTTCTCCTCGGTTGACTTTGTCACCTTGGAGCTTTCGCCACTTCGGTGAGGATCATGGTATGTCTGATAGTAGAATAGCTATAATCACTTATTAGATTGAATCATTATATTTTTACATTATACAATTAAGGAGCTAGTTCCAGAATCCTTATATCCTGCCTTTTGCCCTTAACTCCCTAGCAATGCTTGTGGTAGTTGACTATTGGGTGTCACTATAAATTTATAGTCAATAGTGCTTCTAAGAGGCGGGACTTGGGACGGTATTGGGGCCTCCCCCCCTTCCGGGGGAAATTAGGGAACATTTTAACACAACCTACATACACATAATTAAGACACAATTATATTTTATTATAACTAAAAGTAGGATGTATATTGAAATTAAGTGAACATATTATGAATACAGTGTTACATACAGACATTATCTTTAATTTATTTATTTGATTTTGAAATAATTGCATTTATAACTTATTGTCATGTGTTTGCTAAAGTTCTAATTATACTAGATTTGATCTATGTAATGTTTTCTGAGTACCAGATAAAAGAATTTGTTTACTATAATTTTGTTTCAATTCACAACGTAGAAGGGTCCTAATTTCTAAACGATCATGGCAATAATTATATCAATATAACGCTTATACCAAGATTTTATATCTTTGGTTAACTAATATATGGCAGATAGTGAGAGAGGTGTGTAGTGGCGACTAAGCTGTCTCAGTATGGCGAAGGGGTGGGTCGTTACACTTATCATTCATCATCAGCTACTCATGGTGTAAACTTGCAGTTGACAGCTGTATAAAATACATGTCATTTCAACTACAGCATTGTAATTAATATAGAGTTTTCTAAACAAATGCGTTAAAAGCTTAAAAAAAAGAGTGTGTATACAGATGTACTCGTAGACTTGTAAGAAGCTAAACTTCTTTGAACGATTATTTTATTCGAACGATGAAATTAAACATTTTAAATAAAAAAATGAAACAGATTATATAAAAAAATACACGTATTATAAAAAAAGAAATTGTTTATAAAATATTTTGAAAAAAATGGTAATTTTACGGTGTGTTACTTGGGCACGCGCAACTTCCATTTAAAGTATAAACTAACTACGTTATGTGTTACACCGCTATACGTAATTTTCATTTCAACCTAAAAATTCACTCACAAAACGCGCCAAAAGAAGTATAACTTCAAAAATCCCTCTTTATGATAACCAGTGATCGTCTAGAGGTCGAATTTCAACAATCATTAATAATTATTTGTTTAACTTTCAATATCAAAGGAAAAAAATGTTAGTTACACTAAAGCTCATCAACAGCTACTAACTTAAAAAAAACCTTGACAAACAGAGGATAAAATTGTACTAAACCATTTTATCTTTGCCTATTCGTTAGCTAGCAAATAGATAGCTGTAGTCTACGGCGTCGCTCGTGCTAATGTAAATTTAACGTATTCCTTGGAAACAGTACTGTTCTTCTAGATAAAAAGTAGTACCCTATATCCTTTACTGTACCCCTAACAATATCTATACAAATGTTTCATTTTAGTTGAAGCGTGAAAACGTGTACATTAATAAAGCAAAGCACGTTCAAAAAACGCAAGTTCTATTTATATTAATTCGGGCTATGAATTTCAGAATAACAAAATGAAGAAAACGATTCCAATAAAAATAAATCCAAGGGGGAATTTAATACAAAATCCATTTGTTGGCATGCCACGGTCTATAATTACATCGTTCCGGAAATTTATGAAGTGAAATTTCTGCTGCGAGTCGGTTGCTGACGGCAGACAAAGGCGGGGAAGCCGACGGGAAGAAATTGAATTCCACGACTGCACTGAGCTTAAGAAAATCTTATGTTACTGTTAAACTCCGTGGTTTTAATACAATATCGGCGATTACTGTGAAACGTATCGTTGAATAAAAATAAATGATTTTTTTAAATGACCATTTATTTTAAGAGAAGTAAATTTCAATTAGTAGTACAGTATTAAATATGTACTCAGTTTTTGGCGGGATCTTGGTCTGTCATGTAGTGGTTTTAATATTTTATTCATAATCTTGTGTTATTAGACTCTATATTTTGTAATATTGGTGGTGTTTTACGTAATATAGTTCGGTTATTATGCACAAGTGAAGTGGATGGGAAATAATACCACGGAGCATGCATTCTGAGATGCCGCCAAAACTCCATGGAAAGTTCTAACAAGGAGACCACCATCTTGTTAGAATATTATAATTGTCACAAGACACTTACTTGGCAAAATCTTGTTACTTGACGCTGGCTAGTGCACAAGCCGTGACGGAGCCAAAAAATAAAGAAGAAGAAGAAGAAATATGTACTCGTTGCATTTGTTTTTTGTTCTTTGGCTATTCTTTCTTTCTCGTATTTATTATGTCAATATGGAAAGAAATAACAGATGTATCTCTATTTAGGTGTCAGTATTCCTCTCCTTACTGAATTCTTCCAATCTCTCTAAGTTTATGGTTGACATTGTCGTGTAAGCTTATATTGCATCGCAATAAAATGACAGCACGAATGGTAAGCACCATATAATCCAAAACCACGGCGACCACCGAATCATTTACTATCTATAGGCAGTTATCGCTGTAATGCCGGGTTGCAGCCGGCAGCAGGGTATAACCCGGGCACGTCCGTCGCCCTGAGCAGAGTTAAACTGCACAGGCCCGCGTGGTTGAGGCGCTTGTGCCGAGCGACTCCCACAGTTCGTCGGGGGGGGCTTAACACCCTCCCCCCCCTGAGGGGTCTGCCATTTTGACCCCTCAGACCGCAGACGGGGCCCCTGTTGAGGGGCCGACACCTGTCGGGGAGCAGAAGTAATGCCATTGGCAGTTCCTGCTCCCCGGCCCAATAGGTGTGTGAGGCACCGTGGGGTTTTTAGTCCGTGGAACTCGGACATAACCCACCCCCCGCTGCCCGATGGGGTGGGTATCCGTTACGGATTTTCCCCACGTAAAAAAAAAAAAAAAAAAAAAAAAAAAAAAAAAAAGGGTATAACCCTGACTGTACCTAAAAATAGCTTACAATTTTATGACAGCGCTTTTTGCTAGCGGCTTAGCTCGTTTAAATATACATTTGACCTATTAACAGTTTTTTTTTTGATAAATTGTACCCTTTGTTCTCTGATTACGTTTATGCAAAATTTCATAATGATACTTTGAGTGGTTAAGGTGTGAAACGCTAATATGCAAACTTACATTGGCTTTATAATTATTAATTAGGATTCAAGTTTAAATTTAACTTTGGCTAAGGACATAGCTTGGCACTTCTTTTATGCGACTGGAGGCAAATGAGTATGCCGATCACGTGACGGTAAGTAATCATCGCTGCCCACGGCCATGTGCGGCACGAGGAGAATCACAGATGCATTACTGACCCTGGAGACTGGAGTAGGCTCGTTTCTTGAAGGTTTGTAACTTATATTCATCTGGAAACACTGTCGATGGGAATTTATGCCAAGGAACCGACTTACACAGAAAAAACGCATGCAAAATCCGTACAGAAGACGACTTCCAACCATGAAAATGACATGAGTGTAATTTCAATTTACGGTCGTTTGGTAATGGACCTTATCAGGTAATCATTCAGGTATAAATCCGTATAGCTCTTCGGAAAACACTTCTTGGTAGATTTTGTTAAAGACGCAAAGTGTTGTAACGTCCCTGCGAAGCGCCAAAGGATCGAGCCTTAAGGAAATCGTCTGGTCGTCGATGACTCGAGCCGCTCTACGTTGTCGGCCAAAAGGAAGTAGATAGCACTGCGGCGCTTCGGTCTCGAGATAAGAATAGTATTCAGTATTCAGTATTGTTTATAGTATATGTATGTACAGAATTAACACTACTCTCTGGGTATCCGATAAAAGAAACTAAATATAATGCATTAATATGAAAATATGTACGGCGAATAGATAAAACAGATCGAGTTTCTTGCCGGATATTCTCGTTAACTTCGATCGGCCGTTTTTTTTAAATTAAAATATCAAATTAAAATAATTAAGTCTATAGTCTAAGTTACTCCTTATTACATCAGCTATATTTAGTCCAACCGTTTTGCATATTAATCGAATTAAACAGACAGACATACAAACAAAAACTTTAAAAATATTTTTGATTTTATAAATACCGCAGATACTTTCATATCCATTTAGTAAAAAGCTGTTATTTTGATATTACAAAGAGATTCTTTAGTTTTATTTATTTGTATGGACATCAATAAATTTGTACTCTTTATTTTCATGTCAAAAACATTATTCCTAGCACTCTCTATACGTAGACTGTAAATCAAACCTGTTGATACGTCAAAACCGAACAAATAATTCAACCAGAAAACATCGTGTAAAACTTTCTCTATATTCAATGCCATTAATGAAATATAAAACTGTTATTTACTGTTTTTCTTCTGTCGTTTCTGTTACGTCACATCAAATTATCCCCTGTCAGCCATCATAAAATGGATTTTCGGCAGTCATACGCTCCAGAAACGTTTCATCGAAGTATCCAATTTGTTCTTGCCTACGATGTTATAAAAAAAATCCTGGAGCGTTCAATAGATTACTTCAATGTAAGCTCTATAAAAAAAAACATCAATATAAGTACCTAGCTTACATTTATTTACATTCATAGTATAAAAAATAAAGTAAAAATACTAAAATTAAAACTAGATTTTTTTTGTATGTTATAGGTTTTAGCGTGTACCTATCTATTATTGTACTTATTGTATACCTATTATTAAGCCTACAGAGGAACTAAATATCAAATGTAGCTGCCGAAACACATCTATAAGTGCCTGGCGACAGATTTGAACTTGAGAGTAGTAGGGCTAGCCAGACGGGCTTAGAAAAAACACTACCACCAGAACATGATTCCATCACAATGTTTCACGTCGCTGAAAGCTCCAGCTCATATTTGAACCTACATTGATCGATGTACTATCCGAACACATTAAGTAATAAGCCATCATCGCTTCATACAAGTTCTTGTTATAGTGCATCTTATTGTACTTGTGTCTAAATCGTTTAAGAAGCTGAGGCGTGTAGTTAAGTAGGCATAATACAAAAAAATATACATTCAAAGCACGTTGAAAAATAAAATCTATACCAATCTAGTAGTATTCCAAAAAAATTACCAGCATTTTTAAAATGACAATATCGATTTTCGACATCAATTATGTATTGTAAACCGAGTAGAGATACAAGCATGCACTTTCGTGACATAGTAAAATGGCCTCGCCGCACATGAGTAGCGTCTCAGGCCACACAAAAGAACTGTTTACTCACGTAAAGAGCTTTTGCATTTTTAACTCCCCATCCGTCGCATTGCGCCGTGCCGTACACCGCGTCGCGTCGCGCCGTTGCAAAGTTTATGGCTGTGAACGATTCAAGGGACTTTGACAATATTTTTCTGAGAGTATACAGTCAAAAGTATTATTTAAGACTCTTTTTTTAATTTAGAATCTTTCTTTTTAAATACTATTTTTTTAGTTAATGCATCTCAAAGCGAGTTTATTTATCTGTTAGGCTTTTAGGCATACAGAATAATTGTACCGTTCCCGAGGGATAGGTCACATATACATTAATGCTAGCGCAGCCGACAGCAAAAGTTAGTTAATATTGTAATATTGTAAACGATAATAATTGTAAGGATGGATGTATATCTGTTACTCTTTCGTACAAAAACTTTTAAACAGCTTTTCTTGAAACTTTATTATAATGTAGCTTATAAAACAGAATTTGATGTAGGCTAGACATCTCAACGTGTGCTGTATAAGCCCTTTCATAAAATAAAGATGCAGACGAAGTTGCGGGTGACATATTGTGCAGAGTAAGCCCGAAAATCGTGTTATATAAACGTTTTACAAATTTTTTCATTTAATGAGTGACATGAAGACACTTTGTAATACAAACTTCTTGGTACATAATAAAGAGTCTATAAATACCTACTTTTTATTATCAACTGTCTAGCTAGAGCTTTATAATAGAAGCTCGGTATGGCGACGTCTTTAAAAACATTTCATTTATTATAGAATAATTATATGTAACATCCGATGTTTTTATATATTTCTATAATGTAATTATCAAGTCAGTTTTTTTTTTTATATTATAGGAGGCAAACGAACAGGTGGGTCACCTAATGGTAAGTGAACACCGCCGTCCATAGGCACAAGCAACACCAGGGTAGTCGCAAGTGCGTTGCCGGCCTTTTAATATATGTGGGCCTCCGGCGCTCTCACTGACCGAACGAAACGCAACAGTGCAACCACTGTTACTTCACGTAGGTTTTATGTGAGAGGGTGGTACTACCCCGGACGAGCCGACCCATTCATGATGAAACCAGTAATAGCTTCAGCGTAGCTCTACCACCTTTTACAAACTATTTTGTATTGAATATACATTTAAAAAAAACTGTATAGGACGCAACGTCACCGGTTCTCATGTGAAGTGAAGGCGGTTTTATCTTTGAAGATGTAGCTTTTTCTGCGCTAATGAAACTGACACCGGTCCTTTTGATATTTTAATGAAAGTCTTTACTTATAATACGTTGAATGGACGGAAGTTCAATTCATGACGAGATTTGTAAGCGAATCCAATTTGAGATGAATAAGCGTTGAAGTTACCGAGTTTTTTTTGTAACTTTATTTTATCCATATAAAACAATAACAACTGACTCATTGACCGATATTTTAACGTACAGTTCAAATTAAAATTTGCAAACGGGTTCCTTTTACGGTGTAGGTGAGCACTACGGAAGGAAGGTTTTTTGGAAATTTTTTGCCTTAAAATATTGGGACAAAGGCGATGAAAGCTTATGTGAAAATTCGTCATGTTTCTAAGTCAATCAGTCAACCACCAATCAATTAAAAGAATTGATTGGTGGTTGATGGTATATAAAAAATAAAGACTTGAAAATAATTACTACGTAGAAAACGCATGTGTGGTTCCGGACTACAACGTGGTCCCAAGAAATTCCTAGTACTTATATAAAGGACATGGCAATTGTTTCCGAGCGGGTCACGACTATACTATACATGAGGCGGCGAACCTTACATTGTGATATGCTTAGACGTGCCATTTTCATCTATATTGTAATCCTACAGGGTTTCTGTGCCCGAGTGGAGCGATCCCACCATGTACATTGTCATAAAATTGTACTACTACAGCTACTTTTCTAGTACAGCCAGGGTTATACCCTGCTGCCAGCTGCAACCTGGCATGACAGCGATAACTGTCTATAGATAGTAAATGTTTCGGTGGTCGCCGTGGTTTAGGATTATATTGTGCTTACCATTCGTGCTGTCATTTTAACACGACGTAATATAAGCTTACACGACAATGTCAACCATAAACTTCGAGAGATTGGAAGAATTCAGTAAGGAGAGTAATACTGACACCTAAATAGAGATACATCTGTTATTTCTGTCCATATTGACGTATATACATTAACAACTTCACGCGGCTTCGCACATGGTTTCTATGAAATAATATTTATTATTTTTTATTCACCACCATTTTCCTGTCTTAGAACAGAACTTTCTTGTCCTAGAAGTTAGTCTCCAAAAATGCTTCCTTAGTACTAAAAGAGTAAAAGAAACCCCTATGCATATTTATCAGCCCTAGTAGCTTCAGTAATTCATTCTGTACGTCGATATATAAATCAGTGAGTCTATTTTCTTTTACATATATGTATAAAAATATTCGGAATCAGGATTAAAGCTTCTCTTTTCAAATAACACTTACAACGTAATTCCCTAAAGACACAAGCAATGGGATATTCGATTTTTCTGCGATTTCCTTTTGTTTTGTTAAATGTACCCCTTTTGTTGCGGTTTAAACAAATCGAAAATATTAATGTTTAAAACTTCACAAAATAAATACATATTAAAATCTTACAACTGCAGTATATTCAAGACGTAGAAACTTCATGTTGGCAACAAACGCTTTCAGAGTAACTAGAGCTTGTTTCCACTCCAGTTTTAGAGTACCCACCCACGCTTAAATCAGCAACTCGCCTTTTATTCTAAACACAGCCACAGGGACATGTGAAGTGATACAATTTGCTTGCTGAATTTTTTTTAACAAGAATTGCATCTATTTATATTTATTTGTTCATCATCATGTTACCCTTATCCCACCTAAGTAGGGTCGGCACAACATGATTTCCTCATCCACTCTCCCCTGTCAGATGTCATCTCAGTATTCACACTTTTTATACACATATCATTTTTCACACAATCCATCCACAGATTTTTCGGTCTTCCTCTACTCCTATATCCGTCCACTTTCAAACTCAAGACATTTCTTGTTACATGACTTTCATCTCTTCTCATAATATGCCCGTACCATGCTAACCTATTACTCTATCACTGTCATTTGTAATGTGGTAATTGTAAATTAATATCACTATTATTTTGAATAAATTTGTATTATTGTTATTTCTTAAATGACATTATGGTTTGTGCTATACATTAGAGAAAGCAGTTAAAAAAAAGTTCTTCCTCCTCGGGAGGTCCTTTATAAATATTCATTTGCATCTTCAACAATAGCGAAAGATGAAAAAAAGTATCTCATCTAGAAGATCTTGCGTAATTTCTTTTATTTTCAATCTGTCTAATATAATTAATAATTTCTTTTATCGCAGTGAAATAGCAGCGATAAAAATAACTTCACTGTTATACGATTCAAATAAAATAGCTGTCGTTTACATGCCCACTGTTGTCCTTAAAGGTAATACAATAAAATAACTTTTGCTGTTTTTGCTACATTTACTACATTATACTAATAACTACTAATACTTTTGACTCTACATCTGTCCGTCGTTAACTGAACGTATCTAACGGGACCCCATAAAGTAAGCTTCATTTATCATAAGTGCCCAGGGAACCTTTATGCTCGTGAGAAATCGACGGGATAATACAGAATTAGGGACGAAACGTTTTAATTGACCGAATGGAGGGTTAAAGTAACGTTTTAGTGGGTTTTAACTAACTCCATGAAGGGACTTCGTTTCGGAACTTAAGTGCCTTCATGCGAATGTTTTGTTTAAAGGACCTTTATTTATCTTTAATTATTTTATAGTAAATTAAGTTACTTCTAAGAGATAAAATATTTCGATTTTATAAATACATCATATGGAATAGATTTTAAAACTTCCTTCAGTGAATATACCTATACCTTTAAGATAATATAATTACAACTTTTACTTGTATGTCTCTTAATAATTGTAATCTCAACTGATATTAAATGACGCTATGGTTGAAAATTGTGATATGTCTAAAGAGAAAATCAGCTCCGACTTCAGCTACTAGAACACACATAGGTGCTTGATGCTAAGATAAGTTTTAAAGTCGCCATTACTACCCAGCTCCTATCCTAAAGCATAATAATACATTGTAACTCTGAAAACTTTCCTATCAAACAGTAAGAGTCTCGTCAAAGTCGGTTGAACCGTTTCGTATTTGGACAAAGTACACTTTTTAGGAACGTTAGAGCAGATATCCGTAAATAAGAGAGATAGGCTGGTATTTATGAATGAACCATGTAATTTCCCATCGGTGTCAGTTTACATATAATCTAATTATTAAAATCAGACGAAAAACTAAAACACAATTCCACCATCATCAACCTGTAAGAGATCCATTGTACGGCTTGTAGGCCTCTTTCCGAAGAAAGGTAAAACCATAATCACCACACCAGCCCATGACATATTATCGATTTCAAACTCCAATGAATCTAGCTCTATATTTTCCCACAAACGATGGCACTATATACTATTTCTCAGGTTCAGATTTCCACACGATGTTTTCCATAACCATCAAATAGTGATACCTAATTTAAATTAACAACTGTACGCGAAACGAAAAAAAGTTTGTTGCTACATGCTTGAGTTCGAACCTACAGACAACAAATTGATACTTCACCAGTCTAACCGCTCCGCCTCCACGACTTAAAAAAACCTTAATTTTCTATGAATACTTGTCTTTTTAAAAGAAGGTAGGGAATTTATTACCATGTATGCTACATAATACGCATCAATGAAACTTCGTTTCAGCAATTTCAATGGATTTAAAAAGCGTGAAAATACGTCTCCACATCAACACCGGGCTTCCTTACTTACTGTTCGCGTCGTGTATTCCAAATGAACTATTTCCCGACACAACTCTAGCATATCTGTTAAAAATGTCACGAGTACTCGTGAAGTAAATAACTGCTACTGGCTACTGGAGGCTACTGTATAGTTATATATTTTTCACCTTTTCTTCGATGCGGACTTACTAGAGTCTATAGTATTTGTAGATGTATTGTTATTTAGCTGATACGCGAATTCATCGTCATTACATTGGTTTTGGTGGGTTTTTTACTTAATTTTATTATTATCATTATACTTAACTCCTGTAATCCTATCATCGATTTTAAGTTACCTGTTTTAAGTATTGTCTCTATAGAAAAGCTTAATGATATGTAGATTCAATAGTACTTTAAATATTCCTGTATAATACAGTAAAACTATCGTCAAAATTGTTGTTTTGGGTTGGCGGGGACACAGCGCGGCAGACGGTATCTTGTGGGGGGACAATCAACAAAAGCTGTATTTTTGTCTATATTGCTTTTGATATGCATAAAATTAAATATTAATATTTTGATCAAGTTTAAGCCTCATTATCATTTATGGGAACCGAAGTTGACACAAAAAAGTGAACGTAGTTGCTACGTCAAAGCCATTGAATATAACCATGGAGGTATCCCAATTGATGTAGCTTTAGAAAACATCGTGTACATTTTTATGCAATACAGTAACTAGGATTTAATAAGATGCAATGAGCTAAATTTTATAACTGAGCTTCCTTCACAGATAAGTTATGTTCAATGGTCGCTACATTTGATATCACTACTGGAATTTCCGCTACTTAGTCGCCGTGCAATGTATTGATTCTAAGTTACGATTACCAGGAATGAAACTCATTGTTGGTTAAAATAGGTTTAATTTCAGCTACAATTGTTAAATTGCTTACGGGAATATCGTGATCTCCAAGTCTTAAATACCAATAACTGTGTAAAAAGGTGTTAACATGTAGGTCAAAAACATGCTGAATTTAAAATACTGTAATAATTATACAAGCAGACGTTTCTTTAAAACAAACTATTTAATTTCATAATGTGTTATAAAAACAGATATTGGACCACGTTTTTTAAAAAAAAAACTTGTTTACCACCAGGTTTTGCACGGGTGTACTAAAAGAATTAAAGAAAGAAAATGAAACCAATTCTTTCCTTTGCAGTACAACTCTATAATTAGGTAAAAAGGGAGCTGAGCGTCATCTGACAATATTATGGAAGATCTACCTACTGTCTTCTGTCTTACTGACTCACCTTTTATATCAAATTTTTTTCACCCGAAAACTTCACTTCTCCATACTATATTTTTTACAAACATTTTCTTTCATACAAACCCTGTCCTGTGCAACAAATAAGGCTTATCCAGATAGGTCCGGTCCAGCCGTTCTGAAATGATGCACTTACATACATACAGCAACTGATTTTTATTTTGACCTGCTTCGATTTCCTCCGCAATCTGTTTAATGAATTTCATTTGAGATAACTAGTAGATAACCCGTTTGAAGTATTAAAAAGTTCCTCAGTTATCTATTACTCTTGTTTTGACAGCTTAAATTTGTATGCATATAAATGAAATGTAAGTAGTCCTGTTCTTTTACTGTTAAACCCCGAAATGCAACGATATTCAACCTCAAATTCCTATAATGGTATCTTAATACTTTGGTAATTGTTAACATGTAATTTTAGATATTTTTTCAGTAACAAGTCTTTAATATTATCGAGAGAGGGTGTTTTTCTTTATTTATTGGATTGTTTATTTGACCCCTTAACTATCCACGATGAAATTGCATGAACGTTGTCAAGAGTACTGAAAAGGACATAGGATACTTTCATCCAGAAAAGATAGTGTTCTCGAAGGATATGTAAAATTTACATTAACTCGAGCGGAGCCGCGGGCAAAAGCTAGTAGTATAATAATACTGAATTCACGTTCCAGTGGAGTATGGAGGAGAATAATTCGCAAAGTCCCAATAAAACCTGCACCGAATTTCGCAAATTCATTCAATTCCAGCGAGAACTAAATTCTCGACCTAAACAACTTTTATCCAGCCAACTGGTAAAAATATGAACGCAGTATATTATGCGGAACAAAGCATTTCATAAAGGGTGTACTGGAATGAAACAATACAGACGAGAGTTGTCCAACAAGCGGTCAAGCAATTTGTCATCTGACTTAACGACAGATGATGTTGTCCTTTGTCCAAAGTGTAATGTTTTGTATTCAGAGTTCTGTTATTATAATTAAGGCAGTTTGAACACGGCGTGTTACAGGAAATAATTCGAATTAATCTTGACCTAGGTATAAAATAAATCATCTAAAGAAGAAGAATGTTGATTTAATAAAACGGAAAAAAGGTGTAACTGTCGAGCGGATTTTTTGTTAGATTTTTAGTATGCATTTGACGGTATATTATGTAATACTAGTTTTCCACTCGCGTTAATGTAGAACTGTTCTATCCCTCCGGAGCAATGCATTTTTTCTAGACGTAAGGTGGTACCCTATTTCCTTTTCTGTACCTCGAACTACGTGTACGAGTATACACAATTTTATGATGTTCGATTAAGTAATTTAAGCTCGAGAGCGTAACAAACAAAGCAACAAACTTTAATTTTTATAATATTAGTTAAGAGGTTAGGAGAGTAGCGTTCCCCATAATATAGCTTGGTTATTGTACACAATTGAAATAAATTAGAAATAAGAATTCGAAACTCGAATCTTGTAATGTTACAAGAACTCCTTGTTCATATTTTGAATAAAAAACTAAAGTTACAATAAGAATATTATAACTTTGTTATACGAAATAATTATGCAGTTAATAATGGCCATCATAAATAACTCGTAATAACGAGAATTAGTTAAAAAGAAAATAAATCTCTTAAAGAAGGTTGAAATTACAGCAACACAAAGTTACTTTAAATTCAAAAAAAGAATTAGTTAATTAAATCGATTACCAACATTAAAATATGAACTACCAGTTGACTGATGATATTGGTATAACTTTTTATATCACTATAGTGGCAAACAACGCATGCGGACCGCCTGAAGATAGGCGGTCACCGTAAGTAATACCCGAGATATTATATGCGCGTTACCGACCCTTTAATGAATGTCTTTTATGAAACAATGTCAAATCAAACTTATTCCTAATTTCTTCAAAAGTTTAACGAAAAGAATATCTATGATTGATTTCAATTTATTTTTTAATGCTCAACTTATTTGCATTTATTTGCATTTGTGTTTTGAAACAAGAATTCTGAAAATTTGCCAATTAGCAATTTTAATTAGAAATGTATCCGGGATTAAATCGTTAGTATTAGCGCCCGGGTAGCCAAACATTTACAAAGCAAATGTTTGCGAGAACCGGTTGCATGCGAATCTCTTTCACATGCAAATCGGGGTAGCAATCGACGACACCGACATACAATATAACTTGACCTCACTGATTTTCCTCTCGTCTGTATTACCCTAATAAAAGTGCAGGTTTTGCAGTTCAAGTTATGTGGTTATATCCGAGTGAACACTAGGTAGAACAAACTGATTCTTGTTAAGCTTAGCAATCGTTGGTTGAGCTTTGTTTTAGTTCCGTGGGAGAAAACCACGTTAAAAAGTTACAGACGGTTGTGCCTTCGGGCGGTGGGAGGGAGGAAACCTCGGTAAAAAGTCACCGTGGGAGAAAACCACGTTAAAAAGTTACGGGTGTTGAGGAGACAACCTCGTTAAAAAACAGACGGGAGGCCTTCGGGCGGAGGGAGGTAGAAAACCTCGTTAAAAAGTTACCGTGGGAGGAAACCACGTTAAAAAGTGACAGAGGGACGGCCTTTGGGCGGAGGGAGAGGGAGAAAACCTCAAGAAAAAGTTACCGTGGGAGGAAACCACGTTAAAAAGTGACAGAGGGGAGGCCTTCGGGCGGAGGAAGAGGGAGAAAAACCTCATTAAAAAGTTCCTGTGGGAGGAAACCACATTAAAAAGTGACAGAGAGGTGGCTTTCGGGCGGAGGGAGAGGGAGAAAACCTCGTTAAAAAGTCACCGTGGTAGAAAACCACGTAAAAAAGTTACAGGTGGTGGTGGTTGGAGGGGGTGACCCCTTGACTACCAAACCGGACCAAGGAGGGAAGGGGCTGGGGACCTGACTTTCCATTGCACATTGGTTCGGTAGACGGGTAGGCAGCTTGACCGGGCTGTCGTCGCGGTCAGGGCGTTCGCGCTGGGCCTTGTCGCCGGGGTGGCATGGTGCTTGCTTGTTCGATCCCGTGCCACTCCATAGCGCGGCAGACGGTATCTTGTGGGTTTTTTTAGTCAGTAGGAGTCTGACACCCCACAGCTCCCCAGGGCTGTGGGTGTCCAATGAAGGATTTCTTCCCACATAAAAAAAAAAAAAAAAAAAAAAAGCTTTGTTTTAGTTACAATTTATTTGCAACTATAATTGTTAATTTAAATTAATTATGAATTTAAATGTATTGGTAATATCACAGAATCAATTCTTGATTTTTTTTTTCTTTTACATAAAAATGTGGTAACTCTTTTTGTTAACAGTTTAAAAATAATACAAAGATAGTTTACTAAAACTAAAAACGCATGCATTTACGACAGTGTAAATTAAAAATTAAAAAAAAAACAAGTTGTGAACATAATTTGTTCAAGCGTGATTCAAGAGTTTATAATTATATTTGTTTAGTATTTTTGTTTTTAAGAAAAACCTTTGATCTAGAGAACCCGTGGAATCCGAATACCAATTGTTCTATTTCTTTATTATTGGCTATTTGTAATAGTCCAATTATTACAATAATGGAAAAGTATTCCACGTTTTTATACCATTTTTTTTTGCATCAATGACTTTAATCACATTTTAAGCTTATTAAATAATATTGTGGAGTAAGACATATTTCTATATCGCTTTTAATCAAATATTTTTAATTATTTTTGAATTCGCATTATAATATAAGCGCGTGTTTTTAAAAACAAATTTATTTCTATTTTTGTAGTCTATAAACGAAATTGAATTTCAAACATATACACGTTTCTTTCATAAACAAGGATATTTGTTATCAATCTATGTCACGTACATACATTTGCATACGTACGTATAAACTGAAATATTAAGCATTTTTTTTGTACGAGTATTTTTGTTCGAGGTAATGAAATAGTTATGTTATAACCGGTTACCGAAACGTATATACAACTTACAAATTATTTAGACGTGTGGAATTAAAGGGAAAATTAATTTTAAAAAATGTTACATATATTCAAATCGAGTTAATAATAAAAAAGCGTTTTAACAAAGGGCTTTTAGAGTTTTTTTTTTAATGTTTTATACATCTATAAATGTCATATTATTAAATAGAAGTGAGTATATATAAAATGAATATATATATATATATATATATAAATACTCATTAATAAAATTATAGAGGTCTGCCGTTGTCGTGTGAAGTATGGCAAACGGTGTGGTGCGAAAAGGGAGAGGAATTAACGGACAACATTGTTTACAAAGAAACTGTGCAAGCAAATGCTTTGCTTTTTTACTTACAATCATTTTAAATGTTTTTTTCTCTGTATATAAAACATATTACATTATACAACACCGACGAAGTCGCGGTTATTAACTAGTTTAAATAAGATATAGGAAATAAAGAAGAAAACATTCTGATAATATTGAATAACTATATGATACATTTAATTTCATTTAAAAGTTTTCTTGCAAAATTCCGTCTCCAAGGACACAATATAAAACTGATGTACCTCATAAAAGATAATCTTCATACGGAAAAGGACATAAAATTCACATACACATGTCATAAAACATTTATGTGCGTCATTCGTTATATTATATATTTGCGTTTTACAGTTACATATAAGATAAATCCATTAAGTACAAATTTTATTGTTTTTTTTTTATTTTTTATCTATGAACATGATATGTAATTGTTACCAAACTTTGTCCGAACTAATTGTCATAGCGAGGGATAGAGAAAGAAAATTATTACGATTTTCCCCTACGTGACAATTTCTACATTCAACTTCTACCGCAAGGCCCGCAGGAAGATAGAGAGATGGAAGTGCATAACGGTTTTTCCTTTCGTGACCATTTTTACCATTCGAGTCTTAGGATATTTGTGCACGACTAGAACGTTATACTAAATTACTTAATTTTAAAATTGCAAATTGTGATACTATGTTCAAATTTGAGTAGTTAATTGCATTTCTTCAAAAACATGGAGATTTTCAATTCATTTGTATTTATTTTACGCTTATTACGTCGGAATTCCGGCATTTGTAAAACAGTTTGGAAAATCAATTTTTTCATTGCAAAGGAATACTTTCAAAGGAAACATTTTAAATTAGCATTGAACGGTACATTATGAAGATATACTAGGGAGCTGCTTATAATCGAATGGTTTTTTTTGTGAACTGACTACTAGTCGAATAGGAAATATATAGTGATAGAAACATTGCTAGAGTTCGGACTAGGTAGCTTAAGTATAGTTAAAGACGCTCTGGTGTATTTTTTAAAGAAGATTTTTTTTTTTTATTTGAAGTCACTTTCACATCTTGATAAAATTTATATTATAATTTGTCAGAACTAAGAGAATGTATGCCAAGCTATTAGTAATGGAGCTGAAATAGATAGTAAATTATAAAGGAATAAGCTGTGTGTTATGGTATACATAAAACTATTGTATTTACAGTGGAACGTACAAGTAGTTGAGAGCTGACTTCGCTCCCTTATCGCCGATATTGCTAAGAGCGACTGAACTTTTGATGGCTTTGATGCCTTTACACTACACTTTTATTTGTTGATCTTTTTGTAAAAACAACGTTTCAGATACATTTCCTTTTTATTAATCGTTTTAACGTCGATTAGTTTAGAATTTTTGCAGTTGTACAGCGATGACAAGAATTATCGATTATGTATTCAAAGAAATATTAAGTAAGTTAAAAGGTTTCCAGAATGTTATGTTAATTTTCCACGCGTCTTTAAAATACTAGAATTGAATTCAAATAAGTATGATATGATATGTGAAATATTATATAAATGTAACAAAAACTGTTTTAGTAAATTCAACTAAGTTTGTATAAAATGAAATTGTTAAGAATTTGGTTATACGAACATATTTAATTAACTTATGGAGAAATGAGAAAGATCAATAAAAGTATATATTCTTCTTAAAGTAAATTATATATAAAGTATTTTCTGTACTCGATAAAATAATATATGTGGAGGCAACAACGGCCAGATAGTATTAAAAATTGACATCATCCATAATGATTCCTATTTTAATTATTTAACCCTTCAGCCGACCCAGATCGTTCCAATATTAATAAAGTTGTTGAAAATAAAGCTGGCGGGAGGAGGGGACGCTCGGTATACGAGAATATTTCTTCTCGAAATGGTCTTCGAAGCATTTGACACATCGTGAGGCGGAGGTGACAATTACGAACCAAATGACCGCACCGACAGGCAGTTACTACGTACGGTACGTGGTACTCGTGCGGAGCCTTTACGGTGATACACATGAGGATATATATGGAAATGATATCAAAGATGACCTGTTCCTCCTTTATGCAGTTGAGAACGTAAAGTAAAGTAGGCCTTGGTTCGGAGGTGGTACCTGCGGTATATCTGCCGCACGCGAACGTTTTGCAATTTTTAAGACGAGATTTCGACCAGATGTCTCGTCTCAATGCGTTAGACACTATTCATTTCTAGTTAATTCAAGGTAGCCATAGCAATTATCAGGAATGTAAATATCAGGAATGGATATAAAATAGTATTCAATAAAAAATCGCCTTAGGTCACTAGTAGACCACTGGTACAAACGTCAGGATATCGATAAACTCACATAGTGAAAGCATAAGACCAGTAGTAATTTTAACAACTAAGCATTTATTTTCCGATTTATCGTATTGTAATACAAAACAAATATCGTATAACGTAAAAAAGATATCGTGCTCGATAATCTGCGTTAAGATTCCACTCGTTATTGTTTCAAACTGTACCATTGTGTGCTGTGATAAGAGCTTGCACTTTTAAATATTTACTGGTTCTTTAAATACACATTAAGCGTATGCATTTTCGTCACAGTATTCTTTTTTAAAGTATACACATCTATAAATTGATTGAAAAAAAAAATGTTATTAAACATTTCACTCACATTCACGCACACACAACACACCTAACACTACTAACATTTAAACCCTTTCCTCACTTCACACAAATTTTCAAAAATATTTACTTTTTTATTTATCTTTATTATTATTTTTTGAGGAACGCAATTGTTGCTCTGGAGGTGGGCGCTATTGGCTGCGACACAGTTTCACTAATGCAGCTGATAACGGTCATTTTTAAAATTGTATAAGTTGTTTTTCTGATTCCAATAAAAAATTTCAATTTTTTCAAAACTTATACTTCTTTTGGCGCGTTAGGGAAAAATGATGAGGGTCAATTATTACGATGCGCACGCACACCGTTACGAAAAACCGACACCCTGAAGTTAGCTATAGTCAACATTTTATTCGAAAAAAGTTTGTATGTATTTATTGCCAAACATGTTGTAGACATGTTATAAGAAAAAAGGTCCAACGTCAACAAAAAGTTTTTCGATGTTTGACATAAAATACTAAATGCTACGTTCGCCCTTTTTGCATTTGGCACGCGACATATTATACACGAATTATTTCTATCTACACTACTTCTTTATATAATTTTGTAAGAAGGGATCCAGATCGTTTTAAACACCTTTTTTTCTATTGTTAGAGTGTCGTTTTTTCTACAAACGTAGAATAAGGCGAAAGATAAAAATTTTGAAAAGATTTTTATCTTGTTACGCCAAGGAAGTATAACTTCTAACGCGTGTACATAAGTACACACACACCCTTTTTTATATTCAAAATAAAGTACAGTTAAACATATATTAATATATAGAGATAATGTAAGTAGATTATCTCTGATGCTGAAACGTTCTCTTAAGCATGACAAGGATTGATTTATTCAACAAGCCTCACAAAGAAAATATTTACATGAAAGAAAAAAAAAAAACAAATTGAAACTGAATTCATTTCACATCACAAACCTTTACCAGTGAAAAGAGAATTGCATTAAGTATGATAAAAGGCGAACTTTTGTTCTTTTAAACTTATAATTGCAGGCTTGCTTATCCTTCTGAAAAAAAAAATGGTTTAAGGTAACAAGATGAGTTTTGAGGGCTTCAAAGGCTTCTGGTAATCTTGTAAAAGAGGTTTGTAATCTTTTATTCCTTGTGTGACTTATTTCTATTATCTGTGAGTATACAAAATCAAAAGCCTCTTTGATAAGAGATTAACGTAAAACCAAGTTTATTGAGGTACGAATATGAAATTTGACGCAGGCAGCTCCATGGAAAGGTCTTTTTTTTCTTTTTTAATACTTTATAGGTAAACGTTTTGACCACAATCTCATCTGATATTAAATGATGATGTGGTCTAAGATGGTAAGTCACGCTTAACCTAGAGGGAGACTGGCTCTCGAGTGCAGCTGCCGGAACACACCAACAGGTGCTTGGCGACAGATTTTCTAACTTGAGGGCGGTAGCTAGACAGACGGACTTAGAAAAAGACCTACCACCATGCTATGGTTTCATCACGATGTTTTCCTTCACCGAAAGCTCCGACACAGTTGGTTGGATTCGAACCGGTCTTTTTGGAAGTCAATCTTAAAGAGAGTAAAAATTGCTTTTTATAAATGTTTTCATTTTTTTTTTAAGTTAAGTGCTAGACAAGTTTCAAATGAAATAAACAAACTATTACCATTTTTTGGAAAACCAATTCTTTAAGTAACAATAAAGAGATGATATAGTACATAGTACAGATGTTCTTACGGCCTTGAGTAATTAATAATCCTTTATATTTCGATGAAATGTTTTAGTCTTCAGAGACGAATAGAACAAAGCTATACTCTTCATCAGCTATTTACAGGTCACTAGCCTTTAAATACATTATGCATACCTACATTTGTTTAAAATCTACAGTACTATTCAGAGATCGCACTATTTTTTTTTCGAACTGACTACACTGTTAACCCGGCAAGGCCTCTACAGTTTCATCGGACTACAGAGATCGCACAATGTCGCGGTCGCAGTTGTCTCACAGGCGGTTTCCAGTTGTCGCCTCGTATTCTCTCCGATTAGAATTGAATTGCGGGTAAATATTTGGAGTGGATTAAATGTCACGGTAAAAGTACGAAGTGCCTTGTATCACTAATTTCAATGGTTCTATTTGTTTATTTCAATAAGTCTATCAAATTTATTTTTAGCACCTTACCGGCCTTCCTATTATTACTACATCGGTAATCTTCATATAATAACTAAAAACAAACTAAAGAAACTTGATGTTTTGTGATCACTTCGGTTTTTCTTGTTTTAAAAATAACATAGCACTCTCAACACCGTTTTTAATTAATTCACAATTAATTTCTAAATTGTGTGACTTTGTGTGCGTGTGTGCGTGTGCGCGCGCGCGTGTTTATGTGCGTGTGTGTGTGCGTGTGTGTGCGTGCGTGTGCTTGTGCGCGCGCGCGCGCGTGTGTGTGTGTGTGTGTGTGCGCGCGTGTGTATGTGTGTGCGTGTGTGTTTATGTGTGTGTGTGTGTGCGTGTGTGTTTATGTGTGTGTGTGTGCGTGTGTATGTATGCGTGAGTGTGTGCGTGTGTGTGTGTGTGTGTGTGTGTGTGATTGTCTTAGTATGAGAATTCTCCTGCAGTACGCCGTGACTACGAGCTAACTTTAATTTGAATAATAATTAAGAGTTCTAAAAGTGCATGCCAGCATTTATGAAAGCTTGGGAAATAACTTATTACTGCTACAGCGAATGTAACGAACTAGATAGATATGTAACAGCGGGAATGAAAGTCTCAAAATTCTGCCTTGTTTTTTAAATAGCAATGAGCACTCTTATTTCTATTCTTTGTTGCGGCATATAACACAGTTAATTGTACTCCAATGAAGCGTAATATTTATAACATTGGCATCACTAT
Source organism: Antheraea assamensis (assembly GCA_035772565.1). NCBI lineage: Eukaryota > Metazoa > Arthropoda > Insecta > Lepidoptera > Saturniidae > Antheraea > Antheraea assamensis. Next base: position 1,341,418 of record JAQQSE010000060.1, read on the forward strand.
AAGACGCAAGACATGAGTCTCGTTTACAAATTCATTGAAATGTAATAAAAAGCGGATTAAATCAGTTACTAATTATTGGTTGTGTAACACAGTAGACTTTTTATATTGACTACATTTTCTTGGTATGATTGATCTCCGGTGATTTCTTCTTGAGCATCTATAAAACGTTGATTTTATCTGATAGAGAAGAAGGGTGAATATTTGTAAGTTCTATTAATCCAACAAAAAAATCAATTAAAAGTTAATATGTAAATGGTACTATTTCTTAAAAGTATGTCTCGAAGTCCACGGAAATTGTTCATTTCAAAGATTTCCTCACTGCGTTCTAACAATGCTTTATGGGTCATTAACAGGGGCGTAGCTACCCCTGTATCAGCCGTGTCAATGATAAAGAGCCCCTGAGTTACAGGAGCTCCATCGTGTGTAAGTAAAAACTTGCAGAATATTACACTTTACCTCAAAACGTATCAAACAAAGTTCAGAATTAAGCAAATTATAATAAATTATGTATAAATAAAAAAAGTTATATAAAGTAATACAAAAACAGCGATAATATTAGTTCGTGCCAACTAGAATAAATGTAAGTAATTCCATAAAGTTTTGACATTGTAAATGTTTGAGCAACTTTAAATTATCAATAGTTAAAAAATTATTAACATAAAAAAATAGTGAATGATTTGATGATATTGTATGATATTGTCCCGGTGCGGTTAGGAAAAGAAAAAATGTAAACACTATAACGAGCTTTATTTATAGAGAGAAACCCTGTGGTATCGATATTTAAAATGTAAAAGGTGGCTCCTATATCATACGCCGTAGAAAACACCACTCTTTTACTCCTCCCGATAAATTTTGGTACTGCGTCCCTTAAGAACTAGCTATGCCACTGTTTATTAAAAATATTTTTAATATTAAAAGAAACCCCATATCTAATATTATATTAAGATTTTATAAGGATAAAACAAAACTTAGAATACCTTAATGAACCAGTATGGCATAATTCAATTGAATCAAATTAATAAATTCAATTCAATAAACCGCCATGCCAACAGCGACTATGGATTCTATCTTTTTGCATTCGCTCTTCCATTTCACTCATTCTACTGAACTGTTTTAATAAATTATCGGTCAAGTGTGCCTCAAGTCGTACAACGAAGGTTCCTTACAACCACACAATATTTTTGTATTGCATTTTTACCGAAACAAATATGTTTTTCCTTCATTATGGTTCGAAACCTTAATGCAACGTTCTTATTATTTAACTTTATAATTACCACAATAAAACAACTTTTACCCTTTTAGATATATAAAATGCACAAAACACATTTCTTGAAAGATGTTCGAATATTCTTAATATTTATATTTAGTATATTCTTAACATAACATTCTTAACATAACTTAACATTCTAAAATTTATATTTAGTAAAAGACTTCTTTCCTTACCTATTATGATTCAAAAAAATATATACTGTTTATTATAGACTTAACAATTAGGTTATTTATCTTAAAACGATACCCTAGAAATGATAAAATATTAAGGTGTAAACAGAATCATTATTCAATATATTTGTGGAAGAAAATATCTTCTAAAATTTATTGAGCTCTCAAAACAAATTATGAGACCAGGAAAATAAGTTCACCTTTATATTAATCGCGGAAAAATAATGTTATCTCTTAAAGTATGAACGTTTATTTCGGAATTGCAACGACATTTAAATATAGCCTATGTTAAATATTGGATCACTCAAAATGAAGATTTCTGTATCTCCATGGTGGCACCGTTCAGTTCAATTTCCTGCCAAACGAATCCGACTCGACATTTTGTTTACTAATAAACGAAGGATCTCTATTTTAATTGACCCTACAAACATCAAAATTTTCTATATAACTAGTATCATTTGATTTTGTATTCATTAACTTATCACCACGTTATTATAAGGCATTTGGAATGATTTAACAAATAAAGCACGACTGTTACGTACGGAGCCAACTTAACTGCTGAGGTGTACAGTTTGACAAAAGGAGAACGTGCGGGTTACAAGAACTAGGCTGACTAAAACATATAAACAGGGCCTCAATTTGAAAATCGATTTGTATAATAGATTACCGAACGAACTCACCCATTTATCATACAATAGATTTAAATTAAAATTAAAGATGTTTTTTCCAAAATAATCCTTATTATAATTTGAAAGAGTATATGACGTTAAGAATTACAATTAAATAAATTTTCTGTAGTATTATGTAAATTATATATATATATATATATATAAAGAGTTTAATATGCTTACTTATTATTGTTAAATTAAGTTCTTAATATCGACATATAAAAATATTGTTAATTAAATGACGTTTCATGTAACATTACCTGTTATATTATGAAAAATAAAGAATTATGAATTATGACCCTTAAATTATACAGGCATTCACAGTTCGGCCCTTCTTAATAACGATCAGTTCTCGTTAAGCAACAAATCGCCCTCGGTCCCCGCTTCGTCGCGCCGCGTCGCACTGCATAGGCGACACTAAAACTGCGTTTTTACTTAATGTACTTTCTGACCTATACTTTGTATAGTTATTGTTGTGATTCGAAGAATCTAAGCGTATCATTAAATAGTCTGTATTCATTCACTTATTCTATAACAAACAAGCTATGAAATATGAAAATAGTCTCTCAAATCTGAGTAATGTTTCCGGCATTTAGCACGTTTACACAAACAATATTTATATAATAGGAGTATTTATGGACATTAATTAAATTACATTTCAGTATAGAACTATTATTACAATTACGCCTTAATTAACCGACTGCCACTTAGTACGCGTTGATTACTATTATATAACACGTAATAACAATATACCTTGTTACCATCAGGTCGAAGATAGCTGTTATCTATGAATGTGGTTTTAGAATCAGATTAGTAATTACGGAGATTATCTACACTAAAACTTATAACCTATAACATTTTAATAATAGTATTAAAGACGTGACCGCTGTCACACCGTATTTTAACTTAATATGCAACTAAAACTTTAAGAAACGAGGTAGTGAATGCCGTATTCGGCTCTGACTGCACCATGATTATTTATATATTAAGAAATGATATCTGCCGCTCCTAAACAACTAGCACCTATAAACTTCGGTTTGTTATTTATAAATTTGGCATTCTTTAGACTTAAAACTAACATAATCTAATCTTTATTAAACACTAGCTCTTTGCCCCAGCTTCGTGCAGATCTATTAACGAAGAAAACAAGGTTAAATCTTCCCTCTACATTATAGAAGAATAGAATGGTATGACCATGACCACGTATGTATCTTTTTTGTGTAACGAAAAGTGGTGAAGGTAACCACTGTCTCGGGTAGTCGGTAGTCGGGTATCAATGAAAACACTTAAGCCCTGTCGAGCGTGGACAGTACTTGGATGGGTGACCCACTCGGGAATATAACACCGCGTGACGTTGGTTTTTTGTTTTGGTGTACGTATTATAAGAGAAAGTTTTCACTTCTTTCGTGTACTCATAAGCACACATAAATATTTGATAAGGCGATTTCTAATGCAATCTTTGCACGTAATGTAGCAGTATTAAAGCCATACGTCATAAGCCAATAAGCCATAAGCCATCGTAAAAAGTAACCTCAAAATTAATTCCGATAAAGGCGTAGAATAACGTTTACACATCATTGTAATGTCAATAGTAACTCAAAATTAGTGTCTTCAAGTTCCTTTGATGTGTGTAGAAACCGCGGCCCCAGTTATCGTGCTGCGTGTATCGTCACGCAATCCGATAGTTCGTAACGCATAACGATAATATCGTCCCACATCTCTGCATTTAGTCTGACCATAGACAAAACTTCATGTCGATACACGTAAGTATGGAGTAGCATTACAAACATTCGGTAATGGATTATTGTTTATTAATGGGTAGACTAATATTACTTTTATTTAAAACGATACAAGAAATAGGTTGAAGTTTGAAAATAAAACTAGATTGTCAACAAAGTCAATAAAGCGAACATTGTAACAAAACCTCAGATAACAAAGGACACGGATCTTGTATTTCTCGACAGCGCTTCTCCATTCATCTAAGCGGATTGATTTTCAAACATCTGTTGATTTGTGCTGACAATTTAAAGTGATTGATCTAAGGATTTTCTTTTTGTTTTTTTTTTAAGTGTTTACTTTTGAGAGAATCTTATATACAAATAAATATTTTTTCTGAATTATGACTTTGTCTTTCTCTGAAATACGTTTAAATTTTCAAACAAGTCAATAGAATTAGGGAGTCGTTGACAAGTTTACGAACTAAATAAACAATCTGTTGCTGAATATCAACATCTGGAACTTATAAACTTGAAAATACCATGAAATCATTTCGTGTACTACGAACTTAAAACTGTAAATAAATTGCCATTTTAATTATTTACTTTATACATACATTTTTACAGTTACAGATACAGTTAACCAAAAGATTGGTGGTTCGAATCCATCCGGGGGCGGTTTACACATTTTAGGACTTCCTAGTCAATGTTAACTTTTATACTCTTTTCCATGATATAGTTTTCAGCACATGCATAGTTCTATCAACGTTGACAAGTGCCCCCGTGGCGCAATAGGCTAGCGCGTTCGGCTGTTAACCGAAAGGTTGGTGGTTCAAATCCACCCGGGGGCGGTTTAAATGTTTTAGGATTTCTCACTAAATGCTAACTTTTATACTCTTTTACATGGTTTAAAATTCAGCACATACATAGTTCTATCAACGTTGACAAATGCCCCCGTGGCGCAATAGGCTAGCGCGTTCGGCTGTTAACCGAAAGGTTGGCGGTTCGAATCCACCCGGGGGCGGTTTATATGTTTTAGGATTTCTTAGTAAATACTAACTTTATACTTTTTTCCATGGTATATGTTTCAGCACATACATAGTTCTATCAGCGTTGACAAGTGCCCCCGTGGTGCAATAGGCTAGCGCATTCCAGTATTAATCGAAAGGTTGGTGGTTCGAATCCGCCCTGGGGCGGTTTAAATGTTTTAGGATTTCTTAGTAAATGCTAACTTTTATACTCTTATCCATGGTTTAATTTTCAGCACATACATATTTCTATCAGTGTTGACAAGTGCCTCCGTGGCGCAATAGGCTAGCGCGTTCGGCTGTTAACCGAAAGATTGGTGGTTCGTATCCACCCGGGGGCGGAATAAATGTTTTAGGATTTCTTACTAAATGCTAACTTTTATACTCTTTCCATGGTTTAATTTTCAGCACATAAATAGTTGTATCAGTGTTGACAAGTGCCTCCGTGGCGCAATAGGCTAGCGCGTTCGGCTGTTAACCGAAAGGTTGGTGGTTCGAATCCACCCGGGGGCGGTTTAAATGTTTTAGGATTTCTTACTAAATACTAACTTTTATACTCTTTTCCATGATATAAGTTTCAGCACATGCATATAGTTCTATCAACGTTGACAAGTACCTCCGTGGCGCAATGCGCTAACGCGTTGGCCTGTTAACCGGAAGGTTGGTGGTTCGAATCCACCCGAGGGCGGTTTAAAAGTTTTAGGATTTCTTAGTAAATGCTAACTTTTTTACTCTTTTCCATGGTTTAATTTTCAGCACATACATAGTTCTATCAGTGTTGACAAGTGCCTCCGTGGCGCAATAGGCTAGCGCGTTCGGCTGTTAACCGAAAGGTTGGTGGTTCGAATCCACCCGGGGGCGGTTTAAATGTTTTAGGATTTCTCACTAAATGCTAACTTTTATACTCTTTTACATGGTTTAAATTTCAGCACATACATAGTTCTATCAACGTTGGCAAATGCCCCCGTGGCGCAATGCGCTAACGCGTTGGCCTGTTAACCGGAAGGTTGGTGGTTCGAAACCACCCGAGGGCGGTTTAAAAGTTTTAGGATTTCTTAGTAAATGCTAACTTTTATACTCTTTTCCATGGTTTCATTTTCAGCACATAAATAGTTCTATCAGTGTTGACAAGTGCCTCCGTGGCGCAATAGGCTAGCGCGTTCGGCTGTTAACCGAAAGGTTGGTGGTTCGAATCCACCCAGGGGCGGTTTAAATGTTTTAGGATTTCTTACTAAATACTAACTTTTATACTTTTTTCCATGGTATAAGTTTCAGCACATGCATATAGTTCTATCAACGTTGACAAGTACCTCCGTGGCACAATGCGCTAACGCGTTGGCCTGTTAACCGGAAGGTTGGTGGTTCGAAACCACCCGGGGACGGTTTAAATGTTTTAAGGTTTCGTAACAAATATCAACTTTTATACTCTTTTCCATGGTTTAATTTTCAGCACATAAATAGTTCTATCAGTGTTGCCAAGTGCCTCCGTGGCGCAATAGGCTAGCGCGTTCGGCTGTTAACCGAAAGGTTGGTGGTTCGAATCCACCCGAGGGCGGTTTAAAAGTTTTAGGATTTCTTAGAAAATGCTAACTTTTATACTCTTTTCCATGGTTTAATTTTCAGCACATACATAGTTCTATCAGTGTTGACAAGTGCCTCCGTGGCGCAATAGGCTAGCGCGTTCGGCTGTTAACCGAAAGGTTGGTGGTTCGAATCCACCCGGTGGCGGTTTAAATGTTTTAGGATTTCTCACTAAATGCTAACTTTTATACTCTTTTACATGGTTTAAAATTCAGCACATAAATAGTTCTATCAGTGTTGCCAAGTGCCTCCGTGGCGCAATAGGCTAGCGCGTTCGGCTGTTAACCGAAAGGTTGGTGGTTCGAATCCACCCGAGGGCGGTTTAAAAGTTTTAGGATTTCTTAGTAAATGCTAACTTTTATACTCTTTTCCATGGTTTAATTTTCAGCACATAAATAGTTGTATCAGTGTTGACAAGTGCCTCCGTGGCGCAATAGGCTAGCGCGTTCGGCTGTTAACCGAAAGGTTGGTGGTTCGAATCCACCCGGGGGCGGTTTAAATGTTTTAGGATTTCTTACTAAATACTAACTTTTATACTCTTTTCCATGATATAAGTTTCAGCACATGCATATAGTTCTATCAACGTTGACAAGTACCTCCGTGGCGCAATGCGCTAACGCGTTGGCCTGTTAACCGGAAGGTTGGTGGTTCGAATCCACCCGAGGGCGGTTTAAAAGTTTTAGGATTTCTTAGTAAATGCTAACTTTTTTACTCTTTTCCATGGTTTAATTTTCAGCACATACATAGTTCTATCAGTGTTGACAAGTGCCTCCGTGGCGCAATAGGCTAGCGCGTTCGGCTGTTAACCGAAAGGTTGGTGGTTCGAATCCACCCGGGGGCGGTTTAAATGTTTTAGGATTTCTCACTAAATGCTAACTTTTATACTCTTTTACATGGTTTAAAATTCAGCACATACATAGTTCTATCAACGTTGACAAATGCCCCCGTGGCGCAATAGGCTAGCGCGTTCGGCTGTTAACCGAAAGGTTGGCGGTTCGAATTCACCCTAGGGGAGGTTTAAATGTTTTAGGAATCGTTAGTAAATGCTAGCTTTTATACTCTTTTCCATGGTATAAGTTTCAGCACATGCATATAGTTCTAACAATGTTAACAAGTACCTCCGTGGCACAATGCGCTAACGCGTTGGCCTGTTAACCGGAAGGTTGGTGGTTCGAATCCACCCGGGGACGGTTTAAATGTTTTAAGGTTTCGTAACAAATATCAACTTTTATACTGTATTCAGTGGTTTAAATTTCAGCATATACTTAATTTTATCAGCATTAGTAAAAGCCACGGTGACGCAATAGGCAAACTCGTTAGGGGTTATTGAATAGTAGTTGTCTATATCGCTATATAGTTTTACCTCATATCACCACTTTGTAACTTAAATTTCTGAGAAATCAATATATGGCTTCAATAGCACCATCAAATTAAAATTTCTTTCCACAAAACAGTACGATTATTCATTTTCTCGTTACAACAGGCGATGATGGCTCAGTTAGTAGTGTGTTCAGACGCAACGTCGAAGGACATAGGTTCGAATTATAACAATTGAAGCGGAGCTTTCGGTGAAGGAAAACATCGTGTTGAAATCTTAGCATGGTGATAGGGCTTTTTCTAAGTCCGTCTGGCTAGCTACCACCCTCAAGTTGATCTGTCGCCAAGCACCTGTTGGTGTGTTTCGGCAGCTGCACTTGAGAGCCAGTCTCTCTCTAGGTTTAATGTGACTACCACCTTAGACCACATCATCATTTAACATCAGTTGATGTGATTGTGGTTAAACGCTAAGTTATACGGTATAAAAACATAAAACAAATGAAGGGTTGTAATGATTTTTTATAATATATGTTGCCTTCATAACGGACTTTATTCCAAATGTTTTTTATCATGTACATTACAAAGTAACGTCCACAAACAGAAACATAAAATACAGTTCGATATGAACTCGACAATACAAACATTGCAACATGAAAAGTGTCGCGAAAGCAAAACGTATCAAAAGTTACCCATACATCGACTTACTTCCACAACAGGGAACCTATTCAGTGTGAAAAACGAACGGTTCAGTCAGCCGTGAGTTGATACGTGTGGATGAAGTCGCTACTCTGTATATCTCATCACTTCCCACCACTTTGTGTAACGTTTGCATACGTTGTAGTATAGGATAGTAGAAAATAATATATTATTAGTTCAACTTTAGTACAAATTATAACTTTTACAGCTTAACATGTTTTCGTAAAGTAACAATGATATGAAATGTATGCAAAGCGCTTGGAGGTCGGTGATAGCTTAATACCAATGGCAAATATGAGACAGCTTAACGTTCTACTTCTATTGCTTTCTAATACATGACTTTGATTATTTTTGACAAAAAAAAAATCTTTCGTAGTTAGAAATGGTACTACTAATAGTCACTTTCGTTTAAAAAAAAGACGTATGCTAGTTGCTATTAATATTTCTATTGAAATGTGTATTCATTTTTATATTATTAATTTGAACTCCTTAAAGCCTAAAAATACTTTATCATGACGATGATATCTTGCAAACCTGCAGAACTAGGCAAACACCAGACATCATACTCAATACAATATGAATGTCTTTCTGTTTTGTTAAGTAACACAAATCATATTTTAGCATTTTTAATGCATCATTACTTTTAGCTATATGTGGATATAAAAAGAAAATTGATGTTTTGTAGTATTTACATCCACTCTTGTTCATTTTGAATATTTATTATATTTATAAAAAAAACTATTTTTTTTTTAATATAAATATCTATATTAAAGTTTGTAATATTCATTTGTTCAATTCGAAAGACTATTCTCGAAAAATCCAAATTTGAATTACGCTTATATTTTAGAAGCCTATAATTTGACAAATACATATCACAGAAAGATTTGTGTATACACGACCATGACCAATTCCTGAACCTTACTTTTTACCGCTGCCCGTATCACAAAAAATGCTCCAATGCTCATTTACACTATTGTATAAGAAATATCTTAGAAACAAACGAAATCTTTTATAAATCAATATGTTTATAGTAAAAAATATTATTCGTCCCAGGTAATCCCTACAATTTGCTTCACATAGATTTATATACTGTCTTACCATTTGACTTCTTCTTCTTCTTTATTTTTTGGTTCCGGCACGGTTTGTGCACTAGCCAGCGTCAAGTAACAAGATTTTGCCAAGTAAGTGTCTTGTGATAATTATAATGTTCTAACAAGATGGTGGCTCCCTTGTTAGAACTTTCCATGGAGTTTTGGTGGCATCTCAGAATGCATGCTCCGTGGTATTATTTCCCATCCACTTCACTTGTGCATAATAACCGAATTACGTAAAACGCCACCAATATTACAAAATATATAGTGTAATAACACAAGATTATGAATAAAATATAAAAACCACTACATGACAGACTAAAAACCCGCCAAAAAAACCACCATTTGACTTTATCCAGTGAGATAGGTAATTCAAACGCGGCATAAAACGATACATTTAAGCAGAAGATACGTTATTCCAATAAGTTTTTTATAGTCAATACAGCTGATTGAAATGTGTATTACGTGTTTAAAATGTTCAACACATTTGCAACTCGTTTTTTAAACACTATTGATTACTGAAAACAACATCGCCTCGGTCTTTTATATAAACTACACGTGTATTGGATATATTATTTTCCTTTACTTTATAGTACATAAACATAAGAATAATCTATATTCATTCCAATCATTTGGTCATAATATTTGTTGTGAAATGGGTATTCCCAACAGATTTATAAACAAAAAAAACTTTTTAATATTTCCAAAAGTTAATTATATCTCAAAGCGACACTCGACTGAATCCTTGCACTCAATATACCTATGAAGGAGTACATAATTCAACTTGACATGCCGATAATAGACGACCCAGCAAACGTGAATAACGTACATCAGGACAAGGGTCTCGCGTAACAACTATTGTGCTTGTAAAGGTTTATCGCAACAAAAAAAAACCCTGAATCGTTCGTGTGAACTCACGATCGGGTTTTAAATCATGTTTTTAAAAAATAAGAAAGGCTTTGTTATAGAATATTTTAAGTGCCTTTTTTTATTTAACGTAGGGGACTCATGGATACGCCACCTTCTTGGGGGAGAAAGTGGGTAGCGTGAGAATCCTACTTACTAAAACCCCATAGCGTACCGACCACCTCTATAGTTGGGGCGACATGGGGCCGTGCAAAGCTATCACCCACTTAGGTTCGCCTATGGATGGGGGAAGAGGCGAGCATAACGCCACGTCCTACCACCAGCCCTCCTTTGGTAAGGAGGGCCGCTAATTGAGTCTACGTCACGGGCCCTCTCCGCAGCCTCCTTTTGCAAGAAGACTTCCACGCAAAACGAGGCCACCACATTTCACACCTGTTCGCTGCCAAAAATGACCACAAGCACGTTTGGCAGCGATAAATCTCTTGCTCCTCCTATGTCCGCAGCCAAAATGCGGCGCTGTTCCTCCCACGCAGCACACTCAGACAGTATGTGCGATATCTTCCTCAACGCCGCTCTCATGGCTTGCGGCTGTGGGCTCCCTGCAGATACCACCCGTAACATCCTATATTTTAAGTTCCTACTTTTATTTTCGTCAACTTGTTATTTTGCTAAAGATTTGTTAATTTCGTTCGAGCGATGACTCCAGTAGTCACCTTTTTGAAGCCTGTAATGAATCGAAGCTTTTGGTGAAGGGAAACATCGTGATAAAATCATAGTAATACAATAGTGTTATATTCGAGACTGAATAACTATATTCGAGTGGAACACCTCTCACCAACCACCACCTATATGAGTGTTCCGGCAGCTCATACTCCTCTACGTTTAAAGTGTTACCATCGTATGCGCCAAAGTAATGTAATATCAGATGCGATTATGGTCTCATGCTAAAAGCTGTAGATTATATAAAAAAACTAATCATAATTGCACACCAGTTTAATAGACATTTTACTACATTCCTGTATAGTCTATTTAAAGTCTTATAATCTTTTAATAATGCAAATTAAAAAAAATACCAAATGTATGTAAGCTCCTATTTGGCTAAATCTTTTTGTTATATGTATAATTGTCAGGACAAGATTTGTATGAAAGAAAATGTTTGAAAAATCATACGGGAAAAGTGGTAAAAATTTTGGTTAAAAAGTTTTCATATAAAAAAATATGGGAGGCAGAAGACATTAAGGAGTTTTCCAAAAGTAATTTACGTTCAAATGATTACTTGTCTTTTTTTTTAATTACATGATCGTACTGTAAAGTGCAGATTTCGTGTCATTTTCTTTGTCAGTACAACCGTGCGAATCCATGGTGGGTAACCAGTGCATTATATATTTGAACCCATATAATGGGCATTTTTATTTCCTTTGTCTAAATATTCCATTTATAGTAGATTTTTTTTCTTTTAGTTATCGTGTTAGAGCAACGCGTCGATCAACGTACGTTGGAATTCTTACTAATAAGCTGGAGCATCGTCATTAGCTGCCTTTACACGACACGGTCTTTACCGCGTGATAATGCTTTTGCGCGCGAAAGAGTGTGCGTGTACCAACAAGAAATAATAATCTCTCGTTAATTCGTTTACGCACTTTCCCGTATTTATTCATCCACAATCCAATCGCGCACGAAAGAGTATGTCGTGTAAAGGCAGCCATTGACATCAGATATGTGCTCAATCGCTAAAACCTATAAAGCATAAAGAAATAAAAATTAAAACTTCCTCAAGGAAAAAAAAATAGGTTAAAATATATTTTCTGACGCGCTATGAATGTCAGAACTGACGCTTTCATTTCCCGCGTGTGTTCGCTCAGTCACTATGCACGTCGCTTTGAATTCATATAAAGCACAACTCTCCCTTGAAGATTCCTCCACATTTTCACAACGGTGTTTTTTGAGACGTGTTTAAATTTAATGGAGATTTAATTTTTTTGTGTGTATTGTTGATTATTCTTGATGGGTATGACACAATAAAACCAGTTTGTGAACTACCTCTTGTATTTCACTACGCAATACATAGTTGGCAATTAGGGGAGGTTACTGGTCACGAAAGGACAATATTCATATACCGACAAATTACAAGAGAATATGATATTATAATACAATACAATATTGTAAAAAGACATATCGACCAAATAATTCGATATAAGCAGGTAAATATAAAAATATTTTCTCTATTCCGTACGTCTAAACAAGATAATAAAGAGTCGATTGTCCAGGATAATGTTGAGGTTACTTCAAGACAGAGAACCGTGGGGAGAAGACCTTTTGTCTCTTCCCGTGAGGAGGGTCCCCACTCACCATCTTTTTTTTTTTTTTTTTTTTACGTGGGGAAAATCCGTAACGGATACCCACCCCGTCGGGCAGCGGGGGGTGGGTTATGTCCGAGTCCCACGGACTAAAAACCCCACGGTGCCTCTCACACCTATTTGGCCGGGGAGCAGGAACTGCCAATGGCATTACTTCTGCTCCCCGGCAGGTGTCGGCCCCTCATCAGGGGCCCCGTCTGCGGTCTGAGGGGTCAAGATGGTAGACCCCTCAGGAGGGGGCGGGTGTTAAACCCCCCCGACGAACTGTGGGAGTCGCTCGGCACAAGCGCCTCCACCACGCGGGCTTGTGCAGTTTGACGATGCTCAGGGCGACGGACGTGCCCGCCCGTCCCGTCGCCCACAGGCCCTTTTTACGGCGGCATGAGGTCGTCGCCGACCCGTCGCCGCCGTGTTCGTCGACCGCGGGAGGGGAGCCTGGTGGTCTGCTCCCTCTCCCTCTCCGCCGCCTCCTTCGCGAGCATGACTCGCTCGCAGTACGAGGCGACGGAGATCCACCCGGCCTCGCTCTCGACCATCTTGACGATGACGGTCGAGAGCGAGAGATCCGGGCCTATGGCCGCGACGAGCTCGCGGCGTGGCTCGGCCCAGGCGGGACACTCCTCCAGAGTGTGCTGCGCCCGGTCTTCGGCGCAGCCACAATGATGGCACCCTGGCGTTGGCTCCCGGCCGATGCGACACAGGTAACTGCCGAAGCAACCGTGCCCCGACAGCACCTGTGTCAGCCGGAAGCTCAGGGTGCCATGCCGCCTGGTGAGCCATTCGACCATGACCGGTCGAACGGCTCCTATAATAGCCACGCCCGAGCTCGGTCGCTCAAGTCGTCGTCGCCATTCTTCTATCACCAGGACCTGGTGGAGCTGGGACCGAAGCACCTCGATTTGCCGAGGTGCGAGTCTCCGGCCCTGCTCCAGCGCCTCCACGCGTCGTTCGTACAGTGACGCGTGGGCTATCGCTTCCAGGTCCCAAGGTGGGGATCCGGCCAAAAGGGAGGCCGCCTCGAAGGAGGTCGTGCGGTATCCGCGGATGGCTCTGACGGCCATCGCGCGCTGCGGTTTCCGCAGCAGGGCGCTGCCAACGGCCGTCAGGCCACACGCCCATACGGGGGCCCCGTAAAGGGCCACCGACCGCACGACCCCGAGGTACAACTTCCGGCAGACGGAGTTGGGCCCCCCCAAGTTGGGAAGCAAACGGGCTAATGCGCCCGCTACTCCCATTAAACGGGGGACCAGCTGCCGGAAGTGTTCCTTGAACGTCCATCGGCTGTCGAGGAGGAGGCCGAGATACCTCATACTCGACCCGACACCGATGGACTCGCCTCCCACGACGATCCGGGACCCTGCGGGTGGCGCATTCCGAGGCCCGTGGAAAAACAGGGCCTCGGTTTTACTGAGCGCCACCTCTAGTCCCAGACGCCGGATCCTACCGACGACTTGAGCGACTCCTGCAGTTGCCAGGATCGCGGCCGCGCGGTGCGTCTTCCCCCGGGATAACACCAAAGTGTCGTCAGCATAACAGACAATGCTGACGCCCCGGAGGAGCGCACCGCGCAACACCCAATTGTATCCGATGTTCCACAAGAGGGGGCCCAGGACAGACCCCTGCGGAACACCGGATACCACGTCTCGCCGACTTATCCTCCCTCCCTGACCCGGGAAGGTGACGTACCTCTCGCAGAGGTACGCCCCGACTACACGGCGGAGGTAGCGAGGCACTCCATGATACCGTCTCATACCATACTCGTACCATCTCGTGGGCGACCCAAGCGCGTGGTCAGGGCTAGTGGAGTATGCTCGTCGTGAACCCGCAACCCTGGTCCACATACGTGTTAAAGCGGCACAGGGATTTTTAGTTAATAAGAGTTTGACATAACCCTCACGCTGTCCCTCGGCAGTGTTTTTTTATATTATAGGGGGCAAACGAACAGGTGGGTCACCTGATGGTAAGTGATCACCGCCGTCCATAGACACTAGCAACACCAGGGGAGTCGCAAGTGCGTTGCCGGCCTTTTAATATATGTGGGCCTCCGGCGCTCTCACTGACCGAACGAAACGCAACAGTGCAAGCACTGTTACTTCACGTCGGCTTTCTGTGAGAGGGTGGTACTACCTCGGACGAGCCGACCCATTCATGCTGAAACCAGTAATAGCTTCAGCGTAGCTCTACCACCTAGTGTGTTCCCCTGTATAAAAAAAAAGAATAATATTAAGGTTAAGTCTCTCATTGTCCGAAAAAGTAGACAGACATTCTCGTGTTGGCTGTAGATATAGGTTACGGGCACTTCTATATAGGCAACTTTAGCTATAATTTCTCTAATCATGTAAGGTGTAAGATATAACACGACAAAATAGTTTGTGACCTACAGCATGTGTTCACTACAGAATACATAACAAACCTGTCATTCTCAAACTGTACAAAAAAATCCTTTCCCTGCGTTATATATGTGGCATTGCATATGAAAGAATTGAAATGAATTAAATAAGTACGATATATGTGAATATAAACAGCAATTTTCGCCTTCCCTTTAAGTATATTTTTTCTTCATGATCAATATATACTTGGTTTAAAGCATTTTATATTGCTCGTATATATTTCTTAGATAGAATCAATATAATTATGAAAATACTAACGTCAATATAGATTTGACCTATCCCTCGTAAACAGTACCAATATATATAAAGGTACCTTTTTTTTTTTTTTTTTATTAACGTGGGGAAATCCATCATGGACACACCACTCTCCCGGGGGAGAGAGTGGGTAGTGTGAGACTCTTACTCACTAAAACCCCACGGTGTACCGTCCGCCGCTAGGTTGGGGCGGCATGGGATCGAACAGTGCTATCACCATGCCACCCCAGCGGCCAGCCCAGCAGAAAGTCTCTGCCGGGCGTCGTCCTAATAAGGAGGGCAAGCTGGGTACACACCAGCAGCCCCCTTCTCGTCAACATATATAAAGGTACCTACCCCATGCCCTTTCATATACTCGTGACAACGTGCATGCAGAATGTCTTGACAGTTGAGTAGTCAACGCGTGAAAGCGTAATTCACTAAAAGAATTAACCAACATACTCTTTTTAAATTAAGACTAGGATACTTAGAACAAAATGAAATCGATGAATTATATTACCACAATATGTAAATATTTTCCCATTACCGAGGTTTCTCGATCTCTGATAAAAAAAGACCGCAGGTCCGCTGCGCCTTATCATTATTGCCTAAAGAGTGACCGATAGATAAAATAAAAACATACTTTTCATCCCAACCGAGCACAGAATTCCCACAGGATAACCAAAATGTAATCTCGTATAGCACATAGTGGATAACAGATTATATGAATTGTAGTTTTTTTATTTCGGCTTTTAAAAATCAATTACTGACGAATTCGATTTTAAATAAAAGTAGCATTTTTTTTAAAGAAATTCTTTTCAAATCCATATTACTAATTGTATTATATGTAATAAAATCACTGCTTTATTCATTACTAGCTGATACCCGCGACTTCGTCTGCATTGTTTATTATATTAACAATATATTGTATATGTACAAAGAAGAACATGACGAAATTAAAAGCAAAACTATACTTTACTTTCCTTGAGTATATTTTCCTTGTTAATTTACCGGAGCTTTCAGGAAGCCGTAGCATGGTGGTGTAGGGCTTTTTCTAAGCCTAGCTAGCTGCTAGGTACTACCCTCAAGTAGAAAATTTATCGTCAAGCACCTGTTAGTGTGTTCCGCCAGCTGCAGTTGAGAGCCAATCTCTCTAGGTTTCGAGTGTCTACCATCTTGGATCATATCGTCCTTTAACATTCAAGTAAGATTGTAGCCAAATGTAAAGAAAAAAAAATCAACAGAATCCTTAAATGCGTTAATGATTAAATATAAAGTAAGAACGTTTCATAATTTCACCAGAAAAAGCTTATTTATAGACTGAACGCGAAACCACAAAGCCATTTTAATTGCCATAAAACCAACCCGTCAGTGGTCCTTGTTACCAATTCCCGGACACTTCGCTTCGGGCGAGTAGAGATGTCTGCTGCGCTCCGTGCAACTCCAATTGACAATGAAACGAAAAAGTACAAAACGTTTACAGAAAAAGTTGTACAGCTCGAGGCGTAAAGCTGGCGCTCAGTGAATATCTACTCAAAGGCTTGAGCTGCCAATTGCGAATGAAATTTTGTTTGATTTTCAGAATACAAGTATAATTTATTTGTAAAAATGTCTCATTCCATATAATGTAATGATGACAAAGAGTTTTATATTTAAACTAATCGCCGCACGCAACTTCGTCTGCTTTATTTATTATCTTAACAATGTACTCGTATTCATATACAGAAGAAAGAACTTAAAAAATGAATCTAAAGCAAAAATACAATTTGCTTTTATAATCAATCTTTATTAATTGCTGGTGTTCCTTAAAACTTGAATAACTTTGCATTGAATGAAAAAAATATCTTGATATTTTTTCTAGACAAAAAGACCAAGTAGCTAAGAGACAATACTAAAAAAATCGATCAGAATGTATCCAGTAGTTTTTGCGTGATACACAATGGTATCATGCAGACAATGCTAGACTTCTATCATTTTGTCTATATATAAGATACTGTTTTATTTGCGTAGAATGCTATTATTTTTCCTAAATATAAGTAACCTAAATTACAATAGCTATCTGCCAAAATTCGTGAGAAACTTTATAATGAAAAAATAAAAATTAGGTTACGTATTAAAATTAAGGAGTCAAATTTTCAGAGATTTTTTAAGTATTCCAGAACAATATTTTGCTGAAGGAGCGATAAAGAAAATAGTCGTTCAAAACGAATCATCCAACGAGTCATAATTTTTTAATAGGTTGGCCTAGAAACTTTATCTTATGTGGCTTTGCGACGGCTACATTATTAACCGACTACACAGAATTAAGGTAATGTTTTTCAAATGTATATTATATATACATATATGTTAATTTTTGTAGCTCGATTAACAGCAGCTTATACGTTTTATAATGTTTCAGTAGGTATATAGAGTGTTGCTAGATTCGTCTTAATTATGCAAGTAACCTAAGTTATACAAATTTGAATGTGACGTTTCTGAATCAAAATAAGAGAGATTTCCAGGCGGATTTCTTGATTCTGTTTATTAATAAATCTACTAGGTTTGGTTGTTAGGTACCTAAGTAACTAAAAAAAAACGGCAAAATAAAAATTGCCTTAATTTTGACATAGACACCATCATCTACCAAGAACGATAGAAAAAATAATATTAAGGTTACTCGCGTAAGAAGATCACGGAGAATATTAACGCGGTGAATTTTCTTTGATAAAAGAAATACTGCTTATTTTTCGGCGACAATTCCGCGAAACATTGAGGAATCTTATCGAAGTCCCGCCGGGCTCGGCAAGCGTTATCGTGACTAGTACCAGCTACTTTGGGAAACAATAGGTATCCGGGTACAAAGATATAAGAAACATATTTGATGTGAAAATAGTACAACGTTTCTTCATAGACATTTTTATATTTGAAAAAGTATTCTGATTAATAATAATATTTATGTACTAATTTTATACATTACTAAAAGTCATTATACATTCCTCAAATGGCACTTTAAATTTCCATTATTTATATTTGAACATGTACGTGTTTCTTTATTACTTAAGATGAACTAGCACCAGAGAGGAGAGTTTTTTTTAAATGGGGTAATGCGAACCCCTTAGAAATTTATCCGTTTATCGTAAGGGGTTCGGGACAAATTATTTATATTTGAAAATGTACATGTTTGCTTATTACTTAAGATGAACGTACAGTACAGATGATGGTTTTTTAAATTGGGGTACGCGAACCTCTTAAAACTTCACCATTTGATCATGAGGGTTCGGGACATATTATTTATATTTGAAAATGGACATGTTTATTTATTACTTAAGATGAACGTGCAGCAGAGATGAGAGTTTCTTAAAGTGGGATACGCGAATCTCTTAGAAATTCACCATTTGATCCTCAAAATATACGTTATGGCGGTAGATTGGATAACATCTGCATGTAACACAATTGATAGAATATAGCCGAATATTTTTAATAACATCTCTAAGAGACTTTTATACTGCAAGGTAAGAAAAATATCTGAAGCTGTAACAAAAAGCTCCAAATTATCTTTTCCCCTTCGTAATAATTGACGTCTGTTATAAGGTAAACTCTCACATTAATTAATAAAAACAAACCATTTTCTGAGAATACATGATTAATGAAAATGCTTAATTCATTTAACAGCGAGTTTTTTTTAAAGGGTTTCCCAGTCGTCTGTGAAAATTTAATAAGTTTCTATAATAAGTTGGTAAGAGATACCTTGATATAGATTATTAAATGAAGAGTAACTGACAGAATTCGTGCGAACTTCATTTTGTCAAAGAGTAAGTGAGGTAGATGTATTAATTGGTAATGGTACAACAAATATTAAAAACTCAACTGATATTTAGATAGGTAGTGTAAATATTTATTTATACATTATTTTATACAAGTAATGAATGTAGTTCAGATTACATATATAAACAAAATGTAAATTACATCGAAGACTACAATGGTTTAATCAAAGCGAATATCGTTGCCTTGATTGCGACGTTCGTATATCCATACAATAAAAAATCTCTTTAATTGTCGCGTATGTATCATTAATTATTCAAAGCTGAGGCAATTATAATTTACTTGATAAACAAGTTTTCAGTATAAAAACTATGATTCTAGTCTCAATATTCATGGCACGAAATATTCGAAGTTTGATGTAACACGAGATATCGCTGCCTACGAGCTTACGCGACCGCGTCAGTGAAGCGCGTTATACCTCAAACCGATGATAAGATGGACGGATACATCTTTCAGTTGTGTTGCTTTGTGTGTGTGTGTGTGTGTGTATTTTATAGAGGGGAAAATTTTCAAACGTGAACAAGGGACAATGTCGTTTTACGTGTTCTATGAAAATTCTTTTTTGATGTAAACTAGTGTTGACACAAAAACTAGTGCCAGATAAAATAAGCAAAGTATTTTTTATTTTTATTGACTTCAAGATAGTAATGATAATTACGTTTGAATAATAGTAGCGATTATTATTAAGATAACCGATAAATCACTGCAACGCGGTGCGGTGCAAAACCTTGTGGAATAGACTTTGATTGAACCCCGAACATAATGTGCTCAGACCTGGCACTATAACTGGTGTTGTGTATTTTTTCGGCACCGATCTATTTAAATAAATAGCAACTACCGCATACATATAACTGTGTCAATTAAAACAGCTGAACCTATTTGTGTAATTACTACAGTGAAACTTCTTTTACATCGCCTCAAATATTTTGTCTACTTATCGCATGTCGTATTACAGCCGGCTTCGGAGTAGAGTTAAATTGAAAGGCGCTCGGCATAGCAGCAAAGGCCAATATGGAGACACCCATGGCTCAATTTAAATAAACATTGTGCCCAGATTTTGTAAATTTTAAAAATGCCATTCTATTACCCTAAACCGAATAATTGACCGAAAACTGTCAGTTAGATTGCCTACGATCCCAAAAATAATTTCACTTGCATCGTGGTCTCATAAAACTTCTGTTAGATAATCCCTCCCACTTACCAAATTGATGTGAGGAGTATAGGATACTTGGAAGGCACCACGGTTCATAGTTTTTGATGTTACTTCAATTATCGTATGTTGCACTATCCGTGTAGGTGCGCGCGCGAGAGTGTGTGAGAGAGAGAGAGCGCGAAAAAACGGAAGGGAAGGCGGGGTGAGAAGGGTATCAAAATGGCCGGTGAGGTGACCATCCAATTAAATTAGTCCATTTGTGATACTCACGCTCTTGCGTTTCTTTATACGCATAGTCTTACTTAACAACCAATTTTTTTTAGTATTTATAATTAATTGTATTGTAATTGTTGTATGAAAAAAAAGGTAAATCTTCAAGTTCGTAGAGAATTGACAGATTGACGTTCAATTGTTCTTATTCTGTTGCCATTTCAATTCATACAAGGTCGTATTGTAAAGGGAAAATTTGCTCTCGTTTTCTTATTAGTAAATACGTGCCAAACCGGGATGGAAAGTTAGGCTATAAAAACTATTATACTCTAAATCAATTAGTAACTATTATTATGAAATAACTTAATAATTCATTGTTGTCAATTTTCGAATAAATAAATTGTCAATTGAATTCAAAAAGATAATCAGTTTTATTATTTTTATAAATAAAAGTTCTGTATATGTAAATGATATTATAACATGTTCAATTGATAGAATCATTACATTTTTTTACTATTCTCCTATATCAAGTTCATAAATTAATATTCTTATTATGCAATGTAATAATCATTTAGTTCCAATTTACACTTCATAATAATATGTAAAAGTGTTCTCTGACAAAATTCATATAGCTCAGTACCAACGACAACATAATAACATAACAAATTCAAATGAAAACGAAAACGCTGTTTTAAGAATATATCGCAGAGCTGTCTTTACATATATTTTCAGAAAAGGAAAATACCTTATATCTTACCCTTGTATCTAATATTGTCCTTAGACACGCGAAGGGCGTGTACATCACCGCTCTTGGTTGACATTTGTAAAGCAACCACATCACATTTGTTACTGAGAATTACGAGAGAATCTTTGGAATTTGCTAGAACTATTTTTCTCTTTGCGAAAAGAACAGCTACAGATATATATATATACAAATATATTTAAATCGGACATTTGTTCAAATTTGTTTATATTGAACTACTATAATATTAAATCTATATATCTAATCGTATTTAAGCATGATTATTGTTATTGCTAAATTTATTGAGTTCTATTATTTTAGGGTCGGGTTCTGGGTTGTAATGGGCTCTATTAAGTTGCTATAGTCGAGTGGTTTGATCGGTAGAATATCAATCCGATGTCTGCAGGTTCGAACCCCGGCATTTACCAACAACTTTTTGGAATTCGGCTGAAGTTGAAGGACTACATCGCGAGAAAACCTGACCCTGAGTAATGTTCTTGTTGTACCACCGTATGTGGGAAAAATATAGAACTATCGATTTTTCAGAGTTTGAAATAGCCAATACGTTGTGGGTTAGCGTTGTGATTATGCTTTTCCTTCGGAAAGAAGCCTATGAGCCTACAATGGGTCTTTTACAGCTATAAAATTGTTGGTTTTATTTGTTAAAGTTACACAAAAAAAGCAATTTGATATATTTATTTATCAGAACACATAGTAATCATAAGAATCGTCAACATAAATTGTAAGAATAAATTATATATTTACTACTGAAGTTGTGAATAAATAATTTTTGTATTAAAAATAAAATTCAATAACAACAATTGAAAAGAAAACAAAAAGTAACAACTATTTCGACAAAAATACTGTTACTAATCTTCTATATCTATCTAATATCATAAAACAAAGTCGTCCGCCGCGTATGTCTGCCTGTCTGAATGTTCGCGATAAACTCAAAAACTACGGAACGGATTGTAATCCGGTCTTCACCAATAGATAGAATAATTCACGGGGAAGGTTTTGGTATATGATTTGTCAAGGGTTTTTGAAAATTAGTTGATAGAATCGGAAAAAGTCAGGCCGCCTTAAGCATTTCATGCACATATATATTTTTTATTATTAGGGCAAGACAACGTAAGCCAGGCCTATTAGTTATTAGTTATATATATAAAAATGAATTTCTGTTCGTTTGTCTCGCTAAAACTCGAGAATACCTGAACCGATTTGGCTAATTTTGATTTTGAAATATTTGTGGAAGTTCAGGGAAGGTTTAAACGGGGAGAACCATAAATAATAAGTAAAGCGAAATACTAAAAAAGATAATTTAATTTTCTTTTGTCATTTTAGAAATAAAAAAAGTTATCATTCGTTTGTCAAATATCTATAGGTACGTCCAGAAATTCGTATGTTTCGTAGGTGTAGTATGAGATCCGATCACTTTGGTCTGTTTTGTTGAAATACAAAACAGTTTTGTTTAAGAAATAAAAATAGTACACGAGAAAGCTTGTAATTGATTAAAGCATAACTGTGTTGCATTTATGAAGTAAATAAAAATGTTGTATTAAGTTTTGCCCACATTTTACACAGGTATATGTAAGTGATACGAAGTTCTCCGGGTCATCTCATAGACTCGAAGATATGTAATCCATACACTATAATTCGATATAACTACATATTTAGAAATTACATTAATCAATTTCAATTTCTATACAAAATAGCAATACGAAATAAATACTCCTGAATCAAAATGAAATACCAAAGTATTTTTTCCTTTTTTATACCAAAGTTACAAGTAATTTTGACTATACTCATATATACATACCATCATTCACGGCTACATAGCCCAACATGAAGAACTCGATTTCGAAACTTCTAGATCAATTATAAGTAACACTATGCTTTAGTAAGATTACGTTTCTTCTAAATCACAGCGAGGCTTTGGAGAATAAAATCACAGACAGGTGAGCGAAACTCTAAAACTGAAGGCGCTGCGAGAGAGGAATCGGACAAAAGCCGAGGTCAAAGTACGTATTAACCAAACATTAAAGCTTTGCCAGTCTATAAGTAGGTACGGCTGTTTTCTTTGAAAATAACTTCCGTTAAAAGAATTCGGTTTACTCGACACAAAGGCTTAAAACTTGATATCAGACTTAAATGAAATGATTACAAATAAGTATTCAATGATGATCTGATCGTAAAATGGTGATAGACATCAAAAACTTACCAAAAAAAAAAATATTAGTGAGATGTCTTGAGATCAACATCCAAATGTGTGTCGAATTGCTTTGTGGTAGGGCGTTTTTTTTTTTCAATCCCTCTTTCCTCCTGCGTAGCCGAACCTGAGGGGATGGGCCGGGGAGCCCAACTCCTCATTGCACAGGTTCAGTTGACGAGAGGAGGTAGCTGGTTATGTATACAGTCTATCTCCCTATAAGAACGGAGCCCGGCGGCTACTTTGCCGGGCTGACCGCTCGGGCGACATAGCGATAGCTTTGCACGGTCCCATGTCGCCCCAACCAAAGTGGCGGTCGGTACAACGTGGGGTTTTAGTCCGTGCGAATCGGACATAACCCAGTCTCTCCGCCGATACGGTGGGTATCCATAATGGATTTCCCCACGTTAATAATAAAAAATAAAGGGCGTTCTTTAATTTGGTCTAGTTAGTCACAACCTTCAAGTTATAAACAGTAACGCTAAAGTAACACAATAAATAACATACAAAATACACTGTGTAAAGAAAGGATGCTTGCAATGACAAGGACTCGGATCATGTCTGAGGAACAAGGGTAAAAAAAAAAACCTTCAAGTTAAAATCTGTCGCCAAGCAGATGCTTATCCCATAGATATGGGTGTGTTTTAGTAACTGCACTTGAGAGCCAGCCCTTCTACGTTTAGTGCGTTCACTATCTTGTCCTACATAGTTATTTAACATAAAGCGTGGTTGTGGTCAAAAGTTTAAACTTTTAGAGTATTAAAAAGACCACATACTTCAGAAATTGACGTGATAGTTTTGTTAAAATGGATTATTGCAAAGGTTTGTTCAAACATTTGCAATTCGCTGCTTTTGCAAATTTTCTACATCTAATTTACTATCATCACTGGAGTTTACTATAATATTTATAAGTGTCTGAATTCATTTATAACAACATTTATAATTATTAATCTAGGTTACATTTCTCAACAGCATTTAGGGCGTCTACCAATATTTAGTGCGGCATACATCGTTCTTTAAGACTCTCTAATGTAACGACTGTTACAAAAACTAGCTTATACTATTCAATATGGTAATGCATATATAGCTTTAAACAATTACAGACCGAAACGACTAGGTCTAAATAAAATCTATAAATAATATAAAGACTAAAGTGCTCTCAGCGAAACATACATAAATAAATCTAAAACTACATTTGAGGTCACGAGCCGTCATAAAGGCAAGAGCCTGACAACATAGACCTTGTGAAACCATAAATTCCCTTTTCCCTAAAGCCGTAAACCTTGCTACAAACAAAATTGATTAGGGAGAATCTGCTTATCCTACCATTTGAACCTTCATAAATTATCAGTTAATGCCCCTCAGGAGTCTAGAGTTGTTTCTGAGCTCAATTTAGGTAATGTTTTGCGTTTTCACTAAATTGGACGGTGTCGTGGACATTCGTTTTATTATTTATATATTTATCATCAAACGATTTGTTTATGTCTCTAAATATTTTTGCAGCACCTCATTGTACAAAATATTGATTGCCGAAGTAATGAAACTAAATAGATTTGATATTTTGTATGTGGTAATAAATATTTTAAATTTGTTTGTCATTCATTTGTAAAGGCGGTCATCAAGTTTTCAATATAAATATTAGGATTTATCGTACTGCCTATTTTTTGGTTTTAAACTAGGTGTATTCTGAATTATATTGCTTAGTAGGTATTCAATTATACAAGTTTTGCATGTTTTGATGAAATCATTTATTATAATTCTCATATCTTGTTTCATATAATCTCTGATGTAATAAAATAAAAATAATTAAAACCTCGTTAGAGAATAGAGATTTTATTAAAAACAAAAGAATAATGTAAATCGGTTCAATTCCTCTAGGGAGTAAGTAAGTAGTTAGTATAAGCACACTAACGGACAGTTAGATATACGACGCTTTTTATAATATGTAAGCATTTATAATTTATGAGACGTATGTTACATAGTTATTTTTTACGTACAATACTAGACTAAACTATCCTGTTTATGTGCTTTATACGAGCAAGTGTTCTGAAGTCGTACGATAACTTACTCGCCCTAAGTTAAGAGGCAGCTGATGTTCTTGATTCTGTTCTTGTGTTCAATTTAATTTAGCGTCCCTAAATAAAGGGTAATATATATATACATATATATATATATAGCATAGTTCCTTACTGGGGGTCAGCTTTATATTAATCTGAAAACTATACTCATACGATAATCTTTGAATCGATTTCTATTATATGAATATAAAAATATGAAACGAAGCGTCAAGTATACTTATGTAACAGACGCTTCGGTGGATTAAAACATTTATCCTCTGAGTAAAGACACGTATATTACTAGCGACTTGAAAAGACAAAAATCATCCACAATTCCGATATTCAAACCCGTCGTACGTCCTTTAATATCGGCCCAGGTGTAGAGTAATCTCCCGAGGGAAATGAATTTTTTACACCGACTCCTTTTAGGGGGCTTCGGTGAGCCTTTGTCCATGTCTGCGCTCAGCAGTCCCCCAACGCATCTACATATTAGGTCATATATACTTTGGTATATTTTAAAAAAGAAAACGTTTTTAAAGCTCAGAATCGTAATACACTTTATTAAAAAATATATATAGGATATGTGATATTATCTACTGGTAATTTGTAAATAAGCAAACTTCTTTAGAAAGAGTGTAAACAATTATAAACCACTCGTTTTATGTAAAGCCAGTATTCAAAGTGTTTTGTTCAAAAATAATGTATTTCTCAAGATATATTTTAAGCGTAATAAATATGAATGAAATATGTCAACTGAACTAAGCTTAACCGGTGCCTCAGGTGCCAGTGTCTTCTCCGATATTATACATAGGTTTAACTTGAAAAGTTACAATTAAGAAAATGCTTTGCAGACATACCTCATGTATTGTTTGGCATATTCATAACTACACAGTATATATTTGTGATAAGTATGCTTGTAACTATTTGTATACTTATATGTGATATTTATGGATATGTTTATTTTTAATTATGTCGTAATTTACACAGTCACTACTTTACTGCTGGTAATGGATTCTTTATTCTATAGTAATTATATTTCCTATAATAGTCCTACAATGCAAAAAAAAACATGTAATTTGTCGTTAAACATTTGTCAAATTAGACTACAATTACACTAAAAAAACTTTTGCTATTAGAGGATCTTCAATTCTGAATGTAATTGGATAGGAAGATATAGATTGTTTATATTTGCATATTTTTCGTCACGTAAGAAAAATGCGTCATGCCCTTTCCGTGTCTCTTTCTCTCCCTCCGTGTATATGTTCAATCTGACTATTTTGTTTTATAATTTTTTCAATGCAGACTAAAAAATGTTTTATTTAATATTTAACAAGAAATAATTTATTAAAATGTACATAATAATAGTGAATTGTAAATATACAAAAGTGTGTATATGAGTATGACCACATGAAAGAAGTGATAACGTTTTTATAAAAAGTACAATAAAACAATAAGACAATGTCACGCGCGGTATTCCCGGCCGGTCACCCATCCAAGTTCTGACCGCGCCCGACGTTGCTTAATTTCGGTGATCGGACGAGAACTCGTGTTTTCAGCACTCTACCCGACGCAGTGTTTAGCCCCACCACTTTTGATCACACAAAAAGATTGCTGATCAGAATTTTAAAGCAGCAGATACGATAGAATGCGATAATTACATCTGAAAACTTTTTATATGAAGAATTATGTCGTTATAGATATATAGGCGATACCTTTTATAAATATAAAATGAACGTGTCAAAATTCTTGAAACAATCAAGCGAAACGTTTCTCAAATTTACAAATTCGCTGTTTATTTCAATTCGGTCAAATAAAAGAACTCCTCTCATGTGTTATTCATGGACTGAACGAATGAAACATTCAGAATTGTACTTATGTTTACTTTCATAGAATATCTATTCTTGTGAAATAATAATAACTAGACTGTGAACGCACGAATATATATAATTATATTTATGTTATAAATCTCAAAATAACTGTGATCAGTTTTGATTGTTTCTTTTTGCATCTTGTACCCTATTTATTAAGGAAAGTTCCAGATTATCTAATAGCACGTTACGAATTTTATGAGCAGAGCAATTACCATATAAAGAGCGGGATAAAGAATACGTTAAGTTACAGCGAAGTAACCATGTGTAATTGAGGCCGCCCGATAAGAAACGAACATTATAAAGAAGAGCTGAACTGTGAATGCCTATAGTGTAACAGGGTACCAAGCCTTACAGCTCTCTCGCAGGGTCGTCTAATATAACTGCGTTTATAATAATACAGAATATTGATAATAAAATGCACGTTAAACTGGTAACAGTTATTAGTGAAATAAACATTATAAATAATCTGTGTAAATAAAAAGCAATTGCTGAATGTATAAAATGCGCATCACTTCAGAACAGGTGCACTTAATCGGCTAAGTGCTTACAATTGCCAGGACAAAGTTTGTATGACACAAATTCTATGCTAAATCGCATGTAATAGTGAAAAATTTGAATAAAAAATGTCTGTACAAAAAAATGAGAGTGAGAGGGTTAAAACACATTAGGGAGACTTTGAAAAATATTGACAGAATCGACAGATTCACGTTCACTATTAAAAACCTCCTTTTAGTTTATCTATATATATATATAAAAATGAATTTCTTTTCGTTTGTCTCGCTAAAACAGTATATAAGCGTGCATTAACTTATAACTCTGCACTAGTAGCTGGAATGACAGCGACTTTGAAGCTGTCTTCTAGCATTAATTTCATAAATTCGCAATTTCCAATATAAAGGTATTTCAACGGCGTCATCATATACAATATGTATATCGAAAGGAAAATTATATACTTGAATAGTCTGACAATTATCTTTTACATGGCATGAAAATTATATCTAGCATAGTGTGACAATTAAAAGATTTTTGCGTACATATATCGAGAAAAATATGTCTTGCATAGCGTGGCAAATTTAAAGGTGAAAGTTTTTCTTAGAAGATGGTACCCAAAAAGATGTTTTATTCTATTATAATACATGTATATTGCACGTGCATACTCCGTCCGTGGTGTATTATTTCCAATAATTTCAGGGCCTTCTTTTATTCCTTCGAATTCTGTTGCTAAGTTGTATAATTTTTGTTGCATAATTACTCAAACATAACTAAGTTCATCCATTAATATTTGTACAAGTATAAATTATTAGTATAACAAAGTATACTAATTCAATTTTAAATCTGAAAAAGCAACCAAGAATAAATTGAGAATTCAAAAACTAAGTAACTGAGTTTTATTTTCAAATTCACGGGTGAAACGTCATTAATTCGGTTGGAAATGCTTAAAAATACTTAAAGCCAAAGGATTCGAAGCTTCCAGGGCGCGTGAACCGTTCATATATTATTCAGACGGCGTTCGAGAGCGTAAATGAAAAAGTTTTTGTATTCAATGACTATTGGAACACCACCAAAATACTGGTAAACCCGTAAACTTTTCGAATCGAACCGAAATTACGAGACGGACAACTTGTTCCGGCTTATAAAATATTCGCAGCACGTTTGTCAGTCCGTACGGTGGAGATATTAGGGAAAACTCGAATCCTCTTGATTAGTAATCACGGTGACGTGCGACTTTTGTATAATTCGGTAGTATCACGTCAAAAGGAATAATATTAAATCAATTAAAAATTCTTTTGGGAAACGTATAACAAAAGTTCCTTCGACATGGTGAAAGTCTTTTTTCTAAGCCATCCTGGCTAGTTATCACTTTTAACTTGAAAATGTGTTGCCAAGCACCTATAGGTATGCTCCCTCAGTTGTACTTGAGAGCCGTTTCAGTAGGCTTAGTACACTTACTACAACACATGTTCGTGTACAAACGCTTAAAACTTTTGATGTATTTACATAAAATTAATCAACATTATTTATTAGATATATCTGACTACGGGGCTCTTAAATAGAAATACATATGAAATTAATTAATCGTATTGGAAATTGATGGTGTTTGGGTATAAATTGGTTGGGGGGTAGGCCAAATCATTGTATATTATTTAAGTCACAAATCGGTGATGATCGGTCACTTGCCCGGAACCTGCTCGCACACTCGGACTCGTTCGTTCATTATCGGCTCGGCGGCACGAAATGCGTTTTTTTTGGTGTTTGTGAGTGCATATTTGGAAAGCTGGTGCTCTAAACCATCGGAAACGGCGACAGAGAAGATTTATCAGGTAAGTGAGCCTTTATCCCGGTTATAACGAAATATTTCGGCATATATTTTAAATAGGTATCTTCCTTAGGTTAGGTACCCCGACCTGCGTGGGTGTGATGGTTGTCACCCCCAGATGGCTTCCTGAATATACTTCATTAATGTTGGCGTTTGACCACAATGTTAAATTACGATATGGTCTAAGAGGGTAAGCACGCTTAACCTAGTGAGCAACTGGCTCTCACACACCAACAAATACTAACGACAGATATTCAACTTTACAGCGAGGTGGACATTGAAAAAGCCTTACTGTCGTGCCATGGTTACATCACGATTTTTTTCCTTCACGGAAAGCTCCGACTCAGTTGCAACGACGATAGATATGGTACCCGAACACGCTAGTAACTAAGCATTTAAGCATCATCGCTTTTTTATTGCTGTCTGAAAATAAGTACATTATAAACTAGCGTCTAATAACAATTTAGTATGTTACTAAGAAATCTCTCAAAGATATTAACTAATTAAGCTTAAAAGCAAATTTGATCTCGGGCGTAGTTCGCTTTACATTAAATGTTCTTCTTCAACCACATATTGTAATCATGCTACGCGTTATGATAGGCCACACAACATTTAAAACTAGATAAAATGTGAATTTGCTTATATACAAACTTACACTACATATGAATCTATAAATGAAATACTAGTTTCTAAAGACTGAACCAATAATCCGTCTATGCATAAAGTCCGAGTAAGTCGCTGTTCACTTCTTAAAACTTCCAACTGTATTTCTCCTAGTTATTCTTGATCGAAGCATAAAAATGTTTCCAATCGATAAATATGTGCTATTTCAATACATATAAGTAGCTATCCGTCCACAACCATCAACGTAAATCGATTAAGATGTGGTAGAATTTTATAATTAAATGCTGATTCTTCACGTAGATGAGTTTCTACTTTCGTTTATCTAAAAACAATTTTATACTCGAACTTAGGCGAACGTGCATATTCATTTCCATTTTTTTTATTATTATAGACAATACTGTTAATCCATTATTTCAATGGAACTAGTGAATCCTTCCAATTATTTACTATAAGAAAGTATAAGACGACTTCTTATTTTTGTCATAATGTTAAGTCTTCGGCCAGTACATTTTTCTCTTCTTAAGATATCGGGGATGAGTAAGTATGTATTTTTTTAGAAGAAACGGAACTATAACGGAACGGATATGGAAACTGATTTCTTTAAGCCATAAGAATTGTATTATTTAGAAAAAAAAAACAATATAAATCTGCAATTTTCATTACCCCTAGCATTGTTATTTCAAACTTGCCTGTTTGGAAAACTGGATAAAGGCAAAGCTTATTTAAGTGATAAAAAATTCTAGGTCGCTTAAGATCCAAGTTATACAGGTTTCACTGTATATCATTACTATATACAAAATAAGATTCTTAACTTCATTTCAATTTAACCAGATTATATCACAACTGAAGATAAGAATACTGTCGTTTTGAGTTTGCCTACTTTACCTTGACTTTTATTTATTCATGAGTGAGCGGCATCTCAGCCGCGAATTTTTTTTCCCTCGAAAAGGAAAATGAATATTTTCAAAATATGGCCTGAGAAATACATGTTGTACGAAAATTGTAAGCTTCTTACTCTGTATATTCATGATATACGCAAGCCTAATAATAATTTATGAATATTGTAAAACTACACAATGTCAGTTTGTTATATTTGTTCAAGAGCACTTTTATCTATATTTGAAATGTATATGAATAAAATGATAGGGGTTTGTTTTTGTGTTTGCATCAAGCAAAAATTGACTGAATACATTTTGAACAATATGTTTTGAATTGACTGAATACATTTTTTATTAAATCTTTAAGAAACTACGAATTTTATCAGTGATACGCGTTCAGCGCTGTACTCGTATATTCTCTTGTCATAGAAAAATGGAGCAATAACAATGCAGACGAATTCACGGGTAGCATGTAGTAAACTATTTTCAAGTTTTTTAGTGACAACACTAAGCTTGTCAATAACTACTATACATAAAATCGACTAAGGAATAGAGGAGGGCGTTATGTATATTATAATAAAAATAATTATGTACATTACTTAGTTTGGTTTATTATTATCAATTTCATATGTGTACAAATGTTGCTTTATTTTGTTTTTTCCATTCTAAAGAAAAGGCAAAGGTACCTAGACCGCGCAGCCAAGCCATACGTACCATTTAATTATTTGTTACCATTTCTGGAGTAAGTATCTTGTCATAATTTCAATGTTCTAACAAGATGGTGGCTCTCATTAGAACTTTTCATGGAGTTTTTGTGGCATCTCAGAATTCGTGGCCCATTGTATTATTTCCCACCCACTTCACTATTGCACAATTATTGAACTATATTACGTAAAACACCACCAGTATTATAAAATATACAGTCAGATAGCACATGCTTATGAATAAAATATGAAATCCACTGTAGTGTATTGCCATGTATGGCAGACAAAAATCTCGTTTAAAAACTCCTCAAACAATCCATATAATTCTATAATCACCGATGACAGCCCTCTATATTGTTTATGCCTAACCTGTGGTTTTGTCACCCACAACAGAGGAACATGTTCTACATTTTTTTGTTTATGATGATGAGAGGCCGAAAATCGTCCATAATTCATTGATTATTTAAACTCCAATCTTAATAAAAAAAATAACCAACTATTTCCAATGTTTTCTTGATAACACTAGAACTCTTCAGTGTCTACCAAACAGAAAAGAAATAAAGAACATCGGTTGAGAAACAGCGAAGGAAGAAGGACTGACCTGTTCTGTCTCTGCCGATTTGTATATAGATTTGTTTGTAGATAAGATACTTTCAAACACTGAATCAACGACTGAATGCTTTAAATTACAAATTTTAAAAATTATAGTTTACAATATCAAATATCGCACTCCGTACCTACGAGTAGAGTATATACGAATCGTTCGGTGGAAAGTTGCAAGTTAATCTGCCCTCACTCATTTCAGCATCCATTTGCAATATCCGTACCGTAGTAGTAGGGAGTGAAACTTTGTACAAACATAACGACGTTCGCGTTTCAACGTTATGAGGTTTGTTTGGGAACATTAGAATTTATGTTGGCACTTTGTGAATCGTACCCGTAAAATATCGTGTAATTGGATGGGTACTGTCGTAGAGTAATGAAATAAACTAATCTTGGGTGTTCAGATTTTAAGTAATGTTAAAAACTAGCTTTTGTCCGCGAATTTGATTGTGTTATTTAGATTTTTTTTATATATTATAGAGGGCAAACGAACAGGTGGGTCACCTGGTGCTAAGTGATCACCGCCGTCCATAGACACTAGCAACACCAGGGGAGTCGCAAGTGCGTTGCCGGCCTTTTAAATATGTGGGCCTCCGGCGCTCTCACTGGCCGAACGAAACGCAACAGTGCAACCACTGTTACTTCACGTCGGTTTTCTGTGAGAGGGTGGTACTACCCCGGGCGAGCCGACCCATTCATGCTGAAACCAGTAATAGCTAAAGCGTAGCTCTATCACCTACAGAACTATATTGTTTCGGGTGAAATATACCCCCTATGTTCTTTTCTGTACATCTAGTGCTATATTTATTATGACAAACTGGTCGTTCCATGTTTTAGACTCAGTAAAACCAGTAATAGTTCTATTAGGTAATAGTGTTAGGTTTTACAACAAAGTCCCGAAGCATATTACCGATTTGCCAGACTATAAGTTTAAGTGCCATGTTAAGCGGGTTTTGGTGTCAAAGGGCTATTGTAGAATGGATCGATATGTGAGCGATGGTGATGCCTGGAATTGACTCCTCTCTGTGCATCCACTAAAATCGATTGTAACGTATAACGTATTTTAAATATATAGGTGTATGTTAAAAAGATAAACCCGATCGAGTTTCTTGCCGGTTCTTCTCCATGACTGGGATGTTTTCCGAACCGGTGGTAGTTTTTTAAGTTCATAAGCGCTTTCTTAGGGCCCAAATTGAATAAAGTATTTTTGATTTGATTTGAGTAATTTATAGACTATTGCTGAGAAGATAGCAGCGAATGAGATAAACCAAAATAAATATTATGTCAGAAATAATAGAAATAGATTTCTGAAACATAGCATGTACCGCAACAATCATGCAATCTTTGTATGATAGTAGTTCCATTTCCACAGAAGTCCTAAGATAAATTTTTAACAATTTTATTTTCGAATAGTTCGTTTCAGGTGTTACAGTTGCCGGATCTGTGCGGCAGAGTTATTGAAAATTGGACGACTCGTATCCGTGAAATCATGGGAAATTGCGGCACGTATTTGAACAATTTTATATATCAAGCATAATTGTGTAAATAAATAAAAAATCGTTATTACTTCATATACTGCTTGTTTTATTCCATTCCAAAATCGGCCCACCCTTATTTGATAACCCTATACATAGGTACAATTAGGTGCAAGCCTGCATGTGTTATTACATGTTTTGTACAGTTTTAAATTTTACTGGCATTATTATTATATTTATATTAATTAATAAATTACGACCGCAGCATCGATTTTTATAGATGCTAATTAAATTCAAATGGCAAGAGTACACGCGAAAATAAAAATCGTCTATGGGAAATTACATAAAAACTAGCAATTTTTGCTTCGTAGGCGTTTTCTATGAAGTAGTTATTTTCGATTCTTTATTGTTTATCTATATATATATATATATAAAAGAATAATGGGCTGACTGACGAAGAAATGACGTATTCCCATACAAATTTTTAACCTTTTTTTTGTCACAACGTTTAAGGTTGAATATCTAAAAAATCCTTCTTTAGTGCTCACCTACAGCGTAAGAGAAAGCGCATGCAATTTTCACGGCTTTGCCACCAGAACTTTGGCCTGTACGTTGATATGACAATCAATGGATATTTTGTGTAACACATATATAACTATGAAAAGAGAAATTATGAATACATGAAAAAAAAATGTAATAAGTGTTGATTCAGCATATGAAGTAATTGCGAAATAGTAATTATATTTACTAATTATATATCAAGAAATTCCTAAAAAAAAAAAAAATTATAAAAAGTTAAACTAACTTTACTAACTACTTCGATAAAATATTTATTTGTACAATCACGAATAATGTAACACGAAATACAAAAAACAAAACAAATTATTAATAAAATAGGATTAACAGCGAAATCAGAATAAGGAAGGTTATGAATAACACGTCAAACACCACTAAAAATCATATAAACAATTATATAGGCCGCGTAATGTTCACAAATGACCAAGAATATATCTATCTCTACTCTACATCAAAATTTCTTGTAGCTGATACTCGCGCAGATCTCCATACCGTCACTACAGATTGCACACTAACAAATTATATTGACTGCTCATTAAAAAAAACAACTATCTATACATGCTTACTCCTTAGTCTATCAAGTATACATTATGTTTAACAAAACGTGTATTTAAAACAGCACTCAGTCACTTCCACTCCCTAAATCATATACTCGTATGAATAAGTTCTTGTTGTAGGCCTCCGGTTATTGAATATCCGTCATCAATTCTGAACTTAATCTATCAGCATTGAAATTTTCCATCGTCCACTGTTGTCTTTCTTCAGATTTTATACATGATTCCATTACTATTTCGTCTTTGTTGTCTGTAATCGCCATACATTTCCCGGACGATCCGTGCTTTAGTAGGTTAGTCTGTGAAGCGATCAAATGTTTCATTCACCAAAAGTCCCATATTTTAAATGCTTACATAATCATTATAGAGAGGCTCATATTTGTAATATAGATAACATTTTAAATTTCAATATGAACACTATTTTTTGACACAAAAATATATATATATATATGCACAAGATGTATACAAAAATGTGAATACGAGTATGCTTTCTCAGTGCGTTCTATGTGAATGTCCTCATTATTCACTCAACATAGTTTAATTCGATCAACTACAACGGTGTTACTTTTAAAATGATCAATTGTTGTAACAATAAAATCATGTAGTAACACACACACACCCATACATACACACTTTCACACACTCACACATTTACTCACTCAACCACTCACTCACTCACTCACCATAACGCACTAGTACTTTGAACTAATTAGAGTTTAACACAAAAGTTTTGAGTAACTAATAATAATATTTCTATTAAAAACAAGACAAAAATGACACAGGTCCCTAAATCTATAAGATTACAAATAATAATGCTATAAAAAAATCTATAGAGTAACAAAAAAATATAAACTTAATAATATGAGGTAAGCCATAACATATTTTAAGTACCAGTAATAGTTATCGTTGATATTTGTACTAGTATTGAACTGTATCACAGATATCGACGCCCTCCGTAGGAATTAGCTACACAAACTCTAATTAGTTCAAAAGTACTAGTGCGCTATAGTGAGTGAGTGAGTGAGTGAGTAAGTGTGTGAGTAAGTGTGTGAGTAAGTGTGTGAGAGTGTGTATGTATGGGTGTGTGTGTGTTACTACATGGTTAGATCTCGTAATATGGTACTTGAATATCTGTTACATACGTTTGGATCGTACAGCCACAACTGATTGCCTTTAGCACTGTGGCAGGGGTATAGGATGACGTTGTGTCCAGAAGAATCCAAACAGGTCTCATCACGTCGTATCTCACCGTTTTTCGAATACATCCAATACTGAAAACATTATTAAATTTCCCCTGTTTTAATACAGCCTTGTAGGTGGTAGAGCTACGCTGAAGCTATTACTGGTTTCAGCATGAATGGGTCGGCTCGCCTGGGGTAGTACCACCCTCTCACAGAAAGCCGACGTGAAGTAACAGTGCTTGCAGGTGAGGCCCACATATTTAAAAGGTCGGCAACGCACTTGCGACTCCTCTGGTGTTGCTAGTGTCTATGGACGGCGGTGATGACTTACCATCAGGTGACCCACCTGTTCGTTTGCCCCCTATAATATAAAAAAAAAAGCCAATTTATTGACTTCAATATTGAAATACA
This sequence comes from Antheraea assamensis, assembly GCA_035772565.1. Classification (NCBI taxonomy): domain Eukaryota; kingdom Metazoa; phylum Arthropoda; class Insecta; order Lepidoptera; family Saturniidae; genus Antheraea; species Antheraea assamensis. Next base: position 1,378,168 of record JAQQSE010000060.1, read on the forward strand.
AATAAAAAAAGTGTGTGTACACGCGTTAGAATTTATATTTCTTTGGCGTAACAAGATAAATACATTACAAAAATGTCATCTTTTGGCTTATTCTACGTTTCTAGAAAAAACGACACTAACAATAGAAAAAAGGAATTTAATACATACATACATTTTTTTTTTTGAATAAAATGTTGACTATAGCCAACTTTAGGGTGTAGGTTATTCGTGACGGTGTGCGCGCGCATCGTAAAAATTTACTCTCATCATTTTTCCCTAACGCGCCAAAAGAAGTATAACTTCAATATACATATTGTGTGGTACTATTAGGATTAACCATATCATGTATACATAATATTAATTCTAAAGTAATTAGATATGGATATTAAAAAGCGATGATGACTCAGTTGGTAGTGTCTTCGGACATAGAGTCGAAGCGTGTAGTTTCGAATCCTAGCAACTGAGTCGGAGCTTTCGGTGAAGGTAAGCATCGTGACGAAACTATAGCGTGGAGGTAGGGCTTTTTCTAAGTCCGCCTGGCAAGCTACCACTCTCAAGTTGAAAATCTGTCGTCAAGCAAGCTAGTTTTAAAGTATAAAAAAAAAATCAAAAGAAATATATTTTATGTTATAATAAATATAAGTCTAAGTTATGTACATATAGTATTATATATCTCTATTAAAAACTAAACTGTTCATCTCGCTAAGCTGTACACAGATTTATCAATATTAAGTTTTAAATATATGTAACAGAACATGTAAGAACGTTCGGATTTTAGGTTTAAGATTTTCATAATAAAGATAATTCAATATCCCAATGTATATAATATTATTCCAAGTTTAAATCGTTCGGGCTTTAAACGTGAAACCATACTCACTAAATATTAAAGACGCCATGGCACTACCAAATTTGGCAGTTATAAATGTACATTTTATAAAAAGATTCAGCATTAAGCTCACTTAACCATTCCTTTATTACCACTCAAGTTGTTTTGAAAAACATATATCTGTCAGAACAGTGAAATGAAAAAAAAATTGATAATAATTGCTAGATAGACGATATAATGTATACGAAAAAAAAAACAAGCAAAGAAAATGCGTATCGAATGAATAGTGAAAAGAGGAGGAGCAAAGATTTTGTTAATAATGTTGTGAAAATCATTTAACACTTAATTTACGAGTACCCAATGAAACCAACCTGTATGATTCAGCTTAAGCAGAGTATAAACCATTTGCCGGCATTCAACAAACCTGATTCCCGAGCTCTCCGTGGCATGGCCAAAGATTGACTGGTTTCATCATATCTTCGGGGCCGCCAGCAGAGTCGATGCACATTGCCGACCAAGGATTCGCGATCTGATGTCATTCATACATTTATAAAGCATGTCAAAAGAGAGCGAGCTAAACTAACTTGTCGATTACATCAAATAAGTCTCAGAGGATGAAGGTAACTCAAATTCAAATCAACTTGACTCAAATTGCGATAACAATAAAGAAAAAAGTGTATAAAGAACCTAATAGCGGTCTCCAGGAAGTTTGAGAAACTATTTTGTTCCTTCAATTGTACTAAAACAGCCTAATTTTCATCTTTCCATGATTCCTTTTAGATTCATTTAGTTCAACCTCGTTAAGGTCTTAGCGACGATAGAATAGTCTATAACATTTCTGGTCGTAGGCATGATAAAAATAAATCTAATATGATTCGATACTGTTCTACTACATGGCTAACGACAAATAGAAAAGAGTACAAAAGTGTATTGGTTTAACCAAGCACTAACAAAAAAATCTCCTACAAGGTGGTGCTGCTGCAACGTGTTAAACTATTAACGATTGAAGACCTTCTTCCTTGACACAAGGACACGAGTTAAGCCAAGCCAGCTTATGAGGATCTCATTGGCATGTTAGTGAATCCTAACATGTCTTAGTAAAGCCGATATTGTGTATATATAAGCAAATATTCTGTAAAGAATCGTTCTTGCAATTTTGGCGGTCGTTTCACATCACAAATTTGAGACGCGAAAATTGTATGCCATTGAAATATACAAAATGTCAATTAAAAACTTAAACGACCATATTTACTGCTGAAATGATTAAATCCTTCATTTATAGTAGCAAAATATATAAAAATTTTAAATATCATTTTGTGTCTATGAAAACACGATACCTAAATAGTGACTTTTGGTCGTGTTCTAAATAAGTTTTACAGCATATTTCGTATAACTTTCTTTTATATGTTTTAATGATTGATGATCTTTGACGTACTGTTTAGTAATTTAGCATGTTTATTACTTTTAAAACTTTATTGCTACTTACTAATTATTTATTTTGAAATTAACAGAAAAAAAAATATACCTCTCCTTGAGCAACAGATTCACCGGGGATGAACATTTCAGGATAGATGTTCTTTAAATACCATTCGAAGGATTTACATCCCAATTTCTCCCTGAGATCTTTCCTACTGCTGACATCACCATAATCTCCCTTATCGCTGCCCACTCGCTGGTAGTAATATTTCGCATAATCATCTAGCCAAACCTTCAATACAGATATACATATTAGTTTGTATTACTGTAAATTACCCTATTCTTATTCATCCTTTGGTATAAACTGAAGCACATTGGTGATGCTTAATAGCGTTCAGTATTATAATTGCAAATAAGTGTGACGGTACTGACTGTTGATACCTATATATTTAGTAACGACATTTGATTAAGGTAACATAAACAAAGACACACATAAATTAATCACCTCTGCTAAACGCACTGTATTCTTCTTGATCACGGTAAATCCAGTTGGCCACTTGAAAGGTGAACGTTTCCTAAAAATATGACCTACATGCGAGCATGGAACAATTTCAAGTGTACCCCCACACATCCAAGTCTTAAATGAAAGCTCCAGATTCTCTCCACCCCATACATCGAATCCACTGTCATAAGTGCCCAGTCTTTCAAAAAACTCCATATCAATTGCGAACAGACCTCCAGCCATTGCCGGAGACCAGATCGGTTCCGCTGTATTTTGGTGCCTCGCCCTTTCCCGGGCTGATACCGGTTGCCATTTAAATAGTAGATTCCAGTCGAATCCACCGACTTTCAAAGACGCATCTCTATAATTATACTCAAGGGTGTTATCATCGATTGCGTCAATTACGGGGCAAGCTACAGTCGTTTTATTTCTAGCAATTCTATCTAGTAGTGGTTCGAGCCATCCTGTAATATGCAAAGACTTATAATATTACCCCTAAAGAGAACGAATTGAATTTTGAAATAGCTTTTCATGGTATAGATTTACGAATTGTCTCTAAATATTGTAATTATAAATTCTACATTATTACAGTCACCAATTAAATTTATGAGTTTCACGTTACCGAATAAGATCATATACAATAATACCCATCCTCATTATCTAACTTAGAAGTTCAAAAACAAAACAAGAGCTCTCGTACCTTCAGTGCATTCGCAATGACTGTCTAGATAAGTCAGGACAGATGCAGTAACATATCTAGCACCTAAGAGCCTGGCTCTGACTAAGCCTTCGCGTCGAGTAGTTCTCACTATTCTAACTTTGGGCAGTGATGACATATAATCATCTAGCTGTTGCATTAAATGGGCTGAAAACATATAAAAGTTCAGTAAATCATACTATACTACAATTTCTGGTGTTATTTAGTCTTAGATAATTTTTATAACATATTCGAATTTGACTAAATATAATATTGAACATTACAGTACACACTTACTCATATCAGAAAAGTCATCAACTAAAACGATCTCCTTAATTAAATGTGCTGGCGACCTGTCCAATATGGAATGCACAGTCCTAAGCAGAGCAGACCAGGCTTCGTTGTGGAAGCATATCACAATGGAAGTTTCGGGAAGATCATCTAAATATCTTCCTGGTTGCTTACACCTAAGAAAGGCAACATCATATAAACTATCTCATATTATATTAATATATACAACATGCATTTTAGATTTTTATCGTTAAGATAAAACACCAATCTAAAAAAGTTATGGTTAAAATAATTCACCATTCGTCCCTGGGATCAGGCAATTTTCTTCTAATAGATATAAGATCACTGACGTATTGGTTAAAAGCATTCTTTTCCCATCCTTCAGCTACTATTTGCCTCTCATCATCGCTTAAATTATTTGGCAATACGACCGGTTTGCCGAATTCACCGGGTGCGTAGCCCAATTCTGGAGCAGCCAACACTCCTAAACCTACGAGTTATCATTTAAGCTTAGTTGTAATATTCATATAAAATAATTGGCTATCTCATTTCTATTAAAACATATTCAACCGTAAATTAATTAGAACTAATAATTTATTGTTACTTATATGTATTAATTTACAACTACCCGCAGCTCCACGCATATTTCATACTGTATATATTTGTTCTAATTATTATATTTTATTTTAATTGATTTTAAACTTTATTAAAATTATCATTTTCTTTTTATGGCCTTTCAAATTTGGAATTAGGTATATTTCCCGTGTACAAAATATTATTTAAATCTCGTTGTACATATGTTTTTTGTTTTTCCATAAGGGTTTTATTTTCCACAAATTATCAAATAGTCTAAATGAAGTAACATTTTAGTTATTATCATATTATATTATTTTACTATCTATAAATATATTGTTGATATACCTAACAACGAAAGGTGTTTAAAAATAGAAACTTTTCAAAATTACCTTCACTTCACGCAATTCGACTTAACCAATCTACCCGCATTTATACTGTGACGAATAAAAGCATATTATCATGAATGATGTTAAGCTAAATCAAGAAAAGAGACATTATACCTTGTCCAGACATAGACACATAAAGTATGTAAGCAGAGACCATTAAGAAACAATATCAGAATATTAGAGGTAACAGTGACACATTGTTATAACACTCCCGGGGATGTACCGCGACATCTAAACTCATTACCATTTTTATTGCATGTTTCAGACGATATACAACTAACACAGGAGATACTATTGTAAATTTCACTGTTAATAGAATAAATATGTCAGTTATACAAACGATGTTATATAACATCCAACACCTCCGATAATCCACGCTCTTTTATTCAGTATTTTCACACATTCCAACTTACCATCCGTCAAGTTATTATCATAAGACTCGTCCTTTCGTTTTGTTGACGCTGGTTCAACTATTTTCAATGATTTCGTCTCTGTATCTTCGTATTTAATAGTCGGCTTCACCCATAGAGTTTCTAGAACCACTATTTGTTGTCAAAAGGGCAATCATAAACCATAGGATTGTCAATAGCAGCACGGGCCTTATGATCACGGTCAACCTCCTCAAAAAGAACGTTGTATATTGTCTCATGTCTATTACTATTTATTTCAAAACACTGTTTATTCGGTTCGCCGGTTACTTAAGAATTATGTATGTTCCTAAGCTGTCGAGTTGGCTTAAGATTAACTCCATCGACATGAGAAATTCTAGGTTTGTTTTAATTTTCTTTTTACATGACTTATTCTATCTTAGCCTAAAATTCTATGGAACTTCCTTCCTTATTTTCTGTTTTATTGTCAACATTTCCATGAACATAGTTTGTCGTCCATGATCTTCAGTTGGTTACCTGTGAAATTAATTATAAAAATAAGTCTATTTATTTATTTATAAAAATGGTATGCATAGATATGCCTATAATTGCAAATGGCGTAGTAGTTTAAGCGATAATCTATCTTTAACGCCACGGTGAATGCTTTAAGTTCGAATTCCGCAAAACTCAGGACAATTATTTTTATTATTCAGAATTGCTAATAAAATCTGATATATGCCGATAGCCTACGATTCTTATGTAAATACATAGTACAGTTAATATGAAAAAAAGTAATAATATAAGATGATTGATGATACATGCTACTTACATATTATGTCATGTAGCGTATGATAGTGGCATGGTTACTAAAAACAGATGTGACATAGTGACTGCATCATAAAATTTGAAATATGTCAGATTAATAAAATATTGTAAATATTAAGCAATAGTTCCGGTTAAAAGGACAAATCAGAGGTATTGAATTCACAATGTAGATAAAGGGTTTGTCGACCACCTTTACGAATTTTTTAACGAGTATCTGTGACCCTCGAAATTTTGCTTAGCAAATGAATAACCCTCAGAAAACTTCAAAAGGAACAAAATATCAACTAGAAAGAAATAAAACAAAATCTCGCAGTATTTCTGTAGGATGGTTTAAGAGACACATTTTATAATAAGTACAAATAATATATACGAATAGGCTTATTACTATTAGGATTTAAAAAAAAATACAGGAATGAAACCTAACCAAATATAATAAGAAAAAAAAGAGCGTAGTCATATCGATTATCCAATTATAAAAACTGATAATAAAGCTATAATAGACTAAATTGGCAAATGCAAATGAAATGACATAGTCAAGCAAATAGATTCATGTGTGGCATCTCCAAAATTCCAACTTAAATTAAATCGGACTATTGAGTGTAATAACAAGGTAACTTAGGAGACAAGTTGTTGTCGAAGAGTAGGTTACTTCTGAGTTTAATAGAGGTGTGCAAAACAGAAATGATCTGAATATTAAGATTAGAAAAAATGGAGATAAGTAGTACTATCACCGCTACCTATATCAGATATAAGAAAGGTTCAGAAATAAATGCTTGACTAATGGGTAAAGAATCATTCGTCTCAAAACAGTCTCAAATTCTAATCAATCATTCGTTAATACTGGTAAAAAATTATGGTCCAAACTCTAGCGTTCTTGCAAGTAATGTAGAAAATCTAATTATAATTAGCAACGTTCAATAGAATACTCTGTATTTAATTTTCATGCATCCGACTGAATACCACGAAGGAACTGCAATTTAATTTGTGATACCGACCCTTTTCTTTTTTTTTTCGTGGGGATTAAAAATAATCAATCGGTGAATTTCTTCAGTGAAGTAGAAGTTAGGCCCATTTATTTACGTAAGGCAAACACTAAAGAGAATGCCTCCAATTGTAAATCATTCTGCCTATCCTGTCGAAACTTCGAGAACAATTCGTTATTAAATGCCTTATTACCTACTTAGGAACATATAAAATCTTTACACCTACGCAGTTTAGTTTTTGCTAAGGGAGATTCACGGAAGATGCCGTAAATTTGCTTTTAATTACATTAGCCCAGTGCCATGACAGGAAACATAAATTTATTGGCGTTTTCCTCAACCCGGAGAAAGCTTTGAATAGCATCTTGCATGTTATCTTTCTTAGCAGACTCGTGCACATTGAACATCGAGTTATTGCACTGAATTAATTCAAAAACCAATAAATAGAAACGGGAAATATTTAAATATTTTGTTCTGGAAGGTAATGTTATGGCTTACACTAAAGAATTGTATTTCGGGGTCCCGCAGGGAAGTGTTTGGGTCTCAGTATTTTTATTATTAACTTAAATAGTATTTAAAAGGTATTAGATTTTCAAGCAATTGTTAGCAAATTTGATAGCATTATTACTTTCACTGGCAAGTCGTGGAAGGATTTGCTAGTGCGGGTAAACCGGGGTCACCTTACATAACAACTTATTTATATGGAATTTTACTAAAACTCGGTGTATTTGTTTCCACAAAGAAAGAGCTTTAACTCCTTCTCATCCAATGTGTGTAAAGACACATGAAGTGCAGCTTACACGTTTATCATAATATATTTAATTATTACTTATATAAAAAACATCAAAAACTAAATTCCTAGGAATCATCCTTAACAAGTGCTTGATATTAATAGATACAATTATTTATATATAGCAATCCTAAAAAATCGTGTGGGGAAATTAATAAATGTTATGGAAGTACTGTGGGATGCAGTCCCTCAGGATACTCTAATTCTTGTTTATAAAGCTCTTTGTCAGCCCTTATGCCAAATTCATGATTTCAGCCTAGATTGAAGCTTTTAAAAATATTCGAAAACACCAAAACGAGGCCACAGTTCTTTACTGAAGTTTATTTTTTGAAAACCTGTCCGCTACGACATCTGAAATCTTTATGAAGAGACCTTTGACTCGCTAATACAAATTAATACTTACAAGTCTTATATTCATCCTGTTCTGACCTATAATTCCCACGTATTTGGTTATATATTAAATTCCCACTTCCTGAAGAGGGAACAATCGCAAAACTGTTTCAATTATAAGACGGTGGGTGCCTCATGGTTCGTCTGAGACCTTCACATAGATTTGGATCTTCCTTCGATCAAGTCATACATAAAATCACTCACTATCAGATATTTCGACAAAATCGTTAATCTCCCGAAACCGTTAGTGGTATTTACCGTAAATTCCATTAGCTCAGAAAAATAAAAGACGTTCACGCAATATTGTTACTAACTCTCCCAACGACATGTAGTTTATTAATGATGAGCCCGGTCTTAGAAACAATGGGTATTTGCACTAACGCTCATGTAACCACTGTTCCTGCCGCGCAGGATGGGTGACCCTCGGCTCAATCTTCCGGACTGGAACTCTCGAGCTTGCCACTTGCTTGTCACAGGGACATAACATTCGCTAGCTGAAAACATGCATCACACTGCACCCTACACACTTGCATACACATATCTATAAGTTTAGAAGGGGTCCAATTATTTGTTTTGGATAGTTAGTCTTAGCCAAAGCTGTCAGATCCCAAATACATGTACGCGTTCGTGCGGCATACATGAAAGTAAGCATGTATGTCCCACTAACGTATACTGTATAGTAGGTTAGTTTAACTCGCTTGGTTAGTAAGTTTGTTACAAATAAACGGAATTGGCATGCACGGTAACAGCGCCAGCCGAGGCCCGACTCTCTGGCATCCTTGAGCTAGTTTCTATTTCGGCTGAGTTCCTACCACGCTCCCCACAAAGTCCAGTAAAGCTAAAATAGCCACAGATAGGTTAAATACAGCACATCTTGAACATGTAACGAGCATCTTCGTTGAAAAAAAAACGCGTTTATGTATTCTATTACCTATCGTAAATTAAATTTCGTTTTACTTTCATCTTTTTTTAACATTCATTCAAGTGTATAGAATTGTTATATAATTTAAAAATTTAGATTTAGAAAAATACTGTTTACATTTCTCGAAAGTTTGCTTTAAGACAAAATAATAAACAAATTATCAACTTACCCTGTTAATAAAATAACAGTTCAATTACTTTAAAATGTTTATCTGAAATAATAATACATTTTAATTGAATCGAATGTTTACAATTCTCACATGTTTATTCAACCGACTTATGTAATCGACAACCGACGCTGAAGAGAAACATCCTATATTTTTTTTTTAATTCATTTACTTCAAAATTTATAGAGCTGTTGTTACACAGTATAGAAGTTCATATAACATATTTTTCTTTTATTAACATATGACAAAAAAAGTATTATACCAACACCGAAAACAGATAATATAACTTTTACAAAGAAATCCTTATGAAATTGAAAATGTTATGGACGTTCTCAGTGTTACTCTAAAAGAAATTAACACAATGCGTCTAATCTATCATTCAGTTCCAGACAATGGTATAGCGCAACCAATAAATTTATCTAATAAAAATTAACAAAATTAAGACACCGTGTTGCTACTTACGTTAGTCGTTACATCTTATACATATATTGTTACTGTCTTTTACTGGAATTATGTTCCTATCGATTTTTAAATGCCCACTGATTATTTAATAATAACAAAAAAATACTTTCCTAGTATAACCTTCGTTGCTTGTAAACGAATGGGTTTCGCACTATAATAAATTTATGTCGAACATTACCACCGTATTTAATTACACAATCGTGTTTCATGTATTTAACATTTACTGAAGTCACTAAATTATGCTATAAATTTTATATGGTTTACTTGAAACCTTAAAAAAGTCTGTTGTTCTCTCAACATAAATAAATATATATGGAAAGCTATAATGGGGCCATTTCATGAATTATAGTCTGGGAATTAATAATTCTAATTGTATTAGAAATACTTATTGTACGTCTCGTCCATATAATTATTAATAAATCGAATCCTTATTTGCTAAAAATAATAATGTTCCTATACTAAATGTATCTTCCAATAATTAAGAAACAAATAAATATTCTAACATTTACAAAACTAGATACCTCTAACAACACAATTCACAAGTAAAAGAACCATTCCGCGAGAATAAACATCGGGACACAAATTGTAAATGGAGGTTTTAGGTAAAACACACCTGTATCTGAAGAACTCATAAATAAAAGAGACGAATTAAGTTGTGGAAATAATTTAAACAGACAACGTTCTTGTGTACACAAACGACGCAACGTGTCCAAAGGTAAAATACGGAGTAAATAAAACTAAACACATGTGTTATTATAGCTTAATTATAAGTAAGAAATTTAATATATTTCAAACTTAATCACAACAAAATATGACGATAAATTTGTCAATACAATATGTTTATATTCATAGTGTACTTAAAAAGTTGGAGGTTACTAACAAATACATAAATACTAAGCGCTGCCTTAGTAAGCAATTCATGTATGTATACAGACAATATGTTTAATACATCCAGTGCTAATAATTCACGTCGTAAATTTCTGCTAGAGTATCACGAGAAACAAAAGAACGCACACTCCATCACCAGCCGAAGGAGAGAAAGATACAAGTGCGCGATCTGGGCATGCGATGGATTTTAATTTGTTCCGTTCGATCGTTTCTACTATATTTAACGGAGTGCGAGGCGATTGAGTGTGAATTGCGATTACGGAATAACATTACGTTTCATTGACGTTTTTCCGTGGAATTAAATGTCTTTACTCCAGAGAGCCTAGCAACATGTATGCGGTTTCATATCTTTTCTCTTTCTACCTATAGTTGCTACCTCTTAGTGCTAACGAAGACAGAAAGCGATACACACATCAGCACTAAACGGTTTGTGAACGGTTTTGTTTTTCAAGACTCATATCTCGCACTCCACAAATTTACGTTAACACTGCCTCAGATACTCTCCTATTTTGAATTTATCGACATGCATTTCGTCTAAGTTATGATTTTAACCGAATAAATAAGTCGTTTGCTATTTTAATTTTTTTAGTTTGAATTTTAAAAACAGGTAAATTGTTCTGACGATCTCATTGGGCAGCGAGACTTGCCTAATATTAAATTGATTTTAAATTAAACTTCTCCTTTTTAAAATTAGATTAAATAAACTAGAAAAACATAAAAACAACTATGTATTCAAACCACTGAAATGATACATTTAGCGACATCTTTAAGTTATCAATACACTTCTGTTTAAATAATTAATACATACTTAATAATTTAACAACTGTAAAAACAATATTAAAATTCATATACTGCCTACTGCTTATTTTATATGTATTATTGTTATTGAACTAAGCTTCAAGCTAAATCCGTAAGAATGTTTATACGAAATAGGCTTATTCAAAAATTACCGTACTAAATTACTTAAGAATTAGTCTAATAGTTTAAGCGTACAAAAGATTAAAAAAAAACACCATTCATAAACCCAACAAAATGTCATCGATTCTAAAGCCTCCTAGACTTTTTTTCCAGATGAATTAAATGTACAGATTTCGCTTCTTTACCTTTTATTATAAATATAGATGTAGATTGGTGAGTATTTAAAAGAGCCAGGCTTATTATTGTTTTACTAAGACTAAGTAGTTACTAATATATTATTGCTTTACTCTTGCCATATAAATTCTATGGAGACCGAGTAACTGTTACATATATAAACAGACCACCCCACATACGCCTACACAGTCGGTACACATATAGTGGAAGGGTTATCTTTTTTTCCCCTATTCGAACTGAATTAGTTTAGTTTCGTCACTAGTCAAATTCGTTCAAATACATGTAGCCAGTGAGTTATACAAGTGAAATTGTATAGTTCACTGACGTGTACTGGTGTGTAACTTAGATTAGTCAGATTCGCAATCCTAGAAAACACAGTCAAGGCGCGCCGTGTGCCCTTGTCCTGGTTGCTAATAAAATTGGGCGAGTGCCTTAAGCGCTCCTCTTAGTAGTTCAGTGAAGCTATCGAAGCCTGTCAGCCGTTTGTTCACGACATTCCTATTAATAAAATTTTTAAAGTGAATCTAGATCTAAAATCTAACTCTAGAGTTAGTATCTAAGTTTCTATTTAAATTTTCCCAGTCAATTTTATCCACACTGAACTCGCCTAGACCATAAATATTTTCTACTGTTTCGGGAGTTCGACATCGGTTTGATATTCCATCGGTCAAACCTCTCGCCCTTAAATATAGTTAAATTCCCTGTGATGTGGAAAGTGCTAAAGTCACTTCAGTATTTAATTGTGATACTTCCAGGAATATTAATAATTATAGACTTATGTCAATCCTTCCTATATTTGCCAAGAAGCCAAGATATTCGAAGCATTAATGATAACAACTTTAAAAAGGAGCACAAAACATATCTCGACGCAACACCAACGTAGTTCGATTAAAGTACGTTCAACTTACATAAATTTAATCAGCTATTGTGACTACCTGATGACCGCCGTCGACAAAAACGTAGCCAAATTGATGTAATATTTACAGATTTCTCTAAGGCTTTCGACAAAGTGGAACACTAAATGTGACAGCCTAGGCGTCGTGGAGCCACTCTTTAATTGATTTCTGTTTTATCTATGCGTTAAGACTCGAGTTATAGTTGTTAAAGGTTTCTTGAGTCTTGAAAAGGTATTATGCGATGTAGGGTGTTTCTCAAGGATCCCATATGGGACCATGGCTTTTTGAATGCTGGCATACTCAACCCTTCTTATTTACAAACGACTTTTGGTCAAATTCGTTAGTATGAATGAAGATTCCTTTACTGTCAATGCGATATTGATTCACCATCGAGGTGGTGTGTCAGTAACGTAATTGTACTGAATACTAATAAATGCTACCATTTAAAGTTTACTGGAAGCCGTCGGGTAATAAGTATAAATACAATCTTGTTATAATATTGTTTGACGTTCAAACAAGTAAATTACATAAACGACTTGCGTCTGTATTTCGACTCCAAATTAACTTCTAGGATGTTGGGGTTTGTAATAAAATAAAAATAGAACTAAGTTATCTAGTTTTCCTATATAAAGAAATTCAGGGTATAATTGACTGTTTACACTTTTTACAATAACTATCCTTTAATACACCGCATACATACCTAACGTGCCCTGATAATTTTCTTAAAACGTAATCCACTTATATCTAGACTGAGCAGTTTGTACATCAAATTAGGATTATTTTAAAGGCCAATGCACCTATGGACGATGTTGTCCTTCAATAAACAATTGATCAAAAGGTTATTATGTACACTTGGCAAACCAAGATCTGAGTAATTTTTTTCATTGTTTTTTATATGACCTAATGTAATGTAGGAAAGAATTAGATATAAGCCTCCTTTCAGTTTAAAAGCAGACGATGTTACTTCAGAAAAGACTGTTAACATAAAGTCGAAAATTAGGAATTGTGGAAAAAAAAAACACATTCGATACAAAACCAACATAATGCTTTATTTTACAAATACTACTTTTTTATCGTCTAAACATTACATTAATGTATACTAAAAATATAATACACTTGGAGACACCGCAAATATATACAGGAATTTTTAACACTTCAATATTATATTAATTAACTACGATTAATCAGTAATCACCGATGACACATTATAAAGGTATAAGGCACATTTATAATTTTCTATTTCTTGGCTACTAAAATTACGAAGTAATTTCAATCTATTTATTATTATTATTATTACAATAACATATTTACAAGCAAAATAAATTAAATTTGACTGTCAAAAATTGTAAACAAAAAATATCTCATATATACTTCAGATATAATTTCGTCGAATTTTTGAAATGATAAGGTCTTGTTGCAGAGATTTGTTCACCGTTTCGATAAATAGATAATTTCGAATACGCGTATAAAATCTGCAAATTAAAGAAAAATTAAATATCAAATAATTTACAACATAGAATCGTTTAAAAAGTCATGGTTAATAGACGTCGTATTTATACCGATTTCGAAAAAAATGACAAAGATAAATAACATATAGGAATGTCGATGAGATTTATTTAAGTTTTCGTTACAATTCATTTACGACATATTAGTTTATACGTATTGCTTATCATTTTAAAGTGTATTTTTTTTAGGGAACAATGAATATACTTTTTATAGGAGATACAAAAACTTTAGATGATTGCTATATAAGAAATTGCACCCTATAATTTATTAAAAACTTCGTACAAAATGGAATACTTTAAGGAATGCTATAACACAATTGGGTACGTGAAGAATTAAAAGGAATGTTATTGATACCTCAAATGCTTTATGTAAAAATAAGACAGTCCTATATACTCGATAAAAAATTATTTCAAACTAGATTTAATAAATTCTGATTAACCCAAAACACTCTTCCTTATTACGCTATAATCTTAGTATTTATGTATTCATTTTAAAGTTTACACTATCATTTATATTTATGAGTTTATATACTTTACTTTAACAAATTAGAGAATCCCAAAATAAATATTATATCGGACAAAAAAGTGTGTGTGTGTGTTTATGTACACGCGTTAGAAGTTATACTTCTTTGGCGTAACAAGATAAAAATCTTTTCAAAATGTTTATCTTTCGCCATATTCTACGTTTGTAGAAAAAATGACACTAACAATAGAATAAAGGTATTTTTTTGAATAAAATGTTGACTACAGCTAACTTCAGGGTGTCGGTTTTGTCGTGACGGTGCGCGGGCGCATCGTAAAAATTTACTCTTACCATTTTTACCTAACGCGCCAAAAGAAGTATAACTTTAATAACACAAATGGATTTGTGAAACAAAATATTTAATTCCCTTTTTGGAGAGATCAAAAATCTGTTAATATTGATGACTAATAAAAAAAATATGGAGTACGAACTCCGATCGAATAGGTTTGAGCATTCTTTCAGTTGGGTAAACATTACATTAAATTCTTGGATTCCGTGGTTTTTTTTTTCTACATTGTCAGATGCTGGTTAAAAGAACGAAACCGAGATAATAGTTTACAAGCGAACTATTGGAACATTTATTACGTTTGTAAGTGAAAACGGACCTCCTGTTGTAACAATCAAGCGATCCCTATACATAGTTACAAACAGAGTCGAATCTGGATACGTCATTACATGATATGTACAGTTTTAAAATTTACGAAAATCTAACTTTTATAATTTTATTAATACTAGTATTAATAAAGTAGGACTACGACATCGATTTTTATACAAAATACCTTTTAGAATCTAATAGAATGAAAACGCATATATATATTGCAATCGAAAATAAAATTCATCTATATTTATATAAAGATATGTAATAATTATTTAGTCATAATATTACTTCAGTAGCTCTGAATAATAATTAATTATAAACATCTCATTCAAATCCAGTCGACGCGAGAATTGAATTAAGTCATTATATGAATAATTGAAACTATGAGTGAAGAGACTATGGTTTCGTAAGTTTTAAAGTAAGGACCTAAGGACATTTTACTATTTACAATAATGAGTACTTTGTTTATGACAAACTCAGTTGTAGTTGTTATAGTCAGTGTAGGAACTAATTGCGAAATGAATATATTGTTAATTGTAGACATAACGAAACTATGGAGTATATTAGAATTATTTATGATCGCAACTAAAATTTAAATAAAAATAAATATATATATAAAGAGTATGTAATTTGTGAAAAGAACTACTTTATATAAAGGAACGAGGTTAAATTTGAAACGCCACCTGATCAGTGTTCTATTATATAAAATAAAAACACATTGATGACGAAAAGAACAATTCTTTTCCATATGTGTTCAGTATAATATTTATTTGTACGATGAGAGAAATAACTATTATAAAAGCATAGGAACCTCCCAAAAACCAAGAACAAAAGAACTAATTAAAACAGTCAAACAGTAATGCTACACAATGAGGGAGGTTACAACTGACGTACAAAGACCCTTGGAAATAGCATACAATTTCTATTTAGTCCACGTAACGATTACAAATGACCAAGAATATTTCCAACTTTCATCAAACTTTCTTAAGGTCTATACTCACGAAGGTATCAAAATTAGATACATCATTTAAAATATTCTAACAATACCATCATTTAAGATTGCACACTAGCAAATTTTATTGGCTACTCATAAATAAAATCAACTATCTGTACATTAAAGTGCACACTTAACGACTTCTTACTCAAGCGTACATTGTGTTTAACAACAAGTGTATTTAAAAAAACAGCACTCAGTCACACTGTCACATAGTGTCCACTCCATAAATCTTATATGAATAAGATCTCGTCGTAGGCCTCCGGCTACTGAATCTCCGCCATCAATTCCGGACTTAGTCTATCGGCGTTGAAATTTTCCATAGTCCACTTTTGTCTATCCTCGGATTCTTTGCATGATTCCATTACTATCTTGTCCTTGTTTCGTGATATTGCCATACATTTTTCGCTCGATCCGTGCTTCAGTAGCTTGGTCTGTAAAAGCGATAATAATATTTAATTTTATTTTCACATAGAATGCCGCCACAAAGGAAAGTTACTTTGAAAGATATTTTTAAATTTGGTTTATTATAAAATAGATTTGGACATAGAGACTTCGAACTGGCATAAAATGATTTTTATTTTGGCTACATTAAAAATATCTCATATTTTAAATGGAATTTAAATATATTTCTATAACTAAGAATAAACATAGCACTTTTTTCATCTAACAATAGAAAGAATTATCCTCTATTTAAATTAATTAAAAAGGTGCACATGCTTTTCCTAGCCCTATATCAACATATATACCAAGTCCCTCTATTCAACCGACAAAGTTTCTAATCCTATCAACTCTACCTATCCTACTAGTTTCAAAATTAATACACCGGCGAGTAACTACCGTGATTGGCTCTTGTAGCAAGAAGATACTTCAACTTTGGTTTACTTACATTTGGATCATAGAGCCACAACTGATTGCCTTTAGCACCGTGGCAGGGGTATAGGACAACGTCGTGTCCAGAGTAATCCAAACAAGTCTCATCACGTCGTATCTCACCATTTTTCGAATACATCCAATACTGAAAACATTATTAAATTGGCATTGATTTAATGTTGCCACTTGATACAGGTGTGTTGTTACTACCATTATTGATTCAACCCCAGAGTATTGACTTTGAATATGTATATATAATTATTCACCAATATTGTATAAAGCATGCTTAATGTCATAAATTAAATATATTTAAAGGATTCATATAGTATATCCCAAAAAGAAATTGAATATTTAAAAAAAAAAATCTTCAACTTATAACAAAGTATAGGATTAAATTTGCGTACAAAATAAATACTGAGGGTACTACCATGCCTCAAATACATATTAAACCAGTCGTATCACTAAAATATATAAAGTTTTGTAAATATTATATATCAAATATATATAAGAAAAAAGTTTCATAATAAATATTTTAGGCACAGAGCCCTCATGATAAACATATATAAATATCCCAATAAACCATTAACCATAAGAATAAATAGATACATAATAATATTATTCCAAGTTTAAAGTATTCATCAGGCTTTAAACGAGGAACCTATACTCACTAAATACTGAAACACATCACGGCAGTACCAAACTTGGCAGTTGTAAACAAAGGTTTATCAAAAAAAATTCAACGTTAAAACACTTTAAACCACTCATATTGTTTTGAAAAATAGATACCTATCAAATTACTGAAATACGAAAAGAAAATTAGATAATTATTACCCTAAATACGACGACACATATAGAAATAACCCTGATCTAAGTATACGGATGAAATTGTTAATCGATGATGATAGAACATTAAATTTATTCGCATTAGTATAGCTTATACAATATATACGAAAAACGAACAAAACGCATACGTGTCGAATGAATAACGATCATCACGAAGAGACACGCAAAAGTTTTATTCATTAAAAAAAATATATATATTAATCAAATGTGAATGTCGTTCACCAGCTTAAATTATCGAGTACCCAATTAAACCAAACCATGTGATAAGCGTAAGCAAAGGAAAGAGTAAAACATTTGCCGCCCTTTGACAAACCTGGTTTCCGTACTCCCCGTGGCAAGGCCAAAGATTCACTGGTTTCTTCATATCTTCAGGGCCGGCGGCGGAGTCGATGCACATTGCCGACCAAGGATTCGCGATCTGATGCCATTCATATATTATAAGGCGTGCCAAAAGCGAGCGTGCTTAACTAACATTATCACTTATGAATTAAGTTAAACAATTCAGAGATGATATGGATGACTCAAGTATAAGTATATTACGATAATGACAATGATAAACAGAGTATACAAAACACTAAACAACGAGAAATGCATTCCATAAAAGACAAACCACAAGTGTAAAGAATACGTAATAGAGTACTACCAAGACAGTTTGAGAAACCGGTTTATCCCTTCGATGCGGTACTAAAACTACCTGATTGCCACCTTCTCCGTGACATTTGTGGATATGTGCGTTTTCGAAATTCTGTCCAGATTCGTTCACTTCGACCCCGTCAAGGCAGTAGCGACGATAGAATGCTCTGTTACGTATCTAGCCGCAGTCACTGATAAAAATTGATTTAAAAGTGTTTTAATGCATGACAAACGACGTGCATAGAAGAGTGCAAAAGTGTAATTGAAACCGATCATGAAATTAAAATGTTTATCAACAAAATCTCCATCAAGGTGGTACTGCCGCAACGCTTTCAAATTGTGAACGACAGAAGACCTGATTTCCTCCCTGCCGATGACACGGGTAAAGTCCGACTGGTTTATGATGATCCGACTTGCGCGTCGGTGAATCCAAACATGTCTTATGGAAGCCGACATTGCGTATCTGTACAGGAATATTTTGGAAAGACACGTTCATACAAATTTTGCACTCATTGTTTCGTACACATTACTAATAAAACGTTTTAAGACGTGACAATTACACACGACTGAGATGTCAAAAATATCATGTGAAAAGTCTAAAAATTCACATTTATCGCTGGAAACCCATCTAGACTAATATTTCTCTGCTTTGGATAGTCATCATAAAGGTCGCTCGAAATCCATGAACTGCTTGATAGTCACCAAAATGTTCATTTGTATTTGTACGAAATGATATAATTCAAAATACTGAAGACCACTTTTGATTAATGTAAACGTGACACCTAAATCGTGGCACTCTCAGTCTACGAACATGATACAGAAATGACTCTATGAATGTCTATATTCATGTATGGCTGATGGTGCTTATGGCTTTAATTTAAGTTAGAAATAAATTGTAAAGCAAAAAATCGTATGATTTTACGTTTAAACATGATTCGCTAATTGACGTAATGTTTAAATCTTCCAATATTTATCACTATCAAAATATTCTGGTTGCTAAATAATGACTTATTTTCATAAAACCTGAAAAAAAAAAAATAAACATACCTCTCCATGAGCAACCGATTCACCGGGGATGAACAACTCAGGGTAGATGTTCTTTAAATACCATTCGAAAGATTTACATCCCAATTTCTCCCGGAGAGATCTCCTACTGCTGACATCACCATAATCTCCCTTATCGTTTCCCACTCGTTGGTAATAATATTTCGCATAATCATCTAGCCAAACCTATAACACATAATACATACTTACTAGCCGATTTTTGTCCGATTCGTTGGCCATTAAAAACATGTAAATGATCAATCGAATTTAAAAACTTAGTAGGCTAGAAAGAACAATTGACCAAAAAATTACGCATTGAATGGTCATATTCCTATACCAATATACTTAATAGTTTTTGAAGTCGTTGAATCTCGAAAGAACTGTAGTTTCATGATTACTACAAATTATCCCATTTCCATCCATAATTTGGAATCGACTGAAGGTTATTGGTGACATTAAGTAGCGTTCCGTATGACACCTAATTCCGAATAAGTATAATGGTACTATCAGTATCGACAATTAGTTGAGGCAATATAATAAAAGATAACTGTAAATTAATCACCTCTGCTAATCGCACGGAATTCTTCTTAAGCACATTAACTCCAGTTCGCCATTTGTACGGTGAACGTTTTCTGAAAATATGACCTACATGCGAGCACGGAACAATTTCAAGCGTCCCTCCGCACATCCAAGTCTTAAATGAAAGCTCCAGATTCTCTCCACCCCAAATATCGAATCCACTGTCATAAGTGCCCAGTCTTTCAAAGAACTCCTTATCGATTGCGAAGAGACCTCCGGCCATTGTCGGGGACCAGACGGGTTCCGCTGTATTTTGGTGCCTCGCCCTTTCCCTGGACGGTACCGGATGCCAGTTGAATTGGAGGTTCCAATCGAATCCACCAACGTTCACCGATGATGAGTCTCTATAATGATACTCGAGGGTGTTATCATCGATTACGTCAATTACGGGGCAAACAACGGTGGTTTTGTTTCTGGCGATTCTATCCAGCAGTGGTTCGAGCCATCCTGTAATATTAAAACAATTTATTATATAGCACTAAATACAATGAAATATTTAAATATATTTTTCAACATATTTTATTACAGTAATGAAGGTGATCTAACAGTAAAATGTCACAAGCTAAATACTATATATTATAAGAGTAAGTTACAAAAGTGTATGTTGTTTTTTTTAATTTAACGAATAATATGTGCATCATTAAATTACATTATTCGAGATGACATCATACCGTTTGAATAACACCAGATACGAAAACAAAAAAATAAAAACATATAAACGTATCTGGCCATATTTTCTAATTTACAAAACAAGAGCTCTCTTACCTTCGGTGCACTCGCAGTGACTGTCTAAATAAGTCAGGACAGGTGCAGTAACATATCTGGCACCTAACAGCCTGGCTCTGATTAAACCTTCACGTCGAGTAGCTCTCACTATTCTAACTTTGGGCAGCGATGACATATAATCATCTAGCTGTTGCATTAAATGCGCTGAAAAAATACAAAAGTTTAGTAAGTCCTTATTATACTACAGTTTCTGGTTTTATTTCTTCCTATCTCAATACAGATATTCGAATTGGACTCAATAAATGTTGCAAACTAAAATATATACTCACGCATGTCAGAAAAGTCATCAACTAAAACAATCTCCTTTATTAAATGTGCTGGTGATCTGTCCAATACAGAATGCACAGTCCTAAGCAGAACAGACCAGGCTTCGTTGTGGAAGCATATCACAACGGAAGTTTGCGGAAGATCATCCAAATATCTCCCTGGCTGCTTACACCTGATAATGGTAGCATAAAAATAAATGATCTCATATTACCTAAATATAAAGTATGAAGTAAATTTTCTTATTGCCTACAAAAAAAAAACACCATTCCAAAAAAAAAATTATAATAAAATAACTTACCATTCGTCCCTGGGATCAGGCAATTTTCTTCTAATCGATATAAGATCGCTGACGTATTGATTGAAAGCATTCTTTTTCCACCCTTCAGATACCGCTTGTACCGTGTCTTCACTTATATTCTTTGGCAAAACGACCGGTTTGCCGAGTTCACCGGGTGCATTGTCCGACCCTGGAGCGGCCAACACTCCTAAACCTACGGATTATTATTTAAGCCTATTATAGTTTTCATATAAAGTCATCATCACCTTTCACATAAGTATTAAAATGTAATCAAGAACATAGTAATTACAAGGATCATAAAATCAATTGTAATTTACATTTCGAATGGAAATATTTAAATTTATACATTTTACCGTACATTTTTATATATTACTAATAGGCATGCGATGAATACCCATCACCGATGAGCATAACCAGTGATTAATATTTACACTATGCTATTATAATACAAGTGCTAAAAGATATTTCAAACAAAAAGCTTTCCAAAATTACCTTCATTTCCCGCAATTCGACCCAACCAATCGACCCGCGTTTGTGCTGTGACGAATAAAAGCAAATTATCATGCATGATGTAAAACTAAATAAAGCAATGAGATATTATTATACACGTGCAGACATAATAGACACATAAAATACATAAACAGACAACATTAAAGAACAATATCTGAATATTAGAGGTAACAGTGA
Organism: Antheraea assamensis; assembly: GCA_035772565.1. NCBI lineage: Eukaryota > Metazoa > Arthropoda > Insecta > Lepidoptera > Saturniidae > Antheraea > Antheraea assamensis. The sequence goes on from JAQQSE010000060.1 coordinate 1,400,250, forward strand.
AACATCGTTATAATACTCCCGGGGATATATCGCAACATCTAAACTCATTACCATTTCTATTGCATGTTTCAGACGATATACAAGCGAGACGGGCAATATTATTGTCAAAAACAATGAACCCTCATTTTCACAGCAAATATGAAAATATGTTTTACTTTTTGGTTTTAAATATATGACAACACAGGAAATACAAGTAAAAAGGTTTGCTTTTTTTTTTTCGAACTGACTACACTGTTGTCCTGGCAAGGCCTCTGCAGTTTCACCAGACTACAAATAGGTTTGCATTTATTAATTACACAAGGGTTACTTTTTTACTATTATTAAACTTACCCATTCAAAAAGATGCTCATAAATGTTTTTTTTTACTTTATTGGTAAACGTTTTGACCACAATCTCATCTGATATTAAATAATGATGTGGTCAAAGATGGTAATTCATGTTTCAAGTGCTGCTGCCGGAACACACAGATAGGTGCTTGCTGACAGATTTTCAACTTGAGAGCGGTAGCTAGCCAGACGGACTTAGAAAACGCCCTACCACCGTGCCAATAATTACCACAATGATTTGTCCTTGTCTATTATAAAGGAAAATTCTTGCAATTAATAGAATACTAATATTAAGAAGTTCTTAACTAACACAAAACAGTTTGTTAACACCTTTTTTTGTGAATACAAATTGTTATAAAAATATTTCACTGCATAATTTTTCTATAAATAAAACAAATTTGTAACTATACATTGAATAACATATAAACGTACATCCAACACCTCAAACACACATAATACGTTCTCATGCAGTATTTCCACACCAGTAAAACTCACCATCCGATAAATTATTCCCATAAGACTCGCTCTTTCGTTTTGTCGACGTTGGTTTCGCCATTTTCAATGGTTTCGCCTCCGCATCTTCGTATTCAATGGGCGGTACTGCTGCACCTATGGAGTTTCTAGAACCACCGTTCGTCGTCAGAAGCGCGACCATAAACCACAGGGCTGTCAATATGAGCACTGCCTTGAGTATCAAGGTCCGCCTCCTCAAAAAGAACATTGTGTAATACTTCATTTTTAGTATTAATATAATGGCAATAAAATTTATTCAGTTTGCCAGGCCTCTAGCAGCTAAATAAATATCATTGATATTTTATACGTGTAGTTTGAGCAATAAAATTAACACTACAGAGTATAATCACAAAAGGTGACTAGCATTTAAAAATTAGATATGTCTTCAGGTTATCCGATCTCCTTAAGATATGCGCTCCTTCGATATGACAGTTTCCTTGCTTGCTTTTTTCTTTACATTAACGTATATTCTAATGATAACTTAGCCTTCTCTAGCTAAGACTTTTTGGAACTTTCTTCCTTATTTTCGGTTTTATTTCCAACATTTCCAAGAGCATGATTTATCGTCCATGATCTTCAGTTGGATATACCTGTGAAAGAAATTAGGAAAGATGAAAAATGTTCTGATTTATAAATACATTTAGTAACTGGTCCTCGATAGCAAGTACACTACTACAAGGACGACATATTGGTTAGAACGATTTCTTATGTCTAGCACCGCGCTGTATTTGCAGGTTGAAACATCACACATGAAAATTATTTATATGCTCAAGAAATAATTGTTAAAATAGAATTTTTCATAAGCCACTAACTTACGAATTCTTATGAAAATAAATAATATGGACACGATAAATATGTCTAAAAACAGATTTTATGAAAATATTTTCATGTACTCTGTTTCACCGCATTTTTCTGGAATCAACTGAATTTATAAATTCCATTTTCAACATATTTTCGCAACTGAACTTAACCGAGCTAACCGGGTATTCCGTCAGTCGGAGGTTTTGTTGTTTGATGTTTCGAAGGATTAATTTTCTTAGTGGCCGAAGTGAAGAAGGGTCAAATCGTTCTTTCGATATGAAGCCTATGGATTCTGAGAATTTATCTTTGACTTTATTAATAGTATTATTAATGTCATCTCTTCTTATACCGAAGCTGATTGAAATCAGTTAAGAATCTATTAACTGACTAAACTGTGATACATTACCGGACTCACTTATAGAAGAACCTATCCGCGGAAATTTCTTTTGAATTATGTTTATTATTCTTATTTTTGCTAGAGCACATCATGTATTCATGTAGATTCTTCATTATTTAATTCAGATTTATTTTTTTTATATTATAGGGGGCAAACGAACAGGTGGGTCACTGATGGTAAGTGACCACCGCCGTCCATAGACACTAGCAACATTAGGGGAGTCGCAAGTGCGTTGCCGGCCTTTTAAATATGTGGGCCTCCGACGCTCTCACTGACCGAACGAAACGCGACAGTGCGAGCACTGTTACTTCACGTCGGTTTTCTGTGGGAGGGTGGTACTACCCCGGGCGAGCCGACCCATTCATACTGAAACCAGTAATAGCTTCAGCGTAGCTCTAGCACCTACAAAAAGAAGATGTATTTACAGAAGAAACGAAGTTAGTTCTGTTAGTCATTATATCATAAACACATCTTGAGACAATTTTGAGATTTAGATATTCACAATTAAAAACTCACAACTTTAGGGTTTTGTATTTAGAAAAGAAATTGATGGTTTTATTTACATCTTTAGCCTGGGTAATATAAAATAAGATAAAATACTCAACTTTCACGGTGTATTAAAATTATTAGTGTATTATTATTATTAGTGCAGTTTTCAAAATCATTTAAAATGAAATAACTTTAAAGAAAACCACGAAAAACGTTATGCGGAAAAAAACTGACATTCGTGTAATACATTGGCATAAATTTTCGTATCTCGTAAGTGTAATATATGCAGAAGTGAGCTACAGGACAGCGAATAAGACAGTATCTTTAAAATTACTGTGAGTGTATAACAATCCTAGAGAAAATACCGAATAACCAAAATCTGACATTAGTGACAAGAAAAGGAAAAATATGCCAGTGAACTTCCTGAACCACACTTACAGGAAGAAATCTTATGATTTCGATCGGACCTGAGACCAGAGCCTGTGGAGTTGCAATTCACGGATACATCGTAAACAAGCGTATAATTTGAATCCTTACCACCTGTTCCCGAAGAGTCAAATATCCACGGAAATTGAAGTTATACTACTAGTGTTGCTAAAAAATAATCCCAAGGAGGGCTGGTTTCAGGCGGACGACCGATCGTATTAATAATAGCCAAATCTTACAGCACAATATGAAGAACTATGTCGTGCCGACCCTACCTAGGTGGGATAAGGATGACGAAGAATTAGAAGTCTGATACTTTATATTCACATTATCAGTAGTACATATTATCAACATTACTTTTAGAAATCACAAAATATACATAAAAGACAGAAATTACAAGATCCAAGTTATGGTTGTTTAAATAAAACCTAGTGAATAATATAGTTGTCGTTGCCAAGATTTCCGACGAGAACCACCACCACCACTTTTCCATCCTTCATGTCTCCACCATCATCACCTATAAACTTTTGTCTCTGACATCGAAACCGTGGCGTGAGTATATAAAAAAAATATCAAAACGTATGTTTTTTTTTTATTTCTACAAAACAAAGTCCAAAACACGCATAATTATACCTTATAGCTGGCAAAAGGGAGTGCTTCGCCGTAATGTTGATGGATCGTACTTCTGTTTACATTATCGGGGCTGCCCGTTTGTACCGTTGTTCGGCAACGCACTTAGTTATTTGTAGAACGAATTGGCAATTTGGTACATTTTTTGGACATTAATAAACATCAACGTTGTTATTTTCTCGCAATTTACTATAGTAGTATAGCCACGCCTTCCGATAATAAGGTTTCTAGTAGACGTAATATATATTGTAATATCTTTAACACGTGAATTAGGGGCGCTACATGGGAGAAATTATGATTTACACCTAAGAAATATTTCCTATGATATGAGAACCGTAAATACAGAATTCAGACGATATGACTGAATTACGAAATTCAAATTATGTCAGACCAAAGAAATATAAGAAAATATTAAACAATGGCTCTGGTTTGGGACCCACCGGGGAGGCTTCACCTCTGAATACAGAGGACGCATTATTTAATTAGGTACTATATAGCAGACTGAAAACTTTAGGTATATTTTAGTCAACGGTTAAACAATGTTGGAGTTTATCAATCTCATATACTTATAATTATATGTATAAAAAATATTTATACATTTTTTTTTCTATTTTCAACTTTTTTTACACAGTTCCTATTAGGCGATTTCCATTATTATTATTCATTTATTTTTATATTGTAATGTTTCTTTTTTAATTTCAATTTTTTTAATTGTAGTTTTTAAGGATTTTACTTTTTTTATACATTATAGGTCAGCCTTTGACCATAATATCATCTGATGCTAAATGATGGTGTGGTCTAAGATGGTAGTCAAGCTAAACCTAGAGGGAGACCGGCTCTCAAGTGCAGCTGTAGGAACACACTGACAGGTGCTTGGCAACAGGTTTTCAACTTGAGTATGGTAGCTAGCTTACCGAAAGCTCCGACTCAGGTGCCTAGGATTCGAATGTACGTCCTTCGGCACTGTGTCCGCACACGTTATCAACTTAGTAAACATGTGATATAAAAATAAAAAAGTAAAACAGACTTTTATGCTATTGATTTACCCACGAAAATTAATTATCGGACACTACCTAATCCAACAAAACAAAATATCTATATGTAGACATAATATGTATAGAAATAATGCTTAATTATTGGAAATTTCTTAACTCTGCATAGTATAAATAAAAGAACAATTTAGTGACCCATTTTTCCGGACCCGGCTTGATGGACGACACGAGCTTAGTCCATTAGTCTGGATAAGTTTAAACGGGGCTCGCTGTTAATACCATTATTATGCTTAAGTTAAAATATGTTAGTAGATATATATTTTTTAATTTAACCTCATACAATATTACCTATATTCCAATATATATATATTGTTTACACTTGTAATCATTTTGTTCTAACCGAAGATAAACCAAAAATTACCAAAAAATTTATTCATACATTAGTTCTTCTCTTATGTGCTCTTCTTTAAAAAAATATTGAATATACTTAGATTTTTTTTTTTTTGGTTTTACTTCCTTGATACTTTATGTTAATTTAAAAGAAGATTATTACGATAGCTTCAGTATTTGAATATGAAGTTATTAAAGGTTTTTGAAACTACAATTTTCTAAGCGCTAGCTAGCAAATAGCAATTTGTATTGCGTTCAGTCATGTGGGTTTTTCTTTACCGTGGAGAAATTGGAACAAGCGGTCTGGTACTTATGTTTTATTCCTGTGTACATAAAATATATTATTACTAAGATAATAAACGACGTAGATAAAGTCGTGAGTATAAGTTAGATATAAATAGGAAAGTAACTAATTGTGTATGGCTAATTACCACTTCATGATTTAACCTCTGAAATGATTGCAATGAAATTTCACATTGAGGTATAATATAATAGCCTGAAGCCTCGACATGGTCATATCCTACATTTCTTCCTGCATTATTACAATATACTAACATCACCCTGTACAAATCCCATTATTGAGCTAATGTTCTCTTCAAGTGTATAGTCACTTTACCAGGCAGTAACGTATTGGGGATTTAATTACAATTAATAATTTCATATATTTCCCATATACGATGGTACTTACTATAAGAACATTTCTCAAGTTTACGTTTCCTAATGATGTTTTTCTTAACCGTCATTCGATAGTGTCACTAATTGATATTAGTAAATGTACGTCAATTCCATAAAATTGGTTCCTTGTTCCACTGGTCAAACCCCTTTTTTTTTCGTGGGAAAATCCATCATGGACACGCCACCCTCCCGGGGGAAAGGGTGGATAGTGTGAGACTCCTACTCACTAAAACCCCACGGTGTACATCCACCGCTTTTGTTGGGGCGACACGAGATCTCGTTAAGTATTCATCGTGTCGCCTCAGCGGTTGGCCTGGCGTCAATCAGCGTCGCCGGGCATCGTCTTTATCAGGAGATAACCGTGTATACATCTTCGGCCATCTCCTCCATCCGCCGGACCTGTGCAATAGCCCCCCGGCCCATCCTCCCTGGCCCGGCTACGGTGGTAGAAGCAGGCGAGCGTATCGTCCCTGCCTTCCACTGGTCAATCCCCTCGATCAACCTCATACAACTAGATCCTGGCAAATGAGTCAGAGCTTTCGGTGAAGGAAAACATCGTGATGAAACCATTAGCATGGTGGTAGGGCTTCTTCTAAATCCGTCTGGCTAGCTACCATCCTCAAATTGAAAATCTGTCGCCAAGCACCTGTTGGTGTGTTCCGGCACCTGCACTTGAGAGCCAGTCTCCTTTTAGGTTAAGTGTGACTACCATCTTCGACCACATCATCATTTAACATCAGATGAGATTGTGGTCAAACGCTAACCTACAAAATATAAAAAAAATGATATATATATTTTGATATCTTTAATATAAAATATATACAAATAATATCGCGGGCAAAATATTAGTAAAAACTGTAAACATAGAATAATTTGCTATACATTAACTTTAACCAGTTTTAAATATTTTCTCTTGGGAATATAAACGAATAATGAAACTTAACTTTAACATAGAAAAAGGTTATTATTTGAACGAATAGCTGCCTTTTTATTATTATAATCAGTGTACTTAACCCGCTCTTACTTTAAAACATTTTATTCAGCGAGCACGAGGAATTTCAATAAAGCTTCAATAGCGTAGCGTTGCCACGAGAAATGGAAATGGGGAGGCGGTAAAGTATGATGGCCGTTGGGTAGATGCTTCGACCTGAATTTTTTATATTTCTGCACATAGGTACTTAACCTAATTTACAATTCTATTTTGAATGTTAAATATTATATTGTACTAGTAGTGTCCGCGGCTTCTGCGCGCATTTGTTAAAAAAATTCTTCAGTTATTAGACCTAGTATAAAACATACTTTATATAAACATTGCGATGCGAGGATGTCTTAGTGGTTCGAATCGGTCGGAGCTATCGGTGAAGGGAAAATCGTGATCGTGATACAGACACAACATGATGGTAGTAGGGCTTTTTCTAAGTCTGCTTGGCTGTAGCTAGCACCCTCAAGTTGAAAATCTGTCGCCAAGTACCCATCGATGAGTTCCGACAACTACACTTGAAAGCTAGTCCCAGCTTAGCGTGTTTAATATCTTGGACCGCATCGTGATTTAACGTGAGAATGTGGTCAAAACCTTTTCACATTCAAAATAATATATTGACTGCTAAAGAAACTTTTAATAATAGATATAAGCGCAGACGAATACTATATACAGTATAACTCAAGTTAATCTTCATTCATAACTCTGTATTTTAGATAAACATATTTTCAATATTCGAAATAATAAAAAAAAAATATTTCTACACATCGCATCGGTAGGTCGGTCGTGTATCGCAAAACCGTGATACGAACGATAAATTTGATCAGAGATCTTTATGGTTTCAAATTTAACGTAAATAACGTTAAACTGCGAAATATCCGACCATCTGAGACATCTGCTGCGATAAATCTATGCGAACGTCTCCCGGGAGCCCGCCTCCAAATATTTAACCCCCTCTGTGATGTATTAGATATTTAAACGACTTATTGTTATAATTTATTTCGATTGAAAATATGCATTTTTATATTACTTCAGCTGTATTGATGCATGATAATCACAGGAAACAAATTTAAGCTGTGCTTATGGACAATAATTATCGCTTTATTTCCGTCGATATTCTTCTTTCTTCCCACGTTGGCACTTCTTTGGTACTATTTATAGATAGTAAATACTTTATAGTCTTAACTAAGCCTTGTTTGCATTTAATTCAAACACTAGCAACCGCCCGCGATATTACACGTTTTGCATTACGATACCAAAATAAGAAGAATAAAACTACTGAACGAGGTGACTTTTAATATTTAAAAGCTTTTTAAAATTATATTAGTAATTCCAGAGAATACTTCTGATAAACAAAAGTTTACCTCTTTATTATATCTATGTAAAAGTATAGACTAAAATTCGCAGACACTTAGCAAACGTTTCATGCGCTTGACAAATCCGTAATGGCAAAGTTAGCAAGTCGGCACAAAGACGCAGAAGTAAAACTGATTGCTGACTCTTGTATGAGTCTTGGTTTGCGAAACGTACTTCACATTCATCGACAAGAGAAAATGCACGTTTATACTCGTAAAGCGAAAAGGGTCAGTTTGCGAAATATATTTCTTGAATATATTAAAATTATAACCGGCTATAAACTCGGTAATGTCTTGAAATAAACACCTCCATTTCACGAAATAAAAATTGTTTTTCGAATTAAAGCCCTCGGTTTTTATTAACAGTTTGTGGTTAATATATATTATTGTTACAAGCCAGTATTATTCGAACAACAGAATCTTGGAGTATTCTTAAATCATTTACAAGCAAGAGTAGTACAACCTCTATGTAATGAATACAGAAATCCTCTTAAGAGTAAGTCTATAGAGAAAAATGTACAGTTTAATTTATATGATAGTTCAGATAATTGGTATTATTATCTTAATTTAACATTCTGTAGCCGAAATGCTATTATCGTTTTGAACTGTCAAAGTTTTTTTATATAGTCTATAAGTTTTAGGGTTTTGATCACAACCTCATCTAATGTTAAATGCGGATATGGTCTAAGATGGTACACAAGCTATACCTATCAAGTATAGCTGCCATAACACATCAACAGCTGCTTAGCGACAGATTTTCAACTAGAGAGTGGTAGCTAGCCAAAAACCCCGACCATCGTGCTGTGGCTTCAATATGATGTTTTTCTTCCCCGAAAACTCCGACTCAGTTTCAAGGATTCGAAGCTACGTCGATCGATGCGGTATCCGACATCCTATCAATTATACCATCATCGCTTATACGTGACTAGAGGGTGGAGCGAACAAGGAATAGATATACCTATAACGATTATTATATACAATCTAGTTCAGGTTTCATAGTAATAAATATTAAATGATATTTCATTCCTTCCTCTGATAGAGAAATTAAATATAAATATGTTAAAATAATTTTTCTCACGAATAAAATCACAGCTAAATTATTTCAAAGTTATACTATAACAATGTAGTGAAACCGATAAATTTCACGTAATCGCTTATGTTACACGAAGTAACTTTAATTAAACATTCACAGCCATGTCACAATATAATGGAGCAACGCTGCGGCTAACAATTCAGAATTTTTTGCGTAAGTTTGCACACTGGTTGCAGTTGCGGGCATAACTCCAACGGAATAACAGAAGTATAAAATAACTGTATTAGTAATACGTAAGCTATTGAAATATCATTGTATAACAGTGATTTTTTCACTGCTATTTCACAGTTGATAGATGGACCCATAATATATTTTATGTGTGATGATCGTTAAAGTTGCACAATTTTAAATTATACACTCGTGTGGTATATAGCAAACGTATTATAATTTATTTCAATAAAATCGTAATATTATACATAGAAGTTGATTTGGATTCATACTGACATGTGACAAATTATTTTTCACATGATATGAAAAATAGCTGTTCCATGAGACAAGCATTTTAATATTTACAATTACTACTAAAGCACCCTTAAGATGTAAATGCTCGCTATAATAACAACAATCAACGCTTCTTTGAAAAATAGCATTTTGAAAATAAACGACTTGGAATTATAAAATATATCGGTTATCTAAAAGAATCTACACGACACACGTAATCTTGTATCGTTTAATGTGTCACGAAGTGTGTTTTTACAATGATCAAGCATGAGGAAAGTTCATATTTAAATATAAAACAAACACAATACAAATAATTATAAATTAGATAATCGGTTATAATTAGAAGGCATTTATTTATCGCGTAAACAATAACAGCGAAAACTCTAAATATTTTCTGAGTTATAATGAAACAACATGAAATATATTCTAAGTTTTTATGGCCACAACTAAAGAAGCGTGCACGGAGTCACCATGACCTCAGGCGGTCAGAATCCCGCGGTGCGGCGGAGGCACGATTAAAACCCACCCAACAGTCACGAGACTGTGTGCAACATGCGAATCCATTTTCATTGCTTCATTCATTGTTCCGCAGGAATTTGCGGCGTGGCAGTAACCTTCTTAGAACTTAAGAACACTCCAAAACAAACACAATTAAATTTGAAACTTGGATTTTTAATAATACCTGCTTTGGGTGCCTACAATATTGATGTATGCAAAATTTCTTTAGAATTCATTTACTAATTTGTGTATTACATCAATTTTAGATATTTGTCAATTCAATCAATGTCGAAGTTTTCGGTAGTAATTGAAATCTTCGATCTGACTTTTTTTTTTGATTTTTGAAAACACCGGCTTTTGTCCGGTCAACGAAGTTGATCAACGTCGGGCGCGGTCAGTACTTGGATGGGTGATCGCCTGGGAATACGGCTTGATGTTTTTTTTTTAAAATATGCATTTGTTGTGACGATAATTGTATAGTTGTTTAGGTGGTAGAAAATAAAGTAAAACGTTACAATTACCAATAATTATATCAGTAGTTTTTTAAATATGTTAAAAAATAAAACGAAACGACTTCTTTATTTCTTATGAATATATAAAAGGAAATGTCTGGTGCCAAAACAGTTAACGGGATTTCCTTCGGAACGAAGATAAAATGGTCTAATTTAGCATTCTCACTCGGTAAAGCTTCATTTTCTATTTTATCGATTTGATAAAGCCTTATTACTGATGATAAGCCCGACGTAACGTTATAGAGAAAATTGCCAGCCGAGAGTTAAGCTTACTAATCTGAATACCTAATAATTTTAGTGGCTATACAATATTTATGACAAATGGCATGATGCACTGCATTAGTGTATATAAATTTTACATAACGACTATACCGTTATACATACATATTCTATACCATTACTTATTTTTAAATAGAGCTCGTAAAAATCAACATTTTATGACAACTATCAAAATGTCTCTGATAAAAAAAAGGATGCGATGCTCATTTTTTTTTTTCAACAAATGAATATTCAAATAATAACAATAATTTTAGATTAATATTAATAAATATGAAATAGCTAAAAAAGGTTAAGAAATGTAATATCTTGACCTGGCTTGCGAGCTTGTTGGTATGTGGTTCGTACACTCGGCAACCATAATCGGCAAGCGTATGATCCAGAACGCAGTACTGCTTTATACTGCACGCATCGCGAGGAACTTTATCTCAATGTCACCATAACAAATGTCAGTATTCTACATTTTGATATTAACCACATAATAGCCCGGTGTTAGATTAATAATAATATATTCATACGCGTTTTATGCAGAAAAAATATAGTATTCCCGAGGGAGACATCGAATCTACATTAACACGAGCGAAGCCGCGGGTAAAAGGTAGCGAGTGTATTTAATCCCAATTTCGTCTGATTTTAAATAAGACTGTAATGAGAAGGTAAGTCTATACAGAATTTTTTATAAGTGTTACTGCCGGAGTCTACAGGTACTCGAAGATAGAATTGTAATTTAGACAAAATTAAATGCTGCATGAAAATAACCGGCGACCATGAAACGGTGAGGATACCAAGGGGAAACCAACACTCGCCGATAATTATAACATAAAAAATATTTGTAAATGAACATAATAATGACTCTGACCGATTCCCAAAAGATACATAAATAATATGTAAAAATAAGACAGCAGTTCACGTGAAAAACACGTTTGAATTCCGGTGAGACGTTAAACTCAATTAGGCAAAACGAGTAAACTCAATAAGAAGTTTTGGTCTCCCCGTGTATTTTTCATCCTTGTTTTAATATTCAATGAAATACCTGCCGCTGTTTAAGAAAATTTTACGAAATCCCAGAGTCGGAACGGTATACAAATATTGAATTCGTTGAAAAAGACTTATACAAGAGTTTTTATATTCAAAAAAAAATTAATGAGGTTTAATGAGGTTTGATGAGGTTTTAAGGTAAGAAAAATGATTACAAATCACTTTCATAAATTATTTGTACTAAATATTTGAGATAGTGATTACAAAAATACACTGCAAAAAATTTTTGAATCTAGATTTCTCTCCAAACTCGTAGTAACAAATAAGACAGCATAGTGTTTCATAAATGCGTGATGAATTGGAGATAATATTTAAAAAAAAAAAAAAAAAAACTATTAAAATCTAAATCTGAATGAATTAAATAATAACTGAACAATGACTTGACAAAACAAATTATACCCATTTAACCTTTAAAACGATAAACGCAAACGGATTCTGAAAATAACTTAAACGATAGTAAGAACCTACGAAATCTCAGCAACATTATCAGTATCGGAAAAAGAAATTACTATCCGAGATGAGAAATGAAATACCGAAATCGCTTTTACTTATATCGGATTTACTTCAGTTGTCTTTATTGGATATTGGACACTTCGGGTTTTCTTATTACTTTTTTTTAATCTAAGCCCATACCCATTAATATGTGTGTACTATGAAAACAAAAGAACTTCGCGTGTATGAAATAATACATTATTATTTTAATAATAAACAGGGTAGTAGTCTATGAAAGTTAAAAACAAGACTTAATTCTGAAAAGCGAAGTGTTTCCGAAGCGATAATAGGTCAGTTTGTTCGCGCACCGCATCCGTGGTGGACATATGATCGAATCCTACAATTAGCGGGAGCTTTCGGTAGAGGAAAAACATCGTGATAAAACCGAAGCGTGTTGGCTGGACCAACACCCGATCAGTTAGATACCACTTTGAGGTTGAAAATATGTCGCCAACAACCCGAAGGGATGTTACGGCAGTTGCATTTGAGGGCCGGTCCTTCTCTACGATTAGCGTTACACCATCTTAGAACACAACTCTATTTAATACCAGGTATGATTATGAACAAACCTTATAAACAACTAGCAGGCCCGGCGGACGTTGTCCTGCCCTGATAATAAAAATATATACTTATATACATGAAATGCTTAAAGTAACTAATGTATTTAATTTGATAAGGATTAATACTGTATCTTTTTAAACAGCCTTCCAACTACCTCATTTTGTATGTCCATTGTTTTGGAACATAGAAGAGTATAGTAAGCTATCCTTAAAAGATAGGTATATGCCATCACATACTTTTTTGTAGATCTATAGAAGAGGAATATCTCATTATGTTTTGTTATATCTCAAAAGAATTAGGACAGCGTTTTCGATGAAAACTCCCAGGCGGCTTGACTTTTTCCAACACTTCCAACAATTATCGTTATATTTCAACCAATTTACAGAAACACTTGACAAATTATATACCCAAACTTTCCTCATGTATTACTCTATCTATTGATGAAGACCGCATTACAATCCGTTCACTAGTTTTTGAGTTTATCGTGAACAGACAAACAGACAGACAAAAAGTCGCGGCGGACCACTTTATTTTATAATACGTAGTGATGAAAACATAGAGTGAGAATAACAGTCCAAATGAATGCTCTTAATAAAAAATATGAAACTAAAATAACCTTTCAATTCTAACTTAAATACCATAATCGAATCATATAAAATATTGTAACATTTTAATTTTACTATAACGATCTTTTTTCCCTATAAGAGGTATGTTGAAATACTGCAACAAAAAAAATTCAACATCATGAAAAACATAGTAATTGGTGTTTTTTTTTCTAGTAAGTATAACTAATTAGTACTGTGGAATTAGTGTAGGCATCTAAACTTATTTTAATTAATCCTTATCATCAGTGTCGCCGTAAACAGTATTTAACAGAGACGAAGGTAACATTCAAAATTATAACGAACACCTATATATCATGTTTATTCCTTTTATTTGATAATAAATTAAGCCGTGAAACCTCTAAGGATAAAGTTGGATGAAAAATGTTTTAATTAAAAAACAACATATACTGTTTTCCTCTGATCGCCTCTTTAACCAAATTCATTGTACTCAAAATCTAGACGACTTAATTATCTCGTCGTTTGTATGGTGGTACACACTGCGGCGTAAGTTATACGATAGACTAGCAATCTTCTACTACTTTGGCCGCTTTAAATTGCAATATAACATTAAATAACCTAGCATCATCTAGCGACTAGTTATAGTGTAATGAACAAAACGCTTACGTGTGTACCAACTTTCATGGTAGTCGGTCAAACGATGTTGGAGTTTATTGAACTTAAGTACTCAACCAATACCCATTTTAATATATATAAATACTAACTAACATTACAATCGCGCATATGTAGTTGTCTATTTGTCCGCTACGCTTTCACGCCTTAACTACTCAACTTTTCATCTTGAAGTATTGCACAAACCTTGTCAGGTTTACAGAGCAAGACATAGGGTAAATTTCATCCAGAAACAGTACAGCTTCCGATGGATAGGTAAAACTTTACCGGGACCAAAATCTAGTAATTCATAATCAAGAGTAACCAAGAGTGTTAGTAACGTTCTAAGGAATCGTTGAGATGTGACAGTACATTTCATAACAGAATTACCTAGTTTGCGTTGGTAAAGTGAAAATACTGCGATGCATGCGCGCGCCCACTCGGTTCGCATACGTAATAATTGTGTACATACGTAGAATTCTCAGAGTTCGCAATACAGCCTATAGACTCCTGGAATGCCGCTTAAAGGTCACGCTACTTGAATACTAAACAATTACGTACATAATAAATACACCGATGCGTTCTATGTTTTTTTTTATATTATAGGGGGTAAACGAACAGGTGTGTCACCTGATGGTAAGTGATCACCGCCGTCCATAGACACTAGCAACACCAGGAGAGTCGCAAGTGCATTGCCGGCCTTTTAAATATGTGGGCCTCCGGCACTCTTACTGACCGAACGAAACGCAACAGTGCAAGCACTGTTACTTCACATCGGTTTTCTGTGAGAGGGCGGTACTACCCCGGGCGAGCCGACCCATTCATGCTGAAACCAATAATAGCTTCAGCGTAGCTCTACCACCTACTAAATCTATACTAAATAATACTAATGTATTTATTTATCGAACACAGGATCGCTCGGTATCCAATCATTAAAGATTTAAGAGATTCTCTAAGTAAAAACTAAATATAAAGCAGCATACTATCGCGGCAATCTGTCTGGGTGTATCAATAAATATATTTATTTGATTCAGTCATATTAAGTAGTAAGCTAGACATTAACTTACTTAATCATGCAACCACAGAGACCGCAGATAATATTCCTATCAGAGTATTATAGAGGAGATTAATTTCTTAATCGGTCTGGTTTTTGTAGAAAGGATCTTAGCAAACTAGACGAACGTATACAGAGACTGTCAAATAATGTGTAGTATAAACGCAAGACTGTTGTTACACGCATTCGTCTCGGTGTGAACAACATTTAATATTCAGTAGTAAAGGAAAATATATTAAAGAAAAAACGAGGACTTGAAATCGAATCTTGACAGACAGAAACGTCAAACAACATCAGAGATAAATGGTTCACAGTGAGTCAATGATAACGTTGCCAACAAGACATTGATGTTTTTAGAATCAATACATGGCTTCATAGATATTATGATATAAGCGTCGATGACTCGATGGTGGTATGCTTAGGATACGCCATCGGTTCGTACAACAAACCTCAGTTTTAGGGTACCTAAAGGAAAACATCGTTTTGGTACAATAACATATTAGATGGGAGTTTCTAATCTGATTAATTACTTCAAAATCTACTACTTGAAAATCTCTCATCATAATATTACAGTCAATATGTATTCAAAAATATAATGTCAATACTGTAAATTAAACATATTATTTCGCATAAAAATTATAGCTATTTTATCGATATGACATTCAATTTTAATATCGCTATTATTTCATTGGTAATCTATGAAAACTTTCCCAAATTTACATGTGCTAATTATCACTGCGCCTGGGCGAATTTCTCAGGACCATCCAGACTGACAACCTTTACTTAGCTCATTTCACTAGAAGAAAACGTGTAAAAAGTATTTAAAGCTTAAAAGCAGTTCTGTTATTGAAGTTACAAATCGTTTTCGTATGATATAAAGCAGTGATATAATGAATTTATAATATTCTGTGACAAATCATTTTTCATTTCATTTGATACGCAATAATTCACAAAGTGTTCAACCATGTGAATTCTGTACTTTCATAAAATACTAACTCAAATAGACTACGAATTGCTTTGACTCAGTGTGTAACTTGTGTTCTAAGTATCAAAGCAGTAGGTAAAGAATTTTGGTAAGATTTATGATTTGAAACAAGGCAACTTTCATCTTTTTTACATAAAAAATAGTTCGTTTACGATCAACCTATATAAGCAGATTTTTCATAAAACTGTAAAAATATAATTTTCTTCGAAAAAAGTACAAAATACGTATTATGGATTGATAAGATACATTGAGATTTTGCATCTAAGTATATTTGGGTCCGCATAAACGCATCGTATAAACAGATTTCAATACTTTTTTTTTTATGGAAAGATCAAGCTATCACAACGATTGGATATTTCCAATGTCGCAAATTTCCCAATCGGTAATTTTTTCCATGCGCGCTGATTACGCCAACGAGATTACCGATCACGGACGCAATCTGCTTATCGAATCCGCTTAATGTGATTCGACCAATGCATACATTACATTACGGACATAAAAGCATTTTTACCTCAACTCATCAATTGTACATGAAGAGTAATATGCATTTTTAAGTTCCAATTCGGGGAGATGTATTTTTTTTAATTTTATGGAAAATAATCGAAACATTTTGTCTGTTTGATGCTGACACCTAAAGAAATTCATATTTACATATGTAAAAAGATCCATTATAGTCACTTTTTAGTAATTCAAATAAACTGTACAAGTTATGCGCATGTAAGTAAGTGCAATCGCATCGGATTGCATGTATTTATGAAGAAGAAATACGACTGTGTTATCCATTCTTTTTACTTGACAATACTATGGTTGCAAGTTATACTTCGCATTAACAATGACACAAAATACTTCGTCGAGATAATAGTTCATACCGTGGTACTGAAACTATTATTGACATTCTTTGTCTATGAACCAATACAACGCAAATAAATAGATATTGATTACTACAACGGATACTAAACGAGAAAATCACAAAACTTGACCCCTATTACGTGATGCTGAAACTAAGTCATTACCTTTTTTTTTTTTATATTATAGGGGGCATACGAACAGGAGGGCCACCTGATGGTAAGTGATCACCACCGTCCATAGACACTAGCAACACCAGGGGAGTCGCAAGTGCGTTGCCGGCCTTTTAATATATGTGGGCCTCCGGCGCTCTCACTGACCGAACGAAACGCAACAGTGCAAGCACTGTTACTTCACGTCGGTTTTCTGTGAGAGGGTGGTACTACCCCGGGTGAGCCGACCCATTCATGCTGAAACCAGTGATAGCTTCAGCGTAGCTCTACCATCTACGAAGAAGAACAGAACAGAACCTATAGAAAGAAGTGCAAATAATAAATTGTAGATTAAATAAGAGGTACGATATTCATTTTTAACATTCTAATAATATTATTTATCCGAGCTTGACAAGATAGCAGCATTTCTCTTATATACTATATTATCTGTATACTAAAAATATTCTCGACTGCCAAAAGTTGAGTCGTCTTCGATTTGACACCCTACCAACCTACTACGGAGAAATACAGCAGCTAGCTAGATAGTAAATATTGTCTAATCCTGAAATCGGATGATACCATAGAGTTTCCATTATGTATACGGTGACGGCAATCTTACATATGTACAACTCTGCTGACACGATTTGCTAACATGTTATTCAACTTGATGATAATTTCAGGTTATAAGGTATAACTACTGATAAATACTGACGACACGAAGCGTTCCAACACAACCTTTAAAAGAACTACCCTTATATAACCTGGACCAGATTCTGGTTCTTTTTAAATGCAGTTATAAGTAGACCAGTTGCAGTTCTCCTGGCACTTAATTTTTAAAATATTGAATTACTGTCAACACTAAGTTAAAGAAATTCTTTACAAAACACTATCAACGTAAGGAGCCGTCTACGCGATTAAACGTCATGATACCTTACTGACATAGGTATTCATAGTTCGGCAATTCTCAGGTCTCGTCTAGAGGCCAATCCACCTTACGCGTCCGACGACACCTCGCAGTATGCGATCCTCCCACACCATTATTACTTCATTGTCCTTCAGCCGTATGACAATTGATTCGCTCTTAAGAGTTTCAACACGATGTTAGATAGCCTTATAACCTTCTTCAACAAATAGGCTATACAATGCAAAAATAACTCTTGTCATCTGATTAGTAGTTCCGCTTTAACCGCTTTCAAAACACCCAAAAAAACATTCGTAATTGAACTTTATAATGTTAATATTTAAGGGTTATAATAATTAGATTATGATGTTGGCACCTAAGTCGTTTAACAGAAAAACAAAATAACGTTACAATTTCTTTAGAATATTTTTGGAAAAATAATTACCAATGTAATTTAACTTTAATATTTACAGTTGACAGTAAATATCCTTGAGTATACGATAATAAGTATACGACGTAGTACAATGTACTTATTTCAATTAGACGAGAAATTATTGTATGCCAACGTAATTCTGATAGAGCAATTTCAATATTGGCTGTAAACTTTATGGCTGTAATTTATACCTATTACAAAATTAATAGAAGCTCGCTTTACGTCTATGTAATTCGTGTATTTGTAGGTCTTATTTAGGGTCTTACTTCTATGTACATACATATATCAATTTTTCTATCTTATAAATGCTATTATGCCTAATTCTACAAAATTAAAATTTAAGAATTAATTCAGTATAAATACATTTTTTTTACACAAAGTTAAAAATTAGCCAATAAACAAAGAATTTTCGTTACAAAGATTCAATATAACTATTAATGTTTAAGGAAAAGTGGAATATATAAACATATTTTGTACATCAATAAATGAATATTCAATTTATTTTATTGATATTTAAAGGTTACATTCCAGTAAGTTCTAGTCCGGCCTGACCTTCCTGATTGAAAAACAATATGAGATGATTCTTCTTTTTTTTTTAATTTCCGTTCGAACCTCTACACCACAAATGAAAGGAACCATTAGAATAATAACAAAGAAAAAAAAATGGTCAGACCAGTGAAACACGCGAAAAAACAAAAGTATTAAGGAACAAATAGTTTACTTCAGTGTTGGCATATAAAAAAATTATAGACGAATCTAACGATACATAATATGTCAAAGAAAAAGACGATATTAACGAAATAATAATTGCCATGAAGTCAAACCTACCTGAGGAAGGGCACGACTTAAATGAATTTTCTTCGTGTAATTTTTGTTTGTAAAACAAGAAGGTTCCAGAAAACAAACGACACGAAACAACAAAAACGATCTCACCGTCTTCACGTTTCAATGATGGTTTTACTTATTTTTCTTTGGAAACTTTGATGTGTCCGTATATTTTTCAACATACCCATATATATGCGAATGAATTGTTTTTTAGTCGACATTAATAAAAAGGAGGAGACTCTCAATTCGGTTGTATTTATTTAGTGTTTGTTACCTCAGAACTAACGTCATTAACAAAGCGTAAGCACTTCAATCTTATTTATTTTTAAGTAACTTTGAATGGGTTTTTAACTTTAAAACCGTTACAACAAATAATCTGTAATAGAACGATATTAAATTCTTTGATTATAAGTCGTGTGTGTATATAATCAAAGATTTCATTATCAACGAATCAAAACGACATTTGAAATAGCTTTATATCATATGGATTGCTTTATATAAAAATGTTGTAATTGAAATAATCAGAAGTGTAATATATATAATGCTCATAGAACCTATATATAATGCTCATAGAACCTATATATAATGCTCATAGAACCATCTAATGTTAATTGACCATAGATCGGGATACTCGGCGACAGTTCAAGCCGAGACGCACCGTGTGCCCTTGTGCTGATCGCCTATAAAATCGGGTGGAATGCCGTAAGCGCTCCTCTTAGTAGTCCGCGGTGAAACTGCAGAGGCCTAGTTAGGCTACCAGTGTAGTCAGTTCGAGAGAAAAAAAAAAGGGGAAATTTAATTGACCACAAGCAGACGGACGTTTGTTATTCAGTATAAACAGAGTAAGTATAAAGAACATTCAGTATTAATTCTAAATATTACTAGCAATATATAATAATAAAAACTCTAGATATAAAATCCAACATATATACCGGTGATGCCTGACAAACATTATCGCTGCAACGCATTGCAAATGAGGCGACATTTTTCACCGGATCCGGGGTGGCGGCACTTATGCGGTTTCACCTAACAGGCGTTTTATAAATTGAACAGCGAGTTGTTCCTGTAATGCGCAAAAACCGGACCCGGCGCGGTGTAACGAGCTAATTGGCCGTCCTTGGCATTACTCGTCGTCGAGTGCAAAATAAAAATAATCGAAATCGCACACGGCACCCGTATTTTAAGGATAAAAACCTGCATTTTTTCTATGTAAAACACGTTACGTGCATAAATAATTATTATATCTTGTTCACGATTGCCACGGTATCGCGGTATGTAGAACAAACTGCATCGTTTGATGAATACGTTGATAGCATGAGGACTATTTAGATCAAAATTTGCTATAGAAAAATTAATTTTAAGATAGTAACTGGAATTACTAGTCTACATTTTTAACTAAACCGAGTGCTTTAATAACGGCATGAATTCTAAAAAGATCACAAACTATCCGTAGAATGTTCTAAGAAGGATGCCACTAATTTGTTAGAATATTAAAATGGTGTCACCATGGCTAACTCTAAAATATGAAACATTTAGACACCCCCATGCGACTTTCTATTTCTCTATCTCTATCTCTATCTCTATCTCTATCTCTATCTCTATCTCTATCTCTATCTCTATCTCTATCTCTATCTCTTTCTCTTTCTCTATTGTATACGAGTGTCTGAATGCATGCGAGTATCGAAATTCGAGGTGACGACGAGCTTGGAAGTCTTGGAAAATGTCATTATCACTAATTATAAGCATGTTTTTAATACAATTTACAATACACTTTTTTGTATGTACTTTTGAATAAATGATATATAAAAAAAACACTTTTGATTTGATTCCGTACATCAAGGAACTTTGTTCCTGACGGGGGTCCACAGACAGACCGCACGTACGTTTTTTTCCTAAATTTACTACCACCAGCAATGTATTGTTCAGTTTTTAATAGGCCATTTGCATACTTACTACAGATATAAAGATGGCTACGCGTAATAAGTAAAGGACCGTGCTCTTATAAACTCATAATAATAACGTTACAACTTATGGCAGTATTTCGAGATCCTCGGAACACGTCAGACGATACATTCGCAACTCGTCGCTAGTTAAAAGTTTAACAGCACCGTTTAAAGAGAACTCTCCGTCTTTGCCCAGTACTGTTCAATTAAGTTCAAACCAGATTTGTCGTGTGGCAACAATTCGTTGCTGCGAATTTGTCATCTCGTTGCTGTCTTAATCTAGACGTCATTAATAAAGGTGGATTGTAAATCGATTTATTTGTAGTTTGAATCGTCTGCAAATACACCGTGATCCTATAATATTTATATATTTAAGGTCCACATAACTATGTTCGATGATCAGAAATTGACATGAGCTCTGCTAAGCGTAAGCACAACATGAAAAGACCTTATCCCATCAGATGACTTTACAGAACAAATTCACATGAACTTATTTACAGTAAAAAAATTTATATATTCCCTTTTGTCCAAATAACGATATATAGAATGGAATTGTTCATTCCAAGATCAAGATCTTATACTATACAATTAATTGTTTTGTGAAAGTGTATATATACCTTTCTTAATTAAAATTATATTAATGAATTTTCTAGAAGAACGTTGATGGGACGTTTGCATAAGCATCAGAGATAATAATTGTATAAACAACATGTATTGTATTGTGTATGCAAATATGTATGAATATTCGATAGAGTTGCCGGTAAATATTTGCACACGTTCAGAGTAAACAATGAATACAGTTTATTAATGTAAACGATATAAACATAGTCATGTATATTCATGCTAAGCCTCTAAAAGTACGAGACAGGTTACAGTACTTACCTCAGTACATAATCAATACTCAATTAATTAAAGACTAACTCATACTCGCGTTTATAAAAATTAGAAACTATTTCTCGGAAACGGTGTTTTTTTTCTAAAATTCTGGACAACGTGTAAAGAAAATTTTACAAAGATCGGTTGACAAACAAACTCACTTTCGCATTTATATTATATATAACTTAGGACTACTTAATTCTCAAAACATCTTGAATGACGTCACGGAACCCATTAAGATTCGAGGAACTAATCGTAACGTAATCTAAATTACTTCCTGACGAGAACATTTTCATGTTAAAATATATCTGAGTAACCGTAAATCGTGTCTAAAGCCGGTCGTGATGTATGCGTGCGCTCGTGTAACATCTGCTTCGCCAAGGTCACACGGCACGTCTGCACCACTCGCGACGCCGCCATTACAGTTTTAGTTCATCCAGTCTCAGGTTGTCTGTCAAACTGAATGACTAATAAGGCTTACCTAGAATCGATTTTCTTTCAACCCCCGCTTATATATTTAATGTTTCATTTCTAGACGTAAACGATGATATATTTAACATAGATCATCATAGTACTTGACCGTTATTGGAAATATGTATTTACCTTACAATAAAACCATATAATTTATTCGGTTGTTTTAACAATCACTAAGTACTTTCGTATATTACCGGCAGACATTAAGTTTGTTAAGTTAAGGTTAAGTTTGTTTTTTGTTCACAATTTTTTTTTTTTTTTTGAGTTTTTTATATTTATTTACTGTTATAATTCACAGTACAATTAACAATGTGTTACACGAAAAGTTTAAATATTGGTTTGACTATATGAATATTAAGAGAATTAAAAGTAATATTTCCCCATTTAAAATGTAAATGTATTAAAAAATAGCAACCGCCCGCGATTTGTTCCTTTTCAATATAACAATATAAAACTTAATAAAGCGACATCTATTGATGCGTAAAAAAACATACTCCGTGGCATATGAAAAACAGCTGTCCCAACTTTCATGACATAACCGGTCAAACGGTGTTAGAATTAATTTATTGATCACAGATAAACCAACATTCAAATTTATACCTATAGATTATACCAGTTGATATATACTTTTACGCCAATTAAAGCGATGATATGTCACACTGTCAGAGCATATCGCGATCGATGTAGGTACAGGTCCTCGTGAATGAGCCGGAGCTTTGGGTGAAAGAGACCAAAGTAATGAAATCACATCGTCAAGTTCAAAAACGGTCATCTGGAATCTATATGGATGTTTCTGGAATTACATTTGTCAGCCAGTCGCCCACTAGGTTTAGAGTGCTTACCATCTTAGACTACATAATATAAAGTGTAGAAAAAAAAGTACAATCTCTTGTAGTTTAGCAACTATCACTAAATTCAACCCGCGAAACCCGAATGAAACGGAGACCGTACATTTGTCACCGCTACGAAACAATTCAACCCGCTCGAGTAATAAAAATGTACGTACCGACCAAACTTTATCAAACGGTAACTCGGAACACCGAAGTCGAATCCAATGGAGAAATAAGTTATTACTCACCGTACTTAAGACTGCTTCGTAATATATCATGAAACCGTGACATAGTACCTACAAACGTTGTACAGAGTTAAATGTTGATAGTTATACTACGTTGTCATGTAACAGAAACACGAACGGCACACCGGGGACCCATATCTGAGTGAAATACATTCATTTTATCGAAAGTCAGTGTACAAAAACAGACGATAAATTCATCGCGTCGGAATACCACGATCGGAATAGTCGGTGATGTGTGTCCTGGGGGTTCGCGCCATAGTAAATCATACGTACAAATCACATTACACATGTCTATGATACGAACGAATCATTATGAGTTATGATTACATACGATTGCCAATTAATTTTGTCAATTTGTAGTTAGTACCTTACTCACAGCGCGATCTCTGTGCATAAAACGATTCCACGGCCGACCAATATTTCTTTTGTTTGCATAATGTTTAAATGCAATGAAAAAGGTTTTATACTTTAATATAAACTGCGGTCCACGGTTTCACTCGAGTTGTTATTATATTGAACTAGCTGTTGCCCGCAACTCCGGATGCGTTGTTTTTATAATTGTAAATTATTTCTTATAAGATAAAAAGGTTTAATTACTTATTTAACGTTAGCTATCTGTCAGTGAAAGTCCCATGAAAATAGGTCCAATTGTTTTGGAGATAGTACTACAGACGAAGCCACGGATGACAGCTAGTCTAAAATAAAGTAGCCTATGTCACCCACTGTAATTTTAACTATCCGCCAGTGAAATTTCTGTCAAAATTGGTCCAGCCGTTTCGGAGATTACAAACAGACAGACAGACAAAAATATTAAAAGTTGTATTTTTGTTATCAGTATCGTGTATACGTTCATATCGAATCAGTAAAAAGTAGTTATTTTGATATTACATACAGACACTTCATTTTCATTATATGTACTGATGACTTTCGGATAATTATCGAATCAGCGTAATACTTGAAAGATCCAAAAATGTTCATACGAATACTTCCCGACTATGTACAAATATTCCGATTCTAAATTAAACGTAGTAACCAAAAAAAAAAAAAAAGGAAGCGGACCGCAGTACATCGGAAACAGAAGTGGGAATAATTTGTTTACTAAACAGAAGCCACGACCGCGAACCAGAAAAACGTTTTCCCGTTTAAAACTCGTGCAGAGGAAGGAACGTTTTGAAACTATCGACGTTTGTTACCGAGTTGTAACGTTGCATCGAAATTAACTGTTCTAAAATACATATATTGATTATTGTTAACGGACCTCATTTCTTTACCTTCCTCACTGACAAACCGTAAGGCTATAAGGTAAAACTTGTAATATATAACTTAATAAGTGGTATTAGTTTTATCAGAAACTAGAAGGCGAATAGAATTTCGATTATATATCAACTTATGTACGTATACTTGAAGTTGGAGAAAAAAACATTACTTACGATAAACTACTAAGCGTAGCCAGGATACGGACAATTGCCTTAATTAAATAATTAGAACAAATTTTAAGTAAAAATCTTTTAACTACAATTACGAAAACAGAAAACACGAATGTAATTCAACTTGACCATCAAATTTTCAAGTCGAAAGTATATTTATTTATATGCATTATTTGAAAACAATTTAGGTTATTAATTTCTTACAATACATGTTGCCGCTAAACAGCGGATTTTTTTTTTTCTACAAACTATTTGGGTAACTTGCACATTTATGATTGATAAGCTTATTGGCAATAACATATAAAATACTAGCAATTGTCCGCTGCTCTGCACGACTTTTTTTTTACGGAGTAATTATTATCGACTCATTATTTTATTCAGTTTTTTAAGAATGAATATATTTTGCAATTTCTAAAACTATCACTGATACCCAAATTAACAGTGTTAGAATGACATTTTCCGTGTACAAAATATATTGAGGGGCTTTATAATTATCTCAATTGCGACGTAATTAATGCGCTTCTCGTGTGCAAATTTTCACCAAATTCGGTTGAGAATAAATGGGTATAATTAAATCTTTTTTGGTTTTGTGATTTTTGCATACATTAGTAACAAATAAATACCTTTTCCATGAGATGCGTTTGTACAAAAGTTCATACTAATCTACTTGATTATAGAGACAGGCAAACAACATTTTTTTTCAGCATTATAACAACAAAAGTTCCGTGGTAGCTTATAAAATACTCAACTACATATTTATTTATATAGATATGAAAATATTAATTTTATAAAACTCGTTTTCCTGTAGTACTACGTTATTACTTGTCATTGTCCACATATATGTGGTTCAGTAATCTGAAAAGGTTATGTACATTATTGGATAGTTCCATTAAATTTATCAGCAATCTCCATCGGAGGGTCACCATTACTATCGCCAATAATGTACCTAGTAATGATTGTGGTCGGTTGCCTCCGTTCGGACCCTCCGTTTTCAAATTGATTAAGCCGCGCGGTCGATCGGGTAACGTCATTCACGACACCCGAATTAATAATGGAAAGAAATAAGAACAGCGTTTGTTAGAGGCACGTTTATACCTCCTTTTTTGTGCATAGTTTATTTTCCATTAAAATGTTTCGAAACTGACTTACCTTTATTATTAAAACGATCGTAACGACGGGATCTGCCGACAAAAAAAAAACATATCGTAAAGTTCTAGAAGACATAATTTTTAAACATAAAGACAAAATAAAAAAATAATAAAAAAAATACAGATTACTCTAACAAATAAAGTTTAAAAAATTTAAACAGTTCTTTCTACCTGAAGGTGAAAATCGGAACACTCATACGTTAACGATCTCGTAAGACCCTCGACACAACCTACACAACTCGTTCCGGAACGTACATACGTTCCGAGATCGAGTCCCGACTCTCGAGCGTACGTACACTCATCGTCCCTCGTTATTCTGTGAAGCCCATTAGACCAGGGGCACCAACCGCGCCGCGATTTTAGTTTCCGACCCGACGCGTCCTGAAGCACTTATTTCCGCATATACCCCGCCTATATCCGTCTGTATCCGCCCTTTAATAAGGGACTCGGTGCCTAATTGACTTAACGTTGGATTAATAACGGGTAGGGACTGAAGTATGTTTACCGATAAATATTTTGCTTTGATTACGTTTTAAAGGTTTGGTTAATTCGGATAAGTTTTTTAATAAAGCGTTAGCTAAATGTTGGGGTCGACACCGCTGCCGAACGGTCACCGCCTCGCAGGGGGTGAGGTGTGGTACGGTGGGGCGGCGTTCCCCTTGGCGGGCGGGTTTATCACTCTCGAAAGGTGTGAGCGAGAGCGCCGGTAACCCGCCTCGGTGACGTCAGCCGGATGCCGGTTATAACCGATAGGGGCCGATGCAGTGCAATAATGCACGAACCGTACGAGAAAGTGACTGACACTGACTCGGGTTGTAAAATAAAACACGAAGTTGTATTTAATAACAACCCCGAGCCAACAACCTACACGATTGACAACACTCTATATTTAATCAATGTTCAAATCCGTCGAAGTACTATTCACTATTTACTTGTTCAATATTTCACTGTTCACTTATTCAGTATTCAGTACTCGCCGATTCTTCCATGTGTTGCTTACTGAAGTACTGCGCGCTCGAACTGTACTTCCCTACAACGCCGCTAGCGCTAAGGTAGATAGCGGCGTTACCATAATGAGAGCCACCCGAAAATGAGGCGGCTCTAACTCTATTTTGCTTATGTTGGCTCGGGATTTCTTCTATATTTATTTCGATATTCAATCTATATATATGTATTATATGTTATTTCATACGTAAGCACAATCCGCATAAAATGAAACCATAACCTTAATTCTAACTTAAATAATTTCTACACAAAGGCGAAAAAACCCTCAATAATTCACCGAATTCTTAGTGTTAAAATCTTATTTTAACATTTATAGGGTTTTTCTCTATTTATCTACGTCTATATTTGTATCTATTCGTTAGATCTATGTTACCTAAACCTAAATACATTCAATAATCAATAATTTTATGATCTTAAAAGCTAACATGCACAATTCTTTCTATTTAATAATATCTTCTATACATTCTACCTCATATTTTATCAATACTTATTCTATAACATGCATATTAAATCTATTTAGTCTATTTTTCCTTAAAATAACACAAAATTCCATACTTATAGTGAATAATTACGCATTTCTATATTCTAAGTATTAGGCCGGCGCGTCCCGTCCTCGCAACCGATCGCTCCCGGTCGTGAGTCATCGCTAGCGCGCTTTGTCCTCACAACTTTCTCTTACCGGCTGCGAGTTTTGGCGCGCTCCTAGTACTACGCGTAATATTACGTTTGTGTTTACATTTATTATTTCTATATATATATTCACATGCATGCAAACTCTATATACATGCAATCTATATAGGCATGCATTCTATATGTGCATGCAATCTATACATTTCTGCAATCGATACACATGCAATCTATGTAATTCAATGTAGTCTATATGCATGCAATTTGTATCGATGCAGTCTATTTCTCCATACAGTTATTTACGCTAATGTACACATCAACGTAAATTCTCTAATGTGAGTTCGTATTTCTATGTAGTTTCCATCTATAATATCTATGTAACTTATAAATCTATGTAGTTTATATCTATAATATGTCTTAATCTATATTATAATTTCTATGTATCTATCTAATTCTATATCTATGTTATAATTTCTATATATTCTATGATCTTAATTCTATATTAAAATTCTATAATTAAGACGCAATCTATACAAATTTGGGACTGAGGCGCTTCGTCCTCACAAGTAGTGAGCGGCGCCAGTCGCGAGCTCTCGTGCGTCGCCAACATCCTCCCCCTCGTGCGTAGCACCAACTCCATGTCCTGGCGACGCCGTTGCATCTTCAGGCTCCGGCGATGATACCGAGGACTCGTTGATGGCTCGTTGCTCGTTGCCGGCCGACGCTGGAACCAGCAGCACCGCCTTGCGGCTCGGTCTTCGTAGTAGTCCGCCCGCGGTGCGCACCTCCAGCACTCGTGTGCGACCGTCAGGTCCAGGGTAGACCTGGACTACTTCACCTCGAGGCCATGTGTTCCGTGGTAGTGTGGAGTCCACTATGAGTACCAGGTCTCCACACTGCAGGTCTCTCGAGGTGATTTCTTTGCCGATTCGCCTGGGGAGCAGAGTGGGCAGATATTCTTTGAGCCACCTGCTCCAAAACTGGTCGGCCATCCGCTGCGCCACCTTCCACGTGCGTCGCCCGACGAGGTCTTCATCACTGGAGCTGCCCGTGTTGGGTAGCCCGCAGGATCTCCCGATGAGGAAGTGGTTGGGGTGAGGGCTTCGTTGTCGCCATCCTGTTCCGCGGCAACGAGTGGTCTCGAGTTGACAACATGTTCGGCTTCGAGGAGAAGTGTGTGCAATGTCTCCTCGTGCGGGTGTCTCTCTTTCAACGTGACCGCAAGCGCCGTTTTGATGGAACGTACCAGGCGTTCCCACGCACCCCCCATGTTCGGTGCTCCAGGCGGAATAAACTTCCACCTCAGGTTTGTTCTGGCAGCGACCGTTTCCATATTCTTCGGCTCCATGGCTTCCCTTAGCTCCTTGTCGGCTCTGGCGAAGTTGGTGCCGTTGTCGCTGAACATGACCTTGGGCATGCCTCGCCGTGCCACCATCCGTCGAAGAGCTAGCACCATGGAGTCTGCTGATAATGACGCTGCCAGCTCTATATGGACTGCTCTTGTAGTCAAGTCGCAGATCGATATCCCTATCCAATTTCTTCTCCACTCCCCTCAGTCTGGATTCTGCCATCTTATAGTTATCTGGCAGGACGTCATCTTCCTTCTTCCACAGAAGGCCGACTTCGAACCTGCCATCCTTTAATCTTTGACTCGTCGATTCCAGCATGCTGAGGGCCTTCGCCTCTATGTCCGAGGTGGGCCGCTTCGGCGCGACTCCCATCGATTCGATGGCGAAGTGTTCTTTAATGAGGGAGTCGAGAGCCGCTTCGCTTGCCGATGCATGTGCGCAAGCGAAGTTAACTGGCCTCGACGCATCTCCATCTACGCCGTGGAGCACCCATCCTAGCTGCGTGAAAGACGCCACAGGTTGATTCTTCCCTCCCCTGCGCGTCTTTCTGGTGATAATGAGTCCCCAGTTATCTTGACCGATCAATAATTTCGGGGACTCTTCATCATAGCATAGGTGCTCTGCTAAGTTCTTTAAATGAGCGTAGCGTTCGATAAGTGTCTTCTCCAGTCGCTGGGGCGTTAGACGTAGGTCGTCTATTGTGCGTACCCCGGCGACTGTCCATTTCTTCCGCTGGTGGAGCCCTTTGATCCTAAGGTCGAGCTTCATAGAATCGCCCTTCGTGATTGATTGTCCACCGACGGTGTCCAGCTGGAGCGCCTCCTTGGGCCCCTTGAGGCCGATTTGTTCCGCCACCGTGGATTCCAACAGTGACACGGTGGAGCCTTCATCTAACAGGGCCAGGACTCTGGCTGACCCTGTCGGTCCATATATCTCCACCGGCACCATTTTCAGATACGCCCTCGAAGACCTCACGCAGTTCACCGGTAGCTGTACGTTGTTTGCCACCTCTGATGTCGCCACCTCTGCCTTCTCCTGATGTAGCAGGTCGTGATGCCATCGCTTGCAGGTCCGGCATGGTGGTCGTTAGCACGTCTCTTTGCGATGCTTCCCGTGCAGGCATTTATAGCACAAGCGGGATTGCTTGGCTATCTGCCATCTCTCTTGCACGGAAGCACGTCTGAATTTTGGACATTCGTGCAGGCGATGCTCTTCTCGGCAGTGCGGGCAGGCTGGCTTCTCCTTCAGAGCACTCTGAGTAGCCTGCCTCTGTGGCAAAACATCAGTCGCAGCGTGCGCGGCTTGTCTCCGTTGAAGCGGCTTTCTCGTGGCCGCTTCCTCAGGTATGGCGTGGGGTCCACAACGATCCGCCATCTTGTTGAGGAATTTCGCCATCATATTCAGGTCTGGATCCTCTCCATCCATCTTGTCCGCGGTGTGGTCATACCACCGGAACTTCAATATGGTCGGCATCTTGTCGGTGATGCTCTTCAATATCTCAGGCGACTGCAGATACTGTGGTTTTCGTAGCCCTCTTATAGCTGCGACGGTATTATTAATGCAACTCGCTAGCGTGCATATATCATATGCGGAGTCGCTAATCACTGGCAGCTTCCTGATCTTGTTCAGTTCTGCCAGGACTAGGGCATCCGCTCTTCCATAGGACCGTCGCAGTGCCTCCATGATTTCCCCGGGTGTGCTCTCCGAGTACAATAGGCTACGAATTCCTTCACGTGCCTCTCCCTTCAATGCTCTTCTCAGTCGCGCCATGTTCTGCACGTCAGAGAAGAGTGGAACGGTGTCATCGTAGACGGCCTTGAAGGCCACCCACTCTCTGCAGTCTCCTTCGAATGATGGTAGCTGATGCACGTAGTCTGGCTGTGGCATCATTCCATGCTGCGCAGTCTTCATCGCTTCAGCTATGGCCTGGGCCAGGCTTCGATGATCATCGGTGGACTTCACAGGTCGGCCTTCAGCTTCGGCGACAGGGGCAGAAGCGGTGTCTATATGCCGGACTTCTTCTATATGTCCGGCGCTCTTACGCTCCGTGTGCCCTGCCGAGTTCTGGACCCAGTCCCTGACCTGGTCCTCCCGATCTGCTGGCTCCTCAATGACTGAGTCGTCATCTTCATCGTCCGCCTGGATGATTTCTAAGCGTAGCCTGGCTGCTACTGTTGCTGCTTGTGCCTCCCGAAGCTCCTTCTCTGCTAATTCTGCACGGGCCTCCAGCTCCTTTCGTCTCCTTTGAGACTTCGTGGATGCAGGCCTGTGTCTCCGTAATGTGGATGCTTCGGTAGCTTTCGTTGTGCCCGTAGCTGAAGTGTCGTAGGTTTCATACGACGTCGTCTCCGTAGCGCTGCTCTGTTGTGCTGCAGCCTCAGTCTCGGTTGGCTGCACCGGTGATCCCTTTTGGCTCCTCGTGACCGGCATCTTGACTGCCGTGAAAATCCGGCTCGAAGGACCAGCTGTTGGGGTCGACACCGCTGCCGAACGGTCACCGCCTCGCAGGGGGTGAGGTGTGGTACGGTGGGGCGGCGTTCCCCTTGGCGGGCGGGTTTATCACTCTCGAAAGGTGTGAGCGAGAGCGCCGGTAACCCGCCTCGGTGACGTCAGCCGGATGCCGGTTATAACCGATAGGGGCCGATGCAGTGCAATAATGCACGAACCGTACGAGAAAGTGACTGACACTGACTCGGGTTGTAAAATAAAACACGAAGTTGTATTTAATAACAACCCCGAGCCAACAACCTACACGATTGACAACACTCTATATTTAATCAATGTTCAAATCCGTCGAAGTACTATTCACTATTTACTTGTTCAATATTTCACTGTTCACTTATTCAGTATTCAGTACTCGCCGATTCTTCCATGTGTTGCTTACTGAAGTACTGCGCGCTCGAACTGTACTTCCCTACAACGCCGCTAGCGCTAAGGTAGATAGCGGCGTTACCATAATGAGAGCCACCCGAAAATGAGGCGGCTCTAACTCTATTTTGCTTATGTTGGCTCGGGATTTCTTCTATATTTATTTCGATATTCAATCTATATATATGTATTATATGTTATTTCATACGTAAGCACAATCCGCATAAAATGAAACCATAACCTTAATTCTAACTTAAATAATTTCTACACAAAGGCGAAAAAACCCTCAATAATTCACCGAATTCTTAGTGTTAAAATCTTATTTTAACATTTATAGGGTTTTTCTCTATTTATCTACGTCTATATTTGTATCTATTCGTTAGATCTATGTTACCTAAACCTAAATACATTCAATAATCAATAATTTTATGATCTTAAAAGCTAACATGCACAATTCTTTCTATTTAATAATATCTTCTATACATTCTACCTCATATTTTATCAATACTTATTCTATAACATGCATATTAAATCTATTTAGTCTATTTTTCCTTAAAATAACACAAAATTCCATACTTATAGTGAATAATTACGCATTTCTATATTCTAAGTATTAGGCCGGCGCGTCCCGTCCTCGCAACCGATCGCTCCCGGTCGTGAGTCATCGCTAGCGCGCTTTGTCCTCACAACTTTCTCTTACCGGCTGCGAGTTTTGGCGCGCTCCTAGTACTACGCGTAATATTACGTTTGTGTTTACATTTATTATTTCTATATATATATTCACATGCATGCAAACTCTATATACATGCAATCTATATAGGCATGCATTCTATATGTGCATGCAATCTATACATTTCTGCAATCGATACACATGCAATCTATGTAATTCAATGTAGTCTATATGCATGCAATTTGTATCGATGCAGTCTATTTCTCCATACAGTTATTTACGCTAATGTACACATCAACGTAAATTCTCTAATGTGAGTTCGTATTTCTATGTAGTTTCCATCTATAATATCTATGTAACTTATAAATCTATGTAGTTTATATCTATAATATGTCTTAATCTATATTATAATTTCTATGTATCTATCTAATTCTATATCTATGTTATAATTTCTATATATTCTATGATCTTAATTCTATATTAAAATTCTATAATTAAGACGCAATCTATACAAATTTGGGACTGAGGCGCTTCGTCCTCACAAGTAGTGAGCGGCGCCAGTCGCGAGCTCTCGTGCGTCGCCAACACTAAACTAACATTAACAATATTTCATTTTAATGATGGTATTATACAGAAATATATCTATATTAGCAGGCCCGGCGGACGTTGTTCTGCCCTGTTAATAAAAAATATATACTTATATGCATGAAATGCTTAAGGTAACTAATGTATTCAATTTGATAAGGATTAATACTGTAACCGCCTAAATAACCTTGCAATTACCTCATTGTATGTGACCATGTTTTAGAAGGTAGATAGGTATAGTAAGCTATCCTTAAAATATAGGTATATGCCATCGCAGACTTTTTTGAAGATCTATAAAAGTGGACTATCTCACTACGCATTGGTTTGTTATATCCCAAAAAATATTATACAGCGTTTTCGATAAAAGCTCCCGTGGCTTGACTTTTTCCAACACTTCCAACAATTATCCGTATATTTCAACCAATTTACACAAAACCTTGAAAAATTATATACCCAAACCTTCCTCATGTATTACTTTATCTATTGTTGAAGTCCACATTACAATCCGTTCAGTAGTTTTCGAGTTTATCGCGAACATCCAGACAGGCAGACGCGGCGGACGAATTTGTTTTATAATATGTAGTGATGATATAGGTATGTGCTATACAAGCTACATTTTAAAAATTACAAATTAAGCATTGCTTATATTATGATAATGAAACAAACTGTAGGAATGGACAACGCTATTATCAGAAATAATAATTTAAAATTTTTACCGCACTGTACTATGAAGTCAATGACAGCTTAAAGAACTTGTATCCAGGAGTTTTAATAAATTTACGAAAAAAGCACACAAAAATTACAATGTTCTTTAGCAAACATTGCTAAAATTTTGTTGTTGACTTGTTATTGGAAAATAAGTAAAAAAAATACATGTACTTAATTATTTTTATTATCACTCCCATAATATATACTTAACATCTATACACAGAAGTGACAATAACGCTCTTCAAACAAAAGCCAGACAATAATATCAATAATCGTGTCGGAATATTCGCGGTACGATTAAAATGGTTATAAATTAAATTTTCGCAATTACAATTATCATTTATTCGGTCACAAAGTGCATTCTTCTTTTTAATAAATCGAATTGATCCGTTAAAACGTTACACGCCCCGATGAAATCATTCCATTATATTTTTTGCCCGTTTCGTCGTCGGTCTGTTTTTAGTGTTTTGAATTAATCTAGAAAAATTGAAGCGTGACAGTATTGTCAGAGAATACAGTTCGGTCAGGAGTACAATGAGACTAAATTGCGTTGTAACTACTAATAGAGCCTCATCAAAAAATGTTACAAAACATTAAAGTTAGTGCACTTGCTAATAAAAACCGTAACATTATTTCCTTCAATCGAACATATTATGTAACTTTGTTAATTTACTTATTTTTTTATTTCGAGCTAATAATACAAGATTTACATTTTATCACATTATTTGAGAATTTAAAATGTTTCTTGTACACTGTAAAAATACAAATTATTACTGTTAATGCATTTTGATTTTTAATAATCTAGATTAATATAATTCTAAAGCCATAAAGGTAAAGTTCTAAGAACTATATAACTCTCATAAGACACACACCAAATGAAAATGGTAAAGGCAGATTAAATTAACTTTGCTTATATCAAAACCTCAAATCACAATCAAAACCTTCGAAATCGGATTTAAGATTGCTTTTAATAAAACTAAACTGAAGGTTAAACCTAGATTAAACGTGCGGTCATAACCGAAAACAAATCAATCCATCTTAAAATTGTAGGCACAGAAAAATCAAATGTCGCCTCCAGATTATTAATTGATTTTCCACCGATTTTCAATATCACAAAGATGTGCTTGCAGTCGAGAGCACGTACAGAGAACAGTTGTAAAAGTCTACGTAAGTTTATCCAGGGGTCGTAATTGCACGTAGTCGTCGGCGCTCGTTAAATCACTTCATTCCGTTCACATCTTCGCGCGCACGGTGAGAATTACAGATTTCAATTAATATGTTGTCACACTCATTAGTTACATATAATATAATTACATTTGATTACTAAAAATAAAAATTTATTACAATAATTATTAATTACATCTTGTCATCTCTTTAACTCTACATAAGTAGGGTTGACACATTCCGGCGCCTGTCTTCCCATCCTCCTATAACTTGGGAGTGTTCAAGAAGAGAGTGAACAGGCACCTAGTGGGTAAGCGCGATTCATCGTCGGCCTCATCTACACTTACCATCAGGTGAGATCGAGACCAAGCGCCAGCCTGTAAAACATAAAAAAAAAACATTTTTTCCTATTTCACTCTCCTCTATCAGTATTCACACCTTTCATACATATATAATTATTCCTCGTACAATCCGTTTATACACATCCATATATTCATGAACAATCAGATACATTGATTGAAGTGTTAATTTATTCTTTGATTACATATAACGTCATGCTTAAATTTTAATCAAAATGTCTTCCAATTATAATAACCGTGTCTTATGACACATATTTCCCTATAAAATAATAGCCATTATTTTTTTCTTCAGTACTGTACATTTAAAATAGTGATAATAGTCCTATTAATTGATTGTAATTTTTTATAATAAATCTTATTTCTTACACAACATATTCTTATATTTTAATTATCTATATTTATTGTTTACATTTGTAATATGAAAATTAGTCGCTGAACACTTACTGATTTATAAGGGTCGCACTGTATTTAAGATCCAATTTCATTTTTAGGCTATTTTATCTCATCGGCCATAGAGATCAAATGTTCAAAGGTTAATAATATATATTTATAAAAAACAATACCCCATTTTTGTTATTATACCCGTGTTAGTAATTTTCACAATATTTATCTCGGAGACTATAGTATGGGGTTTGTTAAGAAGGAAGTGCACAGTTTCCTAAAGGATCGGTAACAATTCGGAGAATATAGTATGGGGTTTGTCAAGAAGGAAGTGCACAGTTTCCTAAAGTATTGGTAACAATAATGTTACGGTTCCGGTGTTACGAGCGTCCATAGTTTACGGTGATGATTTACCATCGGACAAACCAAGCGCTAATTTGCCCCGAGGCCCGAACTAGTTAAAATAATAAAGCAACGTAAGTATCATCTACAATGCTTCAACAAAAAGAAGAAGTGAAAAGCTATTAATTACTTATACATTGAACACAAACTTTGGTAGTAGTTTAAACCATCCAGTTATAACATCGCCATTTACATAGAACAACCCAAGGAACAAATTTAAGAGACAAGTAAAAGTACTAAGAAAACTTTACAAGTACTTTTGCGTTCATCTAAAATCTAATTCTTAAGAAGTAGTAAGCACTATTTAACTGTTTCTAGGCTTAGACTACAAACACACTTGATATTTATTAAATCATGACAAGGTACGTTATAGTAACGCGTTAGGCCTAAATATAAACATGGCTATCAATTGCAACTGTAGGAACAAAGCTATAGCTACGGATGCTTGGTGACACAATTGTCAACTAGTGGGTTCCACGCAGGTATTACAAAAACCCTACCACCATGTTATGCTGTCAGTACGGTGTTTGCTTTCACGAAAACCTCGGGATATTTGAATGGATTCGAACATACGAGTACGTCGATCAACGCTGTGTTCTCACATACACTATCATTAAACAAATTCAAATTTATCTTCAACAACTGTATGTATGGATGTTTGTAATGTAACTGTATGGAAAATAAATGCATATGACTCCTGACCAATTGTAATCCGGTATTTAATATTTAAAAAAAACAACCTACTAAATATCTATTTAGCAAAGAGAAATTGCTATATAGCGCAACTTGAAAATGATAAACTCATAATGTAAACAAAGACCTATTATTCATTAGAAATATTTGATATTGCTAGCTTGGTTACAAATGGTAAAATCTGAATTTGCCATACTGAAGCCAATGTATTGTAATTTCTTCAAATGACGCGGCACTGCCACAAACCAAGCTCCACCGCCTCACAGGATGAAGTAGGAAAGGATCAGTAAGGGAAAGATTAGGTAATGTTAGTTAAAAGAAATGTGTATGGTTCGGACTCTCTACGTTCACTATTCACACAAACTAAAGACAAATAGTTAGTATATTCAAGTTCGCCTTCGTAATCCAATATTACCAAGTCAATACATACATAAAAAAAACAAGTGTTAGGTTACATACATAGTTAATCTAACATCCCTAATTATAATTTACTAGCTTTTGTCAATATCTTTGCTCCCATTAATGAGTGACCCATGCCTCGGGAACATTACTTTTTTTCTGTAACCCATTGCAAAAGGGTACATAAAAAAAAATGATATTAAACCTAATTATACATCCTCACTACTTAGGTACTCCGTGAACTGTAACGACCTAACTCTAAAACCTAAACTCTGTATTAATCAAGGCCCACGTTATATTGTGTAGTTAGTGACATAGGTCACACCGCCGCGTCGCAGTTTTACGAGTAAGCCCTCCCTTTAGCACTCTCGCAATCTTCATACCTCTCTCCCTTGCCTCACCTTCAAACACCTTTTGGGTTCTGTCAATTAAAACTTTTACTGTTAGTGACAACAAAAGTTTTCTGACAACAATACTCAGGATAATATCTGAACGCTAAATTGTACGGAGCATTTGGAATTTTGTTATTATATTATTCTATACAAATTCTTATAACTTGTGGATAACGATAAAATTTTCCCGTTACGAAACTGGAAATAACATTTATTTTCAGAACTTTCAAATTTTCAGTGTAATGTTTCAAATAAATCCTAATTAAATAATAAGTTAAAAATATACGAGTAAGAGTGTAAAGACACATAGCTAGATTAATTTTTCAGTGTTTTATTCCAAAATCTTCTTTTTCTTAAAACAGCTTCTGCACTGGAGATGATACCGTTATCGCACCTTGGCATGGAGACCAAAAATAATGGCGTAGTAAATATAGCCCATTACGAATATTGACAAATCGTTCAAATATTGACGACAGAGACTTTCCAGTCTTCCCGCCCTCCCTTATTAAAAAGTATATAAGCCAAGCACGGTGCATCCGAGAGAGTTGTATTCAAGATGTTGGAGCGAATACGAAGAGGAAGAAATCTTCAAGTAGATTATAATTGTATTGTAATCGTGTGATAGTGTGTACAAAATAAATTTCTTCTGACGCAAAAGCAATTTAATTTACTGGCGAAATAATACGCTATATCGCAGAGGAATTCACAAGCGCCTACTAATAATTTAAACTACGTTAGAAAATATTCTTGTTTGTGTAGTTAGTAATCAACCCCTCCATCTCTTTTGTAACACCAAAAAAATAGTCTCGAAATAATGACTACGTTTTCTTTTTTTTTTTAATTTTATTCATTAAAATATAAATGATTTAGTTTATCGATATAAAAAAAGGTCTATCGCGTAAAATTTTCATGCTGATCTCCGCACAGATCCGGAACCGCAATATCAGCAAAGTTCCGAATTAATTGAGAAGAAAAATATCGTGTTTCAAAAGTTGCGCGTTACCCGATAAGGAAATATATTCATTAGCGCCGTAAACCCCCGCCCCCATCAGCCCGACCCACTGATTTTGTACGAGTGATGATGTCCGGAATTTTAGTATTCTAAAAATCCTGAAACTTAATGTTGTTTTTTTTTTTATATATTATAGGGGGCAAACGAACAGGTGGGTCACATGATGGTAAGTGATCACCGCCGTCCATAGGCACTAGCAACACCAAGGGAGTTGCAAGTGCGTTGCCGGCCTTTTAAATATGTGGGCCTTCGGCGCTCTCACTGACCGAACGAAACGCAACAGTGCAAGCACTGTTACTTCACGTCGGTTTTCCGTGAGAGGGTGGTACTACCCCGGGCGAGCCGACCCATTCATGCTGAAACCAGTAATAGCTTCAGCGTAGCTCTATCACCATCAAAGTGATTTGTACTTAAACAAGAAGACATAAACCTGATAGGTGTCTTCGAATTCTTCACATATTCGGAACACTAGTTTATCTACTCGCGTCGATATATAACGATACATCACTCTAACCCGTTACGGGATATCTTGCATCGACACTTTTGTATTTTGTGACTCTCTAATAATTTAAATGTAATACGCTTCATTATTAAACCTGTTGGTTATCTGTAAAATATGGAGACGCGTTTATTTCTATAATATCCGTAGCATCCTTACCTTCAAATTAAAAGGGAAACGGGATCAAATTAAACAGAGCTTATTAGCTCTAAATAAAGACGATATACGTATCAAATAATATTACGAAGAAAATCCTGCTTGGAAAACGGTTACCCTGTGAAATTATGACAAGCAAGGTTATATGTTACATTAATTAAACGTTATGTACTTTACTTATATATATAGGAGAACTTACAGCTAACATGAATGAATCAACAAAATAATAACATATTTAAAGGCTGATTACAAGCTTTCACTTATAAAATATAAAAATATAAATAAACAAAGAAAAAGACAGCTATAAATACTAATAAACAACAACAAGCATAATGGTTACAAGCACAAGGTTAGAGTTAAAGAAAGAAGTCTCTCGACAAACATTGTCTAAGGCATGGTGCACACGTATAAAATAAATCTACATATATACAATATATAGTTGGTAAAAATTTTATTTATTACATTTCTGTGTCGTCGATTTTTTTTTTTTTAATTTCGATTTTTATATTTCAATACCCAAATAATGTACTGATCAAGTTATGATTATTTAAAGCAAGGATTTACTTGTGGCTTCCAGCATAGAAACTTAATTACTCGTTCAATCTACGCAACCAGGGCTTTCCAAGTAAGTACAGATTGGAAAGTGCGGTACGAACTTTATCCACACGCACAACGAGAATCGTGTAACTAATCTACTGCTACACAAGTGAGCGAGCGAATTATTAAAAATCTCTTTCGATTACAAAAATGAACATAAAATTTCAAAATTGCAGAGTAGTAAAATAAATGAAATACACATTTTTTTAATAACCCGAATCTAATGTTAAATTACGATGTCGTTTAATATGGTAAGCATACTCCGAGTTATTATTAAAAAAAGTTCAATATGCGTCGACACTTGTTTTAAAAAAGTTTCATCACAAAAGAGTCAAGGTTTATCCTTTGTTTAGAAATAGGCACTATTTAAACTGAAACATTGTATAATAACACTTGTCTAAATTCACAGTTCTCATTTTATTGTTTGTGATTTATTTTATTTCTATTTACCGGCAAAAGACGTGTCGTAGTAAATATGGATTTCGTGTGTATAATTAAAATATGGAAGATGTAGATAAATTAGGTAATTTTGAATATTGACAAGTAAATGACAACTACTACAATATGACATTATTGACATTTTACAATGTATTTATTATGAATATGTTGTTCCACTTTACGCAAATTGGCGTATATTTTAACCTATATATTGCCTTATTTTAATAATGACATCTTTTCTTTACACCAAATATCACAATAATTATAACCAATTTCATTTAAAAGAAGTAAATATTCTTAATGAAGATCTAAACAAACATATTGTTCGTAAAATGGAACGTTTTAAATGATGTTTCAAAGTTGCTTGCATAAAAAAAACAAAAAAAAAAAACAGACATTTAGCTAGAGAGCGGTTAGACACTCTTATGTAATAAAGTATTTTAAACGTGTGTTTAAAATTTTAGACATTGTTTAGTAAAACTCGTGTCAAACGTGTGTTCATTTTTGTTTTAGTAGTAAGACCGACTAAATTTAGAAGGTCTGTCTCTCAAGTGCAGCAGCCGGAACACGACTACAGGAGATCGGAGACAAATTTTCAACTTGAGGGTAGTACAATAACATGCTATAGTTTCATCACGATGTTTTCTTTCACCGAAAGCTTCAGCACATTCGCCAAAGATTCAAAGCCTTGTCGATTGACGCTAAATCCAAACACGCTAACCACTAAGCCATAATCGCTGTAATATATAAAGTTTTATCTCTTAAAATAGTTATAAGGTATCGTCCATAATAACGTGAGCTACACAACCTTTAGTCTAAACATTACATATGCCCGGGATTCGCATAAAAAATTACAGTATTAATACTTACATTTTT
The DNA here is from genome assembly GCA_035772565.1 of Antheraea assamensis. NCBI lineage: Eukaryota > Metazoa > Arthropoda > Insecta > Lepidoptera > Saturniidae > Antheraea > Antheraea assamensis. The sequence continues at coordinate 1,441,667 of JAQQSE010000060.1, forward strand.
TTTTTATTATAGGGGGCAAACGAACAGGTGGGTCACCTGATGGTAAGTGATCACCGCCATCCATAGACACTAGCAACACCAGGGGATTCACAAGTGCGTTGCCGGCCTTTTAAATATGTGGGTCTCCGACGCTCTCACTGACCGAACGAAACGCAACAGTGCAAGCACTGTTACTTCACGTCGGTTTTCTGTGAGAGGGTGGTACTACCCCGGGCGAGCCGACCCATTCATGCTGAAACCAGTAATAGCTTCAGCGTAGCTCTACCACCTACACCCATTTGAGATGTAAAGCAAAATAAATTTATTTATGCAAAATCTATGACGTAAGTCTCATGTGAGGTAACACCTCACGTATTTAAAGGGCGTCCCCTAAGTAGTGTATTTCATCTACAGATAAATGTTGACAGTTTGGTAAGTATCAGTTTAGAATTTTTACTATGCTTGATACCTTTATTAAATTTTTATTATTGGCTATTGTTTTTGTCACACTTCCAAAAATGTATAACACAAAATCATTGTTCATATATAACAAAAATATTAATTAGAAGTTATAATATCTACAAAACATGGCTCCATCATTAACTTACTATCCTAATCCAATTAACGGTACGTTAAGGTACAACAGAAATTATATAACACGATATATGTCCACAATATGTTGACATTAATTTAAGCCGATTTCCTGCCGAGCTCTCCCATATCTCCTCGCCCCCTAGTAACTGTAACCTCTCTAATATTTAGGTCAATACGAACGGCACGTACGTACAGTTGCAATTTTTTAATTGAAATAAAAGAAAATTCATTTTCATTCCAATACTTTGAAAGCACTTTCGGAAATTGTGAGAATTTGAACATCGTATTGTTGCTAATGAAGGGAATACTTAAATATTAGGGCTTATTAAAGTAATTTTCACATAATTCAAATTAAATATTTTACTTTTCTCTGCGAAGAAAAGCATTATGATTTCGATCATTTTTGGTGTGATAACGTATACTTATAAATCGATGAACGCCGGCTGTACGCATGAAAAAGCATAACTCATTGTCACGTTCCGCCTGAGCCGAGCGTGCAAGCGGGAGCGCGGACCAAGCGATCGATACAGAGGAGCGATCGGCCTAAGCGTTCGACTTGTGATGCATCTATGTCTATTCCACTCCATCGGTAGTTCAGTGATAATAATTGAATACAATTCATAAATGTATGCAATTTTTGTTTTCTTATGAGGTTACCACGTAAAATTATCGTCCGCTAACCGACTTTAGAGACAGCCAATTAAAAAAATAAATTTACCGTATAGACATTTGATCCTTATCTAAAAAAAATAGAATATAAGAATATTACGAAGTCAACGAAAGTCATTAAGAAGCCACGATTTTCATAAGCACTACAAAATAGTAAAGAAATATGTTAAGTATAGCATATTTGTGCATTCAATTTTTTATGTTGTTTCTCCATTATATAAAACATATTGTTAAGATAAGAAACAACGTCGTTGAAGTCGCGGGTATCAGCTAGTCGTAAAAAAACCATAATATATATAATAATGCCTAAAAGTCATCACTGCGCGTTGCACAATCCGACAAACATGTTTCCAATCAAAATGAGTAAACTGGACAATTTGATACAAACCTTGAAACTAAAAATAAACTATTAAAAGCAAAGATATATCTTCCAAGACTAGTACAAGAAATGCTGTAAAATACTTAATTTGCATTTATACACGTTGGTATGTATGTAAACTCGTTTTTTATTTTTAAAATAAAAAAGTTACGATATTTTTGTCACTTTTTGCGGGTACACCGACGAAATGTCATATAAATACGAAAACCCTGACAGCGCTATTAAATAAGAATGTGATTTATATTAAAATTTCTGGGCGTAACATTACCATAATGAAAGAGAATAAATCTTCAACAGTCATTTAGCGTTATGAAAAATATTATGGCCTGTCAGATGTTTTCTCAACTTCATCATATTACGAGAAAATAAATCAATTAAGTATGAATTAGCTTTTTTAATATTTATAAGGTTTAGTACAGTTATCTATTTAGTAACTTTATTAGACTATTTAGCAATAGTTGCTTGTAGAAAATTATACACTTATACATTACATTAGGTGACACTTAGGCCTATTTCAGAGTGCAGGCGGGTGGTGGGTGGCGGGACACCGCGCGGTTGCGTGTAGTTCAAATGGACGTAGATGCTAGCGGCGTCTACGTACATTTCAACTACACGTGTCCGCACAAGCACGCACACCCACCTGCGCTCTGAAACAGGCCTTCAATAACTCGGTATTAAACAAAATACCCGTCCCGGCATCACGTGGGTGCAATGTACTAATGTGGCGTCACAGGATTCGAACGTTTCTGATCTATTTTTTTTGTCGGTTTGATATTTACAGTCTATCAAAATCAACTATATAATAATCTTCATATGACATTTTATTTATGATGCGCATAAATTTATGTCTATGATATTCTTTAAGATTAATCGAATTAATTGAAATTATTCGTATATGCTGTAAAGGGCACTTTGGATCTACATTAAATGTCCAACGTAACTATACTAATTTAATTAGACAAGAATGAATACTATAATTGTCAAAATAACATCGAAAATAACGAATTAATCTTTAATAATACATAAAAGATAAAAATGATTACTGTGAGATAGATATATTGTCATCGCGAATTTTCTGTACACAATTCTACAGTGCAATATTTTTAAGTACCTGTCTCATAGGCCTGTTTCAGAGTGCAGGCGGGTGGCGAGGCTTGCGCGGGTGGGTGTAGTTCAAATGGCGCAAGCACCCGCCACCTGCGTGCACTCTGAGAGAGGCCTAAGAGCGCGCACAGGCATACAAGAAACGACTCTCTTATCGTTTTTATTCTCTTATACTACTTACGTCAACTATATTTTATACCTGATTTATCTTTATTTATACATAAATCCACAATTATATCATATATCTAAAATACATTTTCTTAATAAGTGGCTACCTAAAGATGAAAAGTCATATTTATACTTAAGTAGTTGTAATGTAGGAGAGTTCGGTGGCTGCCTCAGCATTTAAGTTCATATTCAAAGGAGGGCGAGGCGCGGAGGCTACGGAGATATAAATCAAACGCCGACGACGTAAGCGCTTCCTGACTATTCCTTGATATATTCCACGTTTGGACAGATATTACATTTTTTAAATATTTCTCTGAGCTTTTCATATCATTCATTTGATTTCTAGATTTTTTTAAATTCGGATTACTTCAATATAACATTTTTTTACTCGTATGACTGATTACAAAATATTTTCATTCAAACACGTCGAGATCCAAAATTAAACTAAGTTTGCGAGGTGGGACAGACATTCACGAAATTTAAATGTCTATTTTTATGCCAAGGGCAACAGACGGGCAGATAGCACATCTGAGGTAAAATGGTTATTGTCGCCTATGGACAACTGCAACGCCGAGGGCATCACTGTTGTCTTTCTGATCTTGAAGAGCGAGATTTAATCCATTTTTGAAGAGCCTCATATCATAATCCTGAGGCAACACCGTACCCGGTGGCATGACGTTGGCGTGTGCATATTGAAGATTCTAGAGAACATTACAGCTGTCGTTATTTTTCTCGGTTTTAGGGTGTTGTGTGTGTGGTTGCTCACAGCCAGCGGTGAAATATGAGACTTTAGAACGGCAACTATCTAAAAAAATTCTTCAGAACACTCTGCGCTGTACATACGGCAAATCATACAAAAAAGCCCAATGTCTCTGCAAAATTCTAATGACGCTAGGCCGCATGTAAATTCGGTATCGTCAACAATTCAAATAGTAGTGAAATGTGGAGCTAAGAAGGACAAGTTTAGGTAAAGTTGACGAAGAAGCGTTGTGATGTGATAGCTATGTATCAATCAGCAACTCATTAGGTTGACTATATATTACAAAAATCGCAAGTCAGACCTGGTTGAAATTTACTGAGGATAGAGATGAGTAGTGTATAAGTAGAGAGAAGGCCTGTGCTCAGAATTAGGCGATCGCAGCATGAAAACGATAATGATGAAGAAAAAATGTACGATTTTTTATATAGGTAATTTTAATAATTCGTTAAAAACCTGGGGTCATTTCGGTGTGATAATAGTAATGTAGAGATGTTCTACTCAACGGATTTCTCACAGATTCTCAGTATATCGATACAGGGATATAACTAATTGGAAGATGTCGCATAATTTTTATTCAAATATACCACCATACGGATTTAGGGTTATCTGTATTAAGTGTTCATTCATAAACTGTTTAAATATCTTTATTTAACGAAATAAAATGTATCACTATTAAAATATTATCTTACTTTTATTCTTGGAAATACATTAAAAAAAAACTAAAGCAAATATCGAAAGGCTGAGAAATTAATAAAATCATGCCGGGCATTGATACTCGCAGAGTTATACGAGTATAGTACTACCTACATACGTACGAATGTAACACAATTGGCCAACGCTGCTTGTAAATGATTAATAAATTAATTTTTTTGTCATAAAAATGCTTCTTTGGAGAATATAACCAACGTTATAGAAAATTTAGTTACAAATTCCTAATCCCTTGACTCGCCTTGTCTATTGCCATGTAATTAACTACATTAAAAAATGTGTATTGCAGTCTGTACATGTATTTTTCTTTTCAAATTTAATGATTAATATTAATTCTATAAATCACTGATAACGAATTTAACATTAAAAACAATTTGCTTGTCTGTCAATCTAATCGTATTATTTTAAATCAGTTGTTTGAAATTTTGCACTCGGTATATATATGTAACTTCATAGTTGTTGATAGGCTAATAATTTCAATGTTGTATATAATTCCGAGATCGATAAGCTATTAAAAATTATCAATAACAAAACAACTCGTGACAAGCCCTTGACATACCTAGTATATATTGTATAGGCTGACTATTCTGTAAATTGTCTTTCTTTAGAAAAAAAAAAGTCTTAAAAACGAACTTATTACGACTGTAGCTGTTATAGATACAGAAATAGTTACATAACAGAATATAAATTAACACGAGCAGGGAAAAAAATCGAGTCAGAACCGAAATACATATTTAAGATATGAAAGTGTGTAAACGAGAAGTTAATACGTGAGAGAACGCGAAACAAATTATATAGGAAGAAGTGTTATTAATTTAGAGGCCGGGCATGTGTTGCTTATTGTTTACTGAACATCTGGCCCGCTGTGTAGGCAACAAATTTATCCACATTACTAGAGGTTAACTTTCTTGCCCACAATTTATGTAAAAAGTGTTAGCAACTCATGTGTATTCTAAATAATTAATAATGGTCCGCGTCTAATGGTCGAAATGAAATTGATAAGATTATGTTTTTAGTTTTAAGAATATTATGTTTTTTTTTTGCCAAAGAGTGTATTAATGTCGTAGATTGGTGGATGTAAGGACCGTGATATACGGCTAAAAGATAGGTACTTATTAATAAAGGATTCGTCTTCTCGTCGAAAACAAGGAAAAAAATCTATATGTAAATTTTATATTGATAAGAATGAAAAAAAAATCGGAAGAAACAGTACTGAGCTATTTTTACATTCGCCTATTTATATATGAATTATTAAATACAACTATTACTTCGTAAAATCATATAATATATTCGATCGAAACAGAATAAAAAAAATGTATCATACTAACAATAAATTTAATCAATGCTAAGAACAAAAAAGAATGAAACAGAAAAAGTTATACAATTATTTTTTTATGTCATGAAATAGGAAACAAGTACGCAGTTCACCCGATGTTAATTGGCAACCTAAAGAATCATCATAACCAACCTCAGCGATACTATAGTCCAGAGGTTTATCACAATAGGGCGCTACCCTTGAGACTGAAGTTTGGGACGCCTCGTATGTCAGCATAATTTGCCACCCATACTATATAAACTTTAATACTGCACCGCGAGGTAAAAATAGGAATCACAGTGATCTCTCCGCAGTCGAATCTTATAACGCAAGTGCCTCCAACATAATGCATAACGTTTATTTAATTGCGTCCTCTAAACCGTGTACACTAAAATTTACAACAATCCAATCGAGTACCTCATTCCAGACATGAACATGAATCGTTATCCATCGAGAAAAAATACCGCAGAGTTCCAAGGACGTAATACGATATAAAAAAAAAAAGTATGTATAAAGCAACATAAAAACTTTTTATAACATATTCATAAAACTTAAAAACCTGCTCGAGCCTTCAACCTCAGCATGTTTTAATTAGTAGCGATGTAGTTATTTTTATATACCTTATCGTATATTCTAGAAACGATAGATTATTTTATTTCAACTGGTGCTGGCTTGAACGAACGCTGGTTTTCTTAGCCAATGTATTGTGGTAACCTCCATCTAGGAACCAACTTGTGTAAAACTCTGCATCGATTTTTAGACCCTTTAAATGTTTATGCAGACCGAAATGGTACCAAAAACCAACGATTGGTTACTTGGTCTCTTGATGGACGTTGGTTTTTGAGCTATAACGTATTTACCAACAGGCATAGCGCCGTGTGTGAAAGTACATTGTATATATAATTGTATTGTCCATGTACTTTTGTTTCGGAATATTTGTTTTCTTCTATTAATAATACTTGTTCTATAAGAGTTATGGTTACACTAGATGACGGCAACAAGATATTGTTGAATTAAGTTGTGAACTATAGGTATAGTTATAAAAAAAATTAAGTCTATAGGAAATATTATGAATCTAAAAATCGAAAAGACGTTAAAATTCCATTATATTAAAAGCAATCGAAAAACATTAGATAAGTTTATATCAATAACAGATGGACTGTAAAGCAATTATATTCGGACTAGCAATATAATTTTTTACACATACTGACAGCATTTCTTAAATTATTTATACGAAGTGTCGTATCTATTACAGGCTGCTTGCTCTTGGATCATTTCCAGTCGCCAGATGTCATCACGCTCGATACTGTAACACCGTGATAATGTCGGTCCGCGAGGAATCCCAGTTGGATTTATTGGACGATCCGATAGTGTTCTATTAAAAATTCAATTCGATTTCGTTGCAACGATTTGCTTTTACGCCACCTAGCTATATATACCGAATTTAAATCTGGTCAGTATTGAATATGCAAGCAATATATTCTACACGTGACATTCTGCAAAATTGCTTTACTAATGCCCGGTTTCTGAAGCCGTCAGTTAAACTATCAATAGCTATTGATTCAATAACGTTATCCATAAGACAAGCGGCGTTTAACTGTCAATGTTTCTGAATACAGAATGAGACGTAGACTGACATTTCTCGTGTCATTGTGTATTCAGAAACCCAATTTGACAAGTTATCGAATCGATAGCGCTATTAAACAGATAAACTACAGTTAAAAATGCTTCAGAAACCGGGCATAAGAGAATAATATTGTCCGTATTCGCCGCAATCTTCTAAATGTTTTAAAGGTATTACCAAAACCAATTGCTTCCTCAACGTTCTACTATGTATGATATTCTTTACAACTTTTATTTCACATTGCCTTCGATGGTATGTTTTATGGATTATATCTAATGTTTCTAGCCAATCGAAATAATAACTTTTCTCACTATTGATATTACTAGCAAATGTTACTTAGTACTTGCTCATATTTATAACATCAGCGTTTAGGATATTTACTTATCAATCCGCCTTTTCAATATTGTTTTGTAAAAAATCAAATCGTCATTACAACGATAACGTATTTGCTTCAGAACATAAACACAGACTTTCATTCGAAGTGTGCGGAAAGTATAATGATTCGAAGCACGTAACTAAACATTTCTATAGTTGGTCGCATCAACGTGTGAAGTCTAGCTTATTGAGAGATAAAATTTTCCAATATCTGATTCAGCGACAAACTTAATTCCATCTCCGACGTCTTGATTCCGTTAACGCTGCTTGTAAAACTCGTTTCGTTTTCAAAGCCACAAGAAAAAGTATACCACCGTTGCTCTAGTTTCACTGTGACACATGCTAGGCCGAGTTGTGCTTCGTAAATAAATATGGTGGCATCTATTTTTTATAACCTTGTCTAATAAATTATTTATATCAGATTATATTGAAATTAATTTAGACTTATTATTCCGTTCCGACATATGAATTTATAAATAAATTGTTAGTTAGGAGTTTCAACCTTCAGTAAGGTTTATTTTATTGATTTACAGCGTACTGTTTGATCTCAGTATCATTTGTATTACCATAGGTGATCGTGTGCCAAAAGACAATACAATTAAAAATACTTCATTTAATATAGGCCCTGAGAAGGTACTTACGAAAATAGAAATATTAAAATCGGTTCAGAAGACAACTGAGTCATAGATAAGTGTCAGCGAGAATCTCGATGGGGTCTATTCTTTTTCTGAATAGTTTTTATTACAACTATGCAAATACATCCGATATTAGTGATTTACAGCGAGGGTTGTCACTTCCAATCATTACTATCGTTCCCTTAATTAACCATATTGTAAGAGCCTTTTGACATTAAAACCTGTTTAGCACGATACGTTTATTTATACTTATCATCCGGCAAACCCGGTAATATGTTTGGGAATTTATTGTAGAACCAAAAAGACCTGATTGGTGTTACTAACCTGAAATAGGGGATGTCTAGCCTGTCATTATTTTGAACATTCTACCCGGGAATTCGATTTCTCGGGAACATTACAGTTTTTCAGAATGAAAGATACTATGTCCTTTTTTTTTGACGATGATCGCTTGTGCAGTCAGTGCATGAAAACGTAACAAGCAAACAAACAGACTTTCGCATTTTTAATATCAGTATATATAAATTTTATTGATTTTATTTAACACTAGCAGGCCCGGCGATAATAAAAAAATATATTTATAATAATATTTATATGCACTGAAATACTTAAGGTAACTAATGTATTTAATTTCATAAGGATCCGTCCAAATAGTCTTCCAATTACCATGTGACCATTTTAAGTAGATAGGCTTAGCTATGTAGTAGTTACTATGTACGCTATCCTTAAAAGATACATTGTTTTGTTAAATCTCAAAGGGATTAGGCAGCGTTTTCGACGAAAGCTCCCAGGTGGCTTGACTTTTTCCGGTACTTTCAACAATTATCATTATATTTTAATCAATTTACACAAAACTTTGACAAAGTATATACTTAAACCTTCTTCATGAATTACACTATCTGTTGGCGCAGACCACATTACAATCCGTTCAGTAATTTTTGAGTTTATCACGAACAGCCAGACAGACAGACAGACGCGGCGGACGACTTACTTTTATAATATGTCGTAATTTTCCTGTAACGTTCTCATAGTTAATATGGCAGTCAGTTACCACTCGTAGATCGGATGTTAAAATATTCAGAAAATGAAGAAATATTAAAAAAATGAAAAATATTCAAAAAATGAAAAAAATATTCAAAAAATGAAGAAAATATTCAAAAAATGAAAAAATATTCAAAAGATATGATGATCATGTGTACATAAACACACTTAAGGTACTACTTGATCTTTATTATACAGTCCGGTGATACGGCCGGCACGTTCGGCGTGCATCCTTGAACTTTATCGACTTTTCGATTGTGGGTCAAAAGACTATTAAGCTTATTTTAATATGCCGCATCAGGGGCACGATGTACCGACGTTCGATTCACCTTGAGATGTCTTTAAAATTTAAGTTTATTACCAAATGCGAGACTATAAATACAAATTATAATAATTTACATTATATTCTAAGAACGACCATTTCCAAAAGAGATAATACAATTTCAGGAGAACTTGGGTTTAATTTTTAATCAACTGCACAATTATATCACAAAAAATCTGCTTTTGTTTGCCATTTTAGAAGAATAATTCAGGGTTACATGTATTTATATGTTCGATAATGACGACATAACATATTATAAAACGCAAACTTTCCGTCAATCTATCGATGTTATTCTAGAGAATCACTTTACCCTATTTAAAGTAATTCTTTTTTTTTAGTTTATATACATACGCACACTATGGCCAGATTTAAGTATTTTGCTATTTAAAAATGACCGCTGGTATGTTTCTCTTGTGTGTTACTATACGGTAAACCTTTAACAATGACAATGTATCATGAATTTCAAACAAAACTCAGTAAGAGTGATTTGTATATTCAAGAGGTAATTACTGATCCAATGTCATGAAGGTGGTTAGCATCAATATAAATAATAACTCCTCAGTTATAGAGAGTTAATATAGTGAATTTATTAATTTAGAATATCCAATATGCTATAATGCTTTTAAGACATAACTTCAAAAATTTAGAGAAATGTACTCGCAGTGTGATTTTGCAGGCTTTAAAAGAAGAAGCGTTGGCGTGACTAGTTAAGTAATTATTAAAAAGCTTTTATTAAAAAATAACGTTACAGTCTACACAACAACACAAACAACAGCCACCACTAATTATTGTGTAAAACAATTAGTTTAAGCCGACTGAGCAAAATTGCTGTGGACCAAACTGTCTACAATTAAATCTAATTTGAAAGTTAAATTTAATAATCCTATTTCTAACAATCATTCGACTATGAAATGTTAAATAGCTATATTAAGCTGAGCTAGGCTATATAAATAATATAAATCATTTTTGTATTCGTCCACCAACTGAAGAATCTTTTACAAAATTATACAAACATTTTTTTGAACAAAATGAGTTAAATGCATCATTTGACAGAAAAAAATTAAAGCCACAACTAAAATAAACAATTCATAAGAGAGACACTTCCAAATACCAGTAGAAGGAATTTTGTAGGATATTTTATTAACGTTTAAACATATTGGTATATTTTATTGTTGCTGAAATGTTGAATCGTTCTATTTGTAACGTTATGCAAGTACAATCAAGCTAAAGAGTTCTAAAGCATATTAATGATGCGATTATATTAAATAAAACATAAGGCATACTAAACAATGAACATCGACTAACCAGAGTAATAAAAACTTATTGGTAACTGGACTCCTCCTTTCTTGTTTCTGACGTCAATTAAATTTTATTCAATAATATTATTATAACAAACTTGTTGAAGAACTCATCCATATTTTCTTGTGAACGGTCTGAAAATATCACATAACATTAAACGAGCGTTCCTTGTTGTTGTACTGTAAATTGTCCTTTAGGCTAAGACTCTGCAGTAAGCCTCAAATAAAAAGCAATGAAATTTTTATGAGAGCCACGAAGTTAACTTAACCTAATACTTATTTCTTTATTTTAGGTGGTATAATAAGTATTAGGTTAACTATCGTTTTCCGTAACTCACATTTCTGTTAAATTCACTTTTTGTGTACAAGACTAGACTCATACATCAATGACACCTAATCTTAAGTGAGATTATTAACTTAGTATACGATCTATAACTCTCGTGTGTAGTTACTACTGGTACATGTTTAATAATAAATGTGTTCAATTTAGTGAATATAATAACTGTTTAGTTTTCCTCTACTGCAAGTTAGGCTCATTGTATAATTTGAACGCTATTTCACCCATCAATATACTAATGGCACTACTATACATTAAATTCAATTATATTTATCACTAACGGTTCCGATCGCAATTGATGAGTCCTACTCTGCAAAATAATATTTTAATATGTTACGTACATTTCGATGTGTATATTATTAGTAAATAATAAAACAAAGCCCGTTCGCGACCTCGGCGTGCACTCGTGAGAGCCGTAGTCCGAGCCAGTTCACAAGACACCTCGGAAACATCTTCGCTCTTTCTATTTTCGCAATGCAGAACGAGACGGAAATAGTCCGATCATCGATTGCAAGGGCTTAAGACGCCTGCCGATTGCTATCTGCAGGTGTATTAAGTTCCAGAAAGCTCATTACCGCCCGTCCATAGATGGGTTAAACAGTTGCACGTATTCAACATACAACAAACAGCTTGTTGAAGAAGAAACGTGTTCAGTATTTTATAGGTTTATATGCCTTATTGTAAATTACACGCAAATATTCTAGTCTTAAATTATATTATTAAATTTCCTTCTCGTTTTCATGTTATCGCACCTATAATATTGTAACCATTTAGATTGTTTATACGAATTACGTTTCACTTTTTCAATGGCAGCATAAATCTTTATTTTATATATTTTTTGTAACATTTTCAATTCGAATAACATAAAATAAGGAAAATATTAGAAAATATGTTATTTTTATTAAAGATTACATGTAAAATAGTGAATTATAAAAAATGTTTAATCAATAAAAATATTGGCTAATTATTGGCTTACGGTAATAACAATAATAGACATATGTTTGAGATTCAATTTGCTCCAAATATCTCGAAATAAATTCAAAGCTTTCAATATTGAAGTTGTTCAATCGGCAGCGCATGATGCTCGTCTGTAAGAAGAAAGTCTGATAGGGATATAACGCTTTATCCTTACGTGACGATTTCTGCCAGTAAACGCCTACCGCAATCCGCGTTAAGGAATTCCATTCCGAAAATGATTTTATAAGTGACATATTTAAACTCACTTTTTTATAATTAAAATGACTGACAATATTTGATATAATCAGGCTAACAATGTTTTTTGAAGCGTACGTAACAAACCGTGAAAATACCATTCACGCAAACGTACAAGACGACAATACGAAAGGGAATAAATAACATGTGAAAGTCGTAAATCATTTGCTGAGCATGTCCCACTCGACGACAAACACAGTTTCGGATATATTTCATTGTTGGGCTAAGCGATTACGAAACTCACATAAAAAGGGGGGAAACACGAAACGACTTTCATACACAGTTGTAATATGATACGACGTAGCGTATCGACAAAGTTTTATGCGAAAGCAAAGGGATGTAATGGAATCAAGTTTAATGAAAACACAAATATAGAGCAAATACAGGCCAAATTGTTTTACTTTCGGGTAACTAAATAATCTTACAATACGTAGGCGGTTTACCTCTTTATACGATAAATCAAAATGTACATGATAAAAACAAATAATCAATCGTCACTCAAATATTATTCAATTTCAGGGCATAATTAAACGCAAAGCATTTAAACATAATAATCAAGTATAGCTTAACTTGTGGTAACTAACATTTTGATATGCAATGCGCGCATATATATAACAACTCGATATAAAATAGACAAAATTGTTGTTGTGGACGGGCGGTTAACTTCATTCCCAGATACCCACCGCGGTCCCCTTGGATAGCGTCTCAAGGCATACATTTGATCCTCCACTGTGGAGTCATCGAGCACGCTGCTAACGAGAGACAGTGGACACTACAATCACTAGCCAACAACACGCTCCCATGCTGCAGCACCCACATACGTGTATACATACATATTAGGAATATAGCTTGTATAAGTATAAGGGCAATTTTTTTCATTATTTGGCAAGTTAGTCTTAGCCAAAATTGCTGGATTCAAAATACGTGTACGCTTTTATGCATCACATATACATGTATGCATATATAACCAATAATAAAACCAGTGTTATATCGAAACCGTAACCTACAACTACTCTTACTATTACTGCGACACAGAGTCCTGTCAAAAAAACCAACAAGAATAATATACTTCCTATTTGGGACGATAAGTCGAATAAAATTATAAGTGATATCATGAATCATATTCGTCTTTTTCTCAGCTTAGCTATAGGGTTTCGATAAAAAAAAAAATGAAAAACGATATTTAGTACGCAAGTTTGTTTTTAACAATTACACAGCTAGAAACTTGGTCTTCTTTTACCTGTTTATATTATTAGTGTAATTGACGCCATGAGTTCACGAAACGTAGTAGAACATTCCAGTTCATCCATCCTCTAATGTACAATAAATCTACGGGACAACTTACTTATCCTTACTACCACTCGCTGCCAAGTTGCAGCAAATGTAGAAATGATACTTAACAAAACTATAGTAACAATAACCCATTTCACAATTCATTGTTAAAGTATTAATTCCCCGATACGACTATTCTGTTTCGTTATACAAATTAGTAGTTACGAATTCAGTCTATGATATATATATAGAGAATAATAAAAACGAATCATACCATCACACAATTTTAATCCTGAGAGCTTTTGAAATGACAAATATAACATAAATTATGAAAGAGATAAAAACAAAAACAAACGAGCTTTCAACTTACCCAAATAAATAAACAGCAGTTCGATTACTTGATGTAAATGTTTATCTGAAATAATAAAACGTATTTAATATTAATACCTCGAGTATTTACAAATGTGTGTTATTACAGGTTTAATCAATCGGCTCATGCAATCGATAACCGAAGCTAAAGGACACCCTATTGAACATCATATTCTTTAGAATTCATAGATCTTTCAAAATATAATAACCCTTTTTGTTATACGATGACATATAATAAAAATGAAGTGTCTGTATGTAATATCAAAATAACGAATTTTTACTGATTGGATATGAACGTATACACGAAACTGATAACAAAAATACAATTTTTAAAATTTTTGTCTGTCTGTCTGTCTGTTTGTTCCGGGTAATCTCCCAAACGGCTGGACCGATTTTCACAAAAATTTCACTAACAGATTGTTAAAATTACAGCGGGTGACATAGGCTACTTCATTTTAGACTAGCTGTCATCCGTGGCTTCGTCTGTAGTACTATCTCCAAAACGATTGGACCTATTGTCGTCATGGGACTTTCACTGACAGATATCTAACGTTATAAAAAGTAATTAAAGCTGTTTTATTTTGGACTAGCTTTAACCCATGGCTTCGTTTGCACTACTATCTCTAAAACGTTTGACCCATTTTTCACGGAACTCTCACTAACAGATTGCTGATCTTATAAGAAGTAATTTACAATTATAAAAAAAAAAAACGCACGCGGAGCTGCGGGCGACAGCTAGTATTACATATATTTCTTTTATGATGATACAAGATAAGAAATAAACAAAATTCTATACCAATTCCAGACAATATCATTGTTACATCTAGATACTTATGATATTGGAAATATTATCGATATTCTGAGTAATATAGTAAATGAATTTTACACAATACGTCTAGACTATCATTCACTACCAGAAATTGGTATCGGCCAACCAATAAAGTGATTTAATGAAAGTGAACGAAAGCTAGTTGACCAGGTTTTGCTTCTTACGTTACTCATTACATATTTGTGAACAAGATATTGTCTTATACTATAATTATGTTCCCATCGCTTTTTTATATGCGCACTGATGATATAATAATGTTAATATACAATACTTTGATAAAATGACCTTCATTTCTTACATACTAATGTGATTTGAACATTACCTCTGCTGAAGTGGTGATACAATGCGTGTGTAGCTATCATATACTTTAACATGTGCAAGAGTTACTAAATTATGCTTAATGCGGTTTACTGGAAAGATTGAAGATTTTTACATACTTCATGTTCTCTCAACATAAATAAATGCATATGAGAAACTTTAATAGTGCCATTAGAATAATTACGGCCACGAAATGAATACTTTATTAATTATATTAGAAGAACATATTGTCCGTCCTTTCGCAGTAGGTACTATTTCAAAATGTTTTTGTTCTTAATAGTTAATTCATTTCAATAATTTTTTGTATATAGTATATCTGTTTCACATTAATTACATCAGAATTATATATATATATATATACACCTTAACAAACTTCATGGTTTTGGTTACTCTTATTTTCATATATTCGTTAGACATTGAAACCTATACTTTAATCATCCAAAATATAACTCTAAATTAAGTTTGAATTGCAATGTTAATAAAATGAAAATGATTCTATGCAAAATATGTGTAAGAAATTTAGAAAATCATGAATATAATAACATTATCAATTATATAATTCTAATAAAATACTTCAAACACAAACAAATAATTCCAAAGTGGGTAAACACAACGACACAAATTATAAAAGGAGTTCTTAGACAAGACACACCTGTACCTGAAGGGCTCATAAACAAAAGAGAAGATCTAAAGTGTGGAAATAATTTAAACACAGAGGCACACGCTTGGAAACAACTTCTAGCAAATTCAACTGAAGTAACTAAAAATAAATATAGATATAGGTAATTTAAGAAATGAATGAACTAATTAACACTTAAATATGACTATAGAGTGGTGGGTAAATAAAAAATAAATGAATACCAAGTATTATCTAAGCAAGGCACTCATGTATACAGGCAATCACTTTAATACATCAGACGTCGATACTTCGCATCGTATATTTCTACCACAATTCATCACGAGAAACAAAAGACCGCACTGTTCATCGCCAGCCCGAAGGGACCGAGAGATGCAAGTGCGCGGTCTTGGGCATGCGGTGGATGTTAATCTCTTCCGTCCGATCGCTTCTTTCATGTTTAATGGTGCGCGAGGCGGTAGAGTGTGAATTGCGATTACGGAGGAAGCTCACGTTCCGATGCCGTCCTCCAGTGGAATTTAACGTCTTCACTTCAGATCTTTTATTACCTATCTGTTCGGCTCAAATAAGAATGAGAATATTACATTTACACAAGATTATCATGAAAGTCTACGTTTATTAACAGCTAATGTGTAATTGCGCTTTTTCTGATGAAGGTACTTTTCAATCAAACATTTTATTACAATCAAAATACTAGTAACAAAATCAATTATAATATTGAAATCACTGGCGCTAACTAATTGATAGCCATCTACAAAAGTATAACTTGGTGAAATAATGTTACAACATTGTATACTTATGTAAAGATGAAACTTTACCTGAAGAAACTTCAATCAAGTAAATCCGCTGAGAGTTTAAAACCATTTTGCGAAGTAAAATGTTTAATTTCTCCAGAGAAATAAAACACTTTAAATATAATTTAAAGAAGTTATAATTCTAGATCACAACACGATGAAATAAAAGAAATAGTCAAAGAACAATAACGTTCCTGCGGATGTTTGAAAAATGTATTATTTAAATGAGAAACAGAAACCTACTACAGAATAATATCAGACCAATTTAAAACATTAATTCAGAAACTAATTTCTCAAGAGGGCACAGTTCTTATTTATTTCTATGTTCAATTCGAAAGCACAACAGAGAGAGAGAGAAAACAAAGCAAAAATAAAGAAACAGCGAAGCGGTCAGAAGTTGCAATTGCATTATATTCTTCTCAGGGAGCACGATACCGTGCAACCCCCATTCTGACCGCTGGCTATGCAAGTGACAAATTAAATACCTTGCGGTTTCCAACGAAATGGGATGTACTAATTTAATGTTATCATTAAATTTATTGCTTTATTATAAACTTTTCATTTAGTTATCGTTTGAAAGATGCAATGTAGCTTGTAAATTCCATCCATAATATTCAGTGTATATGTATGCCCCAAATCTAAGTTTTAAGAATTCGGTATCTTAACTCTGCCTTCCCAATACATTCTTGATAATTTAATGTATGTTCGCAAAAACTTTGAAAAGCTGGAGTTCCTAAAACACAGGCATGATTTAAAGACTAGAAACTGTGACAAACTGGTCGTTCCATGTTTTAGACACAGTAAAACCAGTAACAGTTTTTAGGGTAATAGTGTTAGGTTTTATAACAAAGTCCCAAAGCATATTACCGATTTGCCAGACTATAAGTTTAAGTGCCATGTTAAGCGGGTTTTGGTGTCAAAGGGTTATTATAGAGTGGATCAATATGTGTACGATAGTGATGTCTGGAATTGACTCCTCTCTGTGTATCCACTAAAACGATTGTAACGTATAACGTATTTTAAATGTATAATTGTACGTTAAAAAGATAAACCCGATCGAGTTTCTTGCCGGTTCTTCTCGATAACTGGGATGTTTCCGAACCGGTGGTAGTTTTGACGTTCATAAGCGCCTTCTTAGAGCCTAAATTGAATAAAGTATTTTTGATTATCATTTTGAAATAAATAAATTGCCTGCAAAAATTTGTAAGTTTTGGATGTTAACTCCTACAAATATTTTCAAAGATGTACATACTATAACATTACAACAGAAACAGTAGAATGTCGCAAAACCGGTGTCCAGTATGATTGCAAAAGTTCTCTTGTAAAACTGGTATCATCCTACTTTGTGAATCGAGCTTTGCGGAGTTTTTTGTATTTCTCAGTTCTTTTTTATAGGTTTTAAATATTTTGCCACAATCTCATCTGATATTAAATGGCAGTGGGATCTAAGATGATAAACACATTAAGCCTAGAGAGGGACTGGCTCTCGAGTGCAGCTGCCGAGACACATCCAACAGGTGCTTGGCGATACATTTTCATCTTATGGGTGGTGGTAGCTAGCCAGGCGGAGTTAAACAAAACCTTATCACGATGATTTCCTTCAGCGAAAGCTCCAACTCAGTTGCACGAATTCAAACCCAAGTTGATCGATGCAGTTTTGATAACTCATTATCAATTAAGTAATCATGCTATCATGAATCTTCCTCTTTTAGTATAGTCTGTCTGCGAAACCTTCATAAATAAGGACCATTTAAATTATACCTCGTATCCTCGGTCCACGCTTCAACTGTTACATATAAGGTCATCATGACATGTAAGAACAAATTTGTTCGTAATTGACATTATTCCCTAAAAGCAAAGTTTCCCATCAAAGGTGTAATTGGTGACGTAAAAGCTGTCGCTAATGACAACTTTGTTTCGTGTTTATTACTGTAACTGATATCGTTGAAACATTTCCATTACCCTTAATAACTTCCAAAGTTAAACCATAAACTCGTAGGTAATGTTAATTAAATAAATGCAATCTACGCTTTGTGTATAATTGAATTATGTTATAAAATTTGGTGAACACAAAGAACAGAGTTTAAAGTTTTTGTAGTTAGACAATATTCATTTTATTATAGACAACTAAACAACCATTATTTTGCAACTTATGTTTTAATATAATCATGTTAAACACTAGCAGGCCCGGCGGACGTTGTCCCGCCCTGATAATAAAAAAAATATATACTTATGCGCATGAAACGCTTAAGGCGGCTTGACTTTTTCCGATCCTTTCAACGATTATCATTATATTTCAACCAATTTACACAAAACCTTAAAAAATATACACTAAAACCTTAAAAAATATACACTTAAACCTTCCTCATGAATTACTCTGTCTATTGGTGAAGACCGCATTACAACATCCATTCATTCAACATCCGTTCAGTACTTTTTGAGTTAATCGCATTCATACACACAGACAGACAGAGCGGCGGACGACTTTGTTTTATAATATGTAGTAATCAATTTGTCTATATTAATTATTAGTAAGGTAAAAGATTTGATTTTTGATTTGAGTAAATACAAAAAAAAACATTCACCAATACCTACACATTATTAGGGAGTAACATGGGTTGTATTTTATTCTAAAATCTATATTAAGCCACGACGGAAAGTATAGTTGCGCATATGACCATATGCAATGTTTTATTTTACTATATTATATTTTAATGAGCAAAGAATTCGGAAACTTGGGACATATCCCAGAATTGGTTAACGATTGTAGAAAAATGAAAAACGAATTAGAAACAAGCGGAATAATTGTACTCTCAGGTGAGAAGAAATTAAAACAGATGCGAAATTCATCACGAAATATCGAACGCATAAGAATGAAAAGTAGAAATCGTATTAGTTCATTTTTAAAACATAACTTTAATCTTTATTATTCATTCTTTTCAACAACAATAAACAATCATAAAACCGAATAAACGTTAACTAAGAATACAAAGTAAATTACACTATACATCCAGAAATATAGACAAAGCGTTTGTGTTTAACACAGCGTATAAAAATATTACAAAGTTTAGAAGTCGCAGAGCTGTAGAATTTTATCAACAAGCAGTCCCGTGTCATAAATAAAACGCAATACCCGACCGACAGACATACAGATATGGCAATCTGCAGACATATTTCAGTTAGCAACCGTTTTATGGATGTCACCGGACTATTGGCATGATCTCGATGAAATACCGACGACATGGCCGCACGTAACGGCGCGACGGCGCGGCGGTGCATCGCGTCACGTCCATTTTAAAATTCACCTTTTACCGATATGGTATTGTGAATATTCATTGCATTGTTTGGTGGTTGGTATTTTGTAAATTGTGGTATTTTATTTTTTCGAATGAGTTTAATATTTCGTAGGTTATAAAATATACCATCACAATTAAATAAATAATTATAATACAATAATAAAATATGCCCCAAATGAAACCCTTTTCATACCAACTCTTTTCGCCGCTTGTTTTAGTTTACTGTTTTTGGTTACTGCTGTTATATTTCATGTAACTATCTACCTTCAGCATACCTGAAAGAGAGTTTCCATACAACATTCTAACCAAAGATATTGTGAACCCATAAAAATACCTCTAAGGGCACTAAATGCCTAATCGTAAAAATAAAGACGTGGTAGATATTTCCTTGAGTTTAACGCGCGACGGAACTCATTAGCGTCTTTTATTAAACGAATCACTAAATTGCTTACAAAGATTCTCACAATCTTGACGAAGCTTTAGTCATGCTGCTAACTCGAAAAGTGCTTCGTGGCCCTTTAAAGTCTTAGGAAGTGTGAAAAGCGGCAATTTTGACAACTTTACAGTAAACGTTTTAAAGTGATTATTGTTAAACGATTATTAACATAGTTCCGTAAAGTTTAACAAGCAACTTAATCGTTTCCATTACTCCGTTATTTTATAATATTCATAATTAATTCGGGCGACGTTTTAGAACGGCTGGCACTTATTTGGCTGATTCTTATTTATTGTGTGTGTAATAATTGTCAGGAAAATGTTTGTATGCACAAAACTGTTTAAAGAAATCCATACAAAAAGTTAATGAGTGAATGAGAGAGAAGATAGTAAGAAGTATTTCAAAAATAATTACAGAATCACGTTCGATTGTTCAGTTTCCATTTTATTTTATTACATCATCATCGTACTGCAAAGGCAAGATTTGATTTCATTTTTTTTTTAATAGTACATCCGTGCAAAGCCTGGGCGGACGATTAGTAAAATTTACTTCTTTATTAATGGAAAAGTATGTTCACCTCTGATATCCAAAAAAAAAAAAAACAAAATTTGAAGTAAATGCCGAAGTATAAAAGATAACCAATGCTTGTTATACATTTATTTTCTTCATAAACCCTTAAAGAACATATAAGCGTAGTGGTATTTACATCGGATTCGATTGCTACCACTATTTATGGTGATAAACCTCGTTTATCTTTTCTTTTGCGGTCTCTTTTAAGTTGTCTCGTTCTGGAATTGACTAGTATAAATCGAGCTTCCGAGGGGCTTCCAAGGCGATAAGACTGCCGACTGTCAATGGATTGTATATAATCGATGGTCGCCGTTGTTTTGTGGTTGTACTGCGCGTATCATCAGGTCCAGAGCAATCAAATTTCGTGCACAAATGAAAAAAAAAAATCTTTCATATTAGCCTAAAATTATCTGCCCTTATTTCGTGTTGTAAAATAAACGAACTAAATATAATATTTTCTTTACAATAGATGTATATTTTATAATAATGTATAGAAACAAAAGTAATTTTATACATAAAGGATTCGATTACAAATTATCAGTGACCATATTTCAGGTAAAGGTCAACCATTCATACATTTCCCAAAGTGTTAACCTCGCATCTCAACAGAGAACTCATAGAAATGTCAAAACAAATAGTCATTAATAAACTCCTTAAAAAAAAAAAACTCTATACAAATCCTGAAAATTGAATTTCACAACGGTCCTGGACTGACTCCACGAAATTGATTGTCCGAAAGTCAAAATTTAAATTGCCATTACGTCTGGACCGAAACGAGGGTACTCCCGGGTTACCCTCAAAATATTGACAAGTCAATTTGATTGACATAATATCCTCGAGCAAAGTAAAGACGAAACCGGCCTCTCTAATCAAAGGCCGGGAGGATGAAAAGGAGCATCGAGCCGATTAACTATGGAAAAGGTCTGATTGAATGGATATGATTAAACATTGAATTAAAGTCGTTAAGGAACTGTCATATTTAAATTATTTCCGAGATTCGGTACTTTGATTTGACGATAAATTAATCACCATTATTGATTCAAGTCGCTTCCGATATTATTTTAAGTCTTCGATACAGGTTTTCTTTTTTATGTCAATACAGTAAGACCTTAGGCTATAGGTTAGTTAGTATTGGTAGGTGTCACCTTCCACTTTAATTTACGTTCGACATATTGTATTGTCATTCTTTTAATAGATAGTAATAATGGCTATATATCAATAACACATATTGTTTTGATGTTCTAAGATTGCTGTCATAAACTATTACCAATTTTTTTTTTATATTATAAGGGGGCAAACGAACAGGTGAGTCACCTGATGGTAAGTGATCACCGCCGTGCATAGACACTAGCAACACCAGGGGAGTCGCAAGTGCGTTGCCGGCCTTTTAATATATGTGGGCCTCCGGCGCTCTCACTGACCGAACGAAACGCAACAGTGCAAGCACTGTTACTTCACGTCGGTTTTCTGTGAGAGGGTGGTACTACCCCGGGCGAGACGACCCATTCATGCTGAAACCAGTAATAGCTTCAGCGTAGCTCTACCACCTACCAAACCTACCTACCTTCTGCTGTTGGGTAATTATCTGTGCTGTAGCGTATTATTGTAACAATGTGAAGTGTCCTCCCTTTTACACCTATTATTATTCCATAGTGCTTGCTCGTTCGCACGTTGCGGAAGTGTCGACTCACGACTACCAATCGTCAATAATAATAACGAACAACGGATAGACAACAGCAGATTAAAGATGTCTTCCATCATTTCTTACTAATTGTAATTATATAATGCATTAATTAGTTGACATAACAATAACCATAATTATCAGTTGTCATGATTATTTATATGTTTTCTATAGATAAACTAAAGAAGCAAATATTTAAGCATTATGTTTGATAAACTCTTTTTCAATCTTAACTTATTACGCTTATTTATTTTTATTTATTTGATAGTGTAAAAACACGGTTTCCGCATTTGAACTTGATCAGGATATAATGACAATATCTAAATGATTATCATGTACTTGAAATTCTGTTTTATTTATGAATAATTATAAACCCGGTCGTCGGGTGTCACTAATCGATTCATATTCAAATTATATTGGTCTAACGGCACGATATCAGTGGAATAATCCATTAAACCTTATCTATAATTTAAATCACTCCTGTAATCAGGTAACCCTATTTAGCTTTTTATTTTATTTTTACTTTTTATCTGAACTGTCCGCCCCGACTTCACACGGGTGTAGTAACGAAGAAAAATAAAGAATCTTCCCTTTACAGTTCAACTAAACTAAACAACTGGACGTAAATATATAAATTCTGTTAATAGTTTTGAAAAGTTCACTACTACCTTCTGTCTCACTGACTCATTCACTTTTCATATGGAGAGTTTTCATTGCAAAATATTTCATTTTTCCCATATTTACCTAAAAAAAAATCATCTTATCCGAAAGACAGATTTTCATAAGTATAATACGAGAGAACATATTATAAAATGACATCAACAACTTTGAACAATTTAAGATAATAACTTTAAAATGTATAGCGGAAAATGTACATCAATATATTGCATAGTAAACAATCATCTCGCTGCCTATCATATACACAGAAACCTCTCGGTACTACGAATGTTAATCTATAACGTAATGCGGCAAAGTACGTACGTAGGTAAGTAGTTTCGTACCCCATACCATACCATATATATATATGGTATAACACAGTCAAGATCCTGTCGAAAAACAAGTTCCCGACGTACCGTACGTATTAAGTCCGTCTTAAACTTCTAAAACATACATAAATCACTCCGCGACCACTACAAAGCGTCGCGTGTCCGCTAAATGTCCCCCATCTAGTAATACCCATAATAATAATAACATTAATAATACGAACCCTTATCGTTCCTCTTACGACTAAGTAGACTCCCGAGTCTGACGTAGGTGCGTCCATGAAGAAAAGCTTTCGAGTGATTGATATCGGTGTCCAATAGGATTACTACTACGTCCATGAAATGATATTAGCATTATGAATATATTCAATCTACTTTCTTATGTCATACATAATATGTTTATTATTTGTGTATGTGATAATACCTCATGGTACCATCGATGTCTTTTATATTTAAAAAAGTAATGTGTAAGTGTTGTTTGTGTGTGTACTTATGTACACGCGTTAGAAGTTATACTTCTCTGGTGTAACAAGATAAAAATCTTTTCAAAAATTTTATCCTTCGCCTTATTCTACGTTTGTAGAAAAAACGACAGTAACAATAGAAAAAAGGTATTTAATACACATACATACTTCTTTTTGAATAAAAGGTTGACTATAGCTAACTTCAGGGTGTCGTTTTTTCGTGACGGTGGTGTGCGCGCGCATAGTAAAAATTTACTCTCATCATTTTTTCCTAACGCGCCAAAAGAAGTATAACTTCAATAAGTGTCTCATACATTTCTAGGCCGAGATATAAAAAAAAAAATCTTAATAAATTTAACCACGAAATATTTTTAATAAAGCAATTTCACATTGGTAAGTAAACGATACCTAAATATAACGATATATTGTTTAGTAACAGTTTCCCGCGACTTCGTAGTCGTAACAATGGTGTTGTTGTTGTTTCGCGGGAATTGCACGATCACGAATCACAATCTGGATTAATTTCTTCACTTCTTTTATCTTTTTCAATTGTAATTTTATCATGACTACCTAACACCCCTATAGAAAAACACTAGGCCTAGCTAGGTAATATTATGAAATGTACTATCTATCCACTAGTAAAAATTTCATCTAAATCGGTTGCTTGACCCATTTCGGAGATTGATCGAAACAGAACAACGAATACTAGAAATATATTTATGGCAACTGGCTTTTCTATTTATTGACTTTAGTTCCTAGTTAAATTCCATTTTTCTAGCTTTACACTATTCTATACGAAACGGGCTTAAAATAAATTTATGCCAATACATGCGGCAATTCCGAGAACCGTCAGTAATATTCATAAATTCATGCGTAGTTTTATTTCTGTTTCGGAACATTAACAGTCAATTTTATAGCGCAAAATTTGACGTTGAAATTTTTTTTACACACTACAAATTCCAATATCAATATCGTATGTAAAGGCGTTACGAAATTCAATTTTCATCTCGCACCCAGCAGACTAGCGACGCATGATGCGGCAAAAATTCTCAATAATTTCCACAACACGCGTATAAAAAAATATCAACCTAACCGGACTTCATTGGCAAGCAATTCAACCGTGTATCGGGAAAGTTACCTACACACGCCCCGAAAAAAAAAAAAAAAAAATAAGCCAGTCGACAAAGCACGTACCGAAAACACGGCCCTTCCGTTCCAGGGGCGGAATAAAATTCACCGGTTCGTCGTGACATCGATGCGCAATATTGGACGTTTTTTTTTTACGTGTACATATATATACAATTGAGTACAAATCGAATTACCAACGCAACGAAACAATACGTTCATGCCAACATTGCCGTATTAATGTTTCTATGGGTTGTCGACTATCCATGAATGTTTTTAGGTTGTAATCATTGACGTGATGAACATCTTGTAATTAATATAATGAGTATTAATTGAATATTTAATAGTAAGTAAGTTAATAATAGTTTCAATTTTATAATCAAGTGTAATACTAGGTTCTTAGTATACTATCCTAATCTATGATACTAGGGATTCAATCTTTGGTTTATTATACTCATAAAAAAGGTAAGTAAAGATTTTTTAACAATGTTCCTAATATCATATGATGAAATTATACATATAATATTTAAGATATTGCTTTACTCGATGTAAAGAAATATTTAAAGATAAACAAGTATATTGTAATAAATAAATCTGAATCTTTAATTTGATATGTCTTGGAGTGATCGGAATATTTGAATTGTTTCATGAATTTGTATCTGTGTTCACCTGTTGGCCAACGGTATATTATTACAAATTAACTGCTATCTGCGATTTCGTCCGGGTTGTCTGCCTCATGCGCTTTCCTCAGGATAAAAATACACATTGCTGAAAGCCGATTATTTATAAAATTAATCGTTTCTTAAAATTTTATACGAAATTAAGATACTATAATAATTCTTTTTTTTTATAAGAATCATACATCTAAGAAGTGAAACTATTTTATTTCAGTGATGCGCTCACAACGGCAGATATCTAAAATTTTATTTATATATAAGATAAGATAAGAAGAAATAGTCGTCTCTATCGTAACTAAAAAGTGGGCGAAAATTGATAAATGTATTATTTCCCAGTCCAAAATATTTAAATAAAATGTTTCAATAATATTATTCCCGTAGACACGGCCACCACTACACGATACGCGCCGTTCGGGGTGTGCTGCGTTTTATAGCTCGGCCTTGTATCAAAGTTTCGCGAGCGTTGTGAATCTACGAAGAGTCGGGTCTCACAATAACCGACGCAGCCTCTACGGTGCAGAATTCACGAACTTTGTTTAAAATTAGTTTGTTATATTCCGCGAAGGCTCGTTACAGGAAGCCGCGATTGTTCGCGCGAGTCGCTTGCTTCAAGTTTGTCACCGTAATATATATACGTGGTAATCATATTTCGTAAGCGCAAGTAGTGTTTTGTCTATAATAAAACTGGCTGACACCCGTGACGTTGTCTGCGTCTTTTATTATTATTAAAAAACATAAGAACCATACTGCGTGTTCCGCTTCTCCACGGCAAGGAAGCACACGCATGTACACAGTGTTCATAAAAATCGTAATTTTAATAAATCTCCAATAACTTTATAGTTAAAGTAGCTGACCCGGCAAACTTAGTGCCGCCTAACAGTCGATTCTTATAATTTTTTTAATGCTTATTCTGCTATTCGGGACGCTATATAATGTTAAATGTTACCATCGTATAACCAATATTACATTTTGACCAATATTGACATTAATATTTATACGATACTAACGTCACTCAATTGTTTTGCCTTCCCGGAACCTCTCCACTAACACTTAAAATTTATGGTATGGAATTAAAGTTCAAATTGACTTTTAAGTATTATTACGAATAGTTTGTATAGGAGCACAAAAAAGTGGTATTTTTAGACTTTTTCAGGCAATTTTTTAATTTTTTCTCTCCGTAAGAACCAGCCTCGTACTGCAAGGAATATTCTAAAAAAATAATTAGCGAAATCGGTTCCGCTGCTCTCAAGAATTGCGCTTAGCAACACATTCAGCAATTCATTTTTATATTATAGATAGATATTGTAATATATTTTTTAGATAAAAACCAAGAGTATGTAAAGGTAAACTAAAAAAAATGAACAACACCTATCCAATAATTGATATTAACTAAATGTAACTTTGCTCATACTTCATTTTTTTATCGAACTAACTACACTGTTGACCTGGCAAGGCCTCTACAGTTTCACCGGACTACCTAATACCTAATTTCTACACAAGGCGTAGGTACTTTATTTTATAGTGCAAATTAATTTTATAATAATTTAAATACGATCCACTTATAAGACTTATACAATATTATACTCGATTCAAGTGTTTATTATATAATTTTATAGCATAATATTAGTAAATCTATATTTAAAAAACCTGTAGTTATGTCTGCATATTTAATAATTTTCCCACAGTTTGTAGTAAATGACAGAGGTATTGAGCTTTCATAATACGACGCTAAAAAAAGATGCTACATGTCTGACGAGCATAACTCAAAAACGGCTTAACCGATATTTATGAAATGTTGTATATAGGAAGCTTATATAATTCCCCAATTACAAGCCCACTACAATTATCACAAAGTAATTTAAGAAACTATAAGAAAAGTGTAAACAATTCAGAAATTGATAGGCTATAAAAAAACAATCTATATTAACTAAATATAGCTAAATTTTAAAGGGCTTTTTACTTGAGAAATATTTACAATTAAATGACGGAGTATACGAATTGTTATAATATTTTTATAGAATAATACTTTTAACAGAATATTAGACTAATAATTTTGTAAATATCCTTCACAGCTTTACCGGAACTAACTGCTGTCAGAACAATAAAGTTGTTGATATATGAAGAGAAGTTATTTGAATTAACGAGTCCTCCTACATATATAATACGTTAACTTTGTAAATTTCATAATATACATGCATCACAAGTATTATGATAGCACTAGCTTTTTCCCGTGGTTTCGCTAGCGATAATTTAGACTGAACCCATCTCTTGAGAATAGTACTACTCTTTAGTTGAAAGATGGTCTATATCTTTTTCTGCACTTTTGGTAACATGTATGCAAAAAATTATGAGGAACGATTAAGCAGTTAAGGCATGAAAGCATAACAAACAAACTAAAGCCTACTTTCGCATATTAGTATAATAAGGAGCACAAAGAAAAACGAATAGCTTAACATTAGAAAGAAATACACACATAATTAAGAGATAAAATTGTCAGGGGAAAAAATTACACAATTTTCCTGCGCAAACGAGAGGCAGTCCGCTGAATTAAAACAGAATTGCCTACGACTCGGCCCCGCAGCTATTTTTAGTAAACTAAGCAATGTTAATCCTATGACGATATACAACACCTAATAAAGGACCGTGTTTATTTCAGTTGCTTTCATTTCAACGCTGATAATAAAACAACAATTTAGCAGACCTACTTATTCGTTGAAAGGATTTGTCTGGAAATGGTTGTCGCTTTTGATAACATTTACAGGGAATGTCGAACGTATATCGTCTGTGACATTAATGTAAAGAATAGATTGTGATAATAAATTAAACTTTACACAGAAAAAAAGGAAATAATAAAAATCAATTTAATAGATACTTTATATAGGAACAGAATCAATATAATGAGTGTTATTGAAATTTTGAAGTAAAAAA
Organism: Antheraea assamensis; assembly: GCA_035772565.1. NCBI lineage: Eukaryota > Metazoa > Arthropoda > Insecta > Lepidoptera > Saturniidae > Antheraea > Antheraea assamensis. The sequence continues at coordinate 1,470,563 of JAQQSE010000060.1, forward strand.
AACACAATTTTTTTTACACCCTATTTTTCACTTTTATCTATTTACTATTTATGTCTGACAGGAGAGAGTGGAAAAGGAAAACATGTTGTGCCGACCCTACTTAGGTGGGATAAGGGTAAGACGATGATGATGATTGACTTACTATGTCGTTTATTTATTTTGGTATTAGTTGTACAGGTTTGGTTTACACAATGATTACAATTTGGAAATAATTGATACACTCCAATCATGAGATTTAATTACAATTTAACCAACAATAAGCTACATGAAGAGTCTAATAAATTAAACGAAAATATCGAATGAGCAAACCGCCCCATACTACTATATATATACATAATCATATAGAAATATGACTTATAATAATTACCAAACACTTGTCAGGTATATTTGAAACCGTCTTTAAAGCAAATTCATCTTTACTACTCGAGTAATACAGTCAAACGAGATTAAGAATAGGATAAGACTCTTGCAACGGTGGAGCCAGCCAGAAAGGCCCATTTGAAGCGACGCTACGTAGCCATAATTTGCGTCATTCCATCAGAATTAGGTACTGAGCGGGCTCCGTGTAATCTCCGTAAAACTTCATTTTAGTCAAGCGAACGTGAATTATAATATATCCTTTGAGAAAACATATTTATTTACAAAATTTTCGCTTCTGATAATAAATATAAATGGCAAAGGTCACGGCGAAACTTAAAAAATTAATATATTTTTTTGTATACAATATATTATTCATAAATTCAAAATGGCGAAAGAAAGGAATGCAAAAGGGAGAAAAGAGTACATATTTTTATAATGACATGACGTTTTTGACGTTGGTAGAAAGGACGTTCTTTAATTTTTTTTCATGTCCATATTAATTCGTTAATTAAGCTTACTAGCTTAGCTTATACTGTGGTCGATTTAAAATAATGCGGATGCTATTTCAAAAACGACGCTGTAGGCGTTCTACGTATAATAACGCTAATAAAATAGTTAAAACTCTAAACGAAAATAACAGAAAATCACAACGAGAACAGACGATAAAATAAATAGCAGAAAACTTTAACAGTTATCGTATAACCACAAAATAGGATTACCGCGGCAACAGAACGCTACCAGCCAGCACGCGCATTATCCGGCTGGCGGGAACATTATGTTCGCCAGGTTTACGATTACGACTGTTGCACTAAAACCGAAACACATTTTACTGTTAAATAAACCGCGAACGAATGCGTATTACGAATTAGATAACCCAGCTATATTGCCATCAAACAGTAATGACGACAGTCTGTAAAAACTGGAAACATGGTCAATTTCACTCTGAATGACAAACTACCAAGTTTATTAAACACTTCTTTTTACCTATAAATAATATTAACTTCAGATTTATTTTCTGTCTCCGAAAACTTTGTCTCCTGCAATTGTTAAAATGTAATAGTATGTGGGCAAAGAGAGACCTCAAAATTTTAGTAGGTATATATCGTTATCAAATTACTTCCTTGCTAGTCTAGCAAAACAACTTCAGTGTTAAAAAACCACATCCTAGAGATTATTTTTTTCTAAAATTACTGACATTATTAGTAAAGAAATAAAATTGTATTATTTATCGTTTATGAGAAAATAAAAAGTATTTTTTTTTTACACATATTATTGTTACTGTGCGTTTCTAACGGCTTTCGAAAAAAAAAGAAGTCAAATACTAATATGGTTAAAATGTTGTGAAACAGAGAATCCGGTTAGTATGTTGAAACTGTTAAAGTCAAACTGTATCAAACAATGAATATGTAAAGTCAACGATGAAGCGCTACTTATAACAGACAGATAAGGTTATCAAGTTTTATGCTCAAGTAATAAAATATATGACATCCACTTAAATATGGTCGCCTAAAGTCTAGTCTTCTGCTTCGTGACGTCACACGTGTAAATCTGAAATATTAAAACTCTAAATTTCAACAGTCAACGAAACTCAAAATTGTTTGATTTATTGTTTAATTTTGAAACAAAAAATGTAAAAATAAAAATGGTTTTATGAAACTGCGATGCAAGTGAAACTTATTTTCAGATCGTAAGCATTAAACTGAAAATTTTCGGAAAATAATTCAATTAAGGAGCACGATATTTATTTAAATCATTGAATCATTTTCAATCGAGCCACGGGCGTCGCTATATTCGCTTTGGTTGCTTTGCCGAGCGCTTTTCACTCTACCTCTACTCCGCGGCCGGCATAATGCGACATGCGACATATGAATCGAAAACTTTGAAGTGATGTAAAAAACGTTTTACTCTAATAAATGATTTAAGTAGGAGGTCAGACAAATACAAAGACGGGTAAGGTCTAAAGTCGCCAAAAATCATGTAATTATTTTCACATATTTTATGGATAGTGTAACGCATGTTAATAAATATTATATATTTCAAACGAGTTCTTAGTATATTATAAATTCATAGTTTTATTACAGTTTTAAATTATTTTTCTTTTGCGTACTTTATAATAAGCCCTAAGTTTCTTTAAACATGTTTTTAAATACATGGATATTTTTTAAACATTAAAGTGTCAGTATATCGGTGCCGTTTACCACACACCGCAGGTTTTCTTTGAAGTTGTAATCAATATAGTATTAAAGGGCCCTTTGATCCCCTCGAAGAGTTGAAACTTGAGTGAATCTGTGGCAACAATCCAAACTATTCACAATAAAATACAAAAGACAGGTACTTCGCCAATTCAGCACATTTTTTTTTTTTTTTTTTTTTTTTTTTTATATTATAGGGGGCAAACGAACAGGTGGGTCACCTGATGGTAAGTGATCACCGCCGTCCATAGACACTAGCAACACCAGGGGAGTCGCAAGTGCGTTGCCGGCCTTTTAAATATGTGGGCCTCTGGCACTCTCACTGACCGAACGAAACGCAACAGTGCAACCACTGTTACTTCACGTCGGTTTTCTGTGAGAGGGTGGTACTACCCCGGGCGAGCCGACCCATTCATGCTGAAACCAGTAATAGCTTCAGCGTAGCTCTACCACCTACATAAAAGAGTTTTCAATGCGACTCTAGTCTATCCATTTTTTATAATATACTTCGTAATAAATACGTTAAATGCATGTACATTAATCAGGCTTGAACAGTTAGTTTTACGGGATTTCAATGAAGCTTGACATACGAGTATAATCACTACATAGTATAAAACAAAGTCGCTTTCTCTGTCCCTATATCCCTATGTATGCTTAAATCTTTAAAACTACGCAACGGATTTTGATGCGGTTTTTTTTCTTAGATAGAGTGTTTGAAGAGGAAGGTTTATATGTATAATAACATAAATTAAATAGTAGAGAAATACTGTCATTTTTGAGGTTACTCCAAATTTAACGGGTGCGGGTCACGGGCAGTAATGAATAAATCAAAACTACTGGATCGATTTTAATCATTTTTTCAGTGAATGACATAAGTTTATATAATAAACTTAGGATACTTTTTTATAAACATAAAAATAAAACCTAAGTATCTGTTGTCTTGTCTCGAAATTAGTCCGGTGAAGCTGTAAAAGTCTGTCAGGCCAATAGTGTAGATAGTTCGAAAAAAAAAATTGTTTTGTTTGAATCATCGTTTGTACTGAATTAGCTGAACTATTTTCCAATGGAGTTTCCAAGTGGATATCTCCTTGCAGATAGAGGGATCTTTTCAAGTATTAGCATAATTACAGTAACAATACAATTTGAAAAAGGCAGCCCAAACTCGCTAAAAAAGTTGTCTCGGTTTAATGGTAATGACATAATTATAATAAAAAAATATCTAAAGCAGCTCACAATAAATCCCTTCATTAACTAGTTTTTTATTAATTTTTATTACAAGTATTTGGGCTATGTAAACCGAATCGGACGATTACCAGTAATAATAAAGAAATAACAGTTTATAATAAAGTTTTATATTTTATTACAGCAACCTGCAACTGCTCATAAGTTCGCTGGTGATAAATTGCAACATACGATTTAATAATAATAAGATACACTAAAGCGCCACCTAGTGGAAATTCATACAAAAACGGATAGCATAATAAAACAGTCTAATAATCAATCTAACAGTGTTGGGATTTTTTATCATCTCGTTTTATAAATACCTATAAAAAAACAGTACAATATATTTCGAATTTATGTACATTAATAACACAAGAGCAAACTTAAACAGTTCAGTTTATAAAATGGTTAGAAAGAGAGCATCAATATGAAACGGTTAAAATGGAACGGTGAAATTTCACGTACCAACATAAATAATGCAATCGTTCCTACAATACATACGGAGACCAAATCATTTATAATTCAACGGCCGCTGTATATTGCTCCCGTTTAAAATTAAAACATTAACAATATCGAAAACTTCAAAATCCATCAGATGAAAGTAGCCGACAGTTTATATAAAATTATAAAGGTCTCTGTATAAGTAATACCTGGTTGGCTTTAACACAACAATTACACTGATTCTGTTGGAGCAACTAAACTAAACTTATTTGTATTTGAATAATGTCATATAGCGCCATCTCAAAATATGTTGATGTAGCACTAGGTTAACAGCTGTTAAAACAATGCCGGTACCATAAAAATGCACGAGATGGCGCTATATGACATAAGCTCTAATTTTCTCTTTTTGTAAAAAGTCGCTTTTTTTTAGGGAAAACACCTGTATAGATAAACTTAAAATCAAAACCCTAACTAAATACAACATTTGATTCAAATCGTTAGAGCCGTTTCCAAGATACATGAAATAAATATACAAGAATTTGTCGTTAAAATTTATAAGATTATTGAATTAATATTTTACAACATACATCAACATAACGAGATAACAACCGCTCGACTAACACTCAAACTTTACTGCTAAGTAAATATCGAACAATTACTTGTTAGTTATTACAATAACATAACAGTTATAATGCTATCAAATATTAATGATTATAGTCGGTAATAAAACAAATATGCTTATTTCATTCCACCATTAGAATTAACACTTTTTCTAGATGTCTTATTTACTTTAGATTTAACACTAGTTACAATTGAATCACACTATTATTTTTCATTATCATTAATGACTTAAAAAAAGAGATACGAATACAAGAGACCTTTATTATCTTTCAAAGTAGAGATATGACAACTATATTGTTGACAACGATAGGAATACTAATTGGCTAACGTGTAAAAACTGTCAATGCTTCGTTACTTCATTGACTTCTCTATTTCTATATATGCTTTATTGCCATATTCCTTAGTTAAACGTGTCCACAATCAACTAAAGTCGGTTTATTCTTAGATGGTGGACGGTATATCGATAACACTTTATCGATAAACCAAGCAACAAAAACTTTCATTTGTATAACGTAATATCACTGCATAGTATAAAAAAAAGTCGCTTTCTCTGTCCCTATATCCCTATGTATGCTTAAATCTTTAAAACTACGCAACGGATTTTGATGCGGTTTTTTTAATAGATAGAATGATTAAAGAGGAATGTTTATGTATATAATAAATAAATTGAACAGTGGAGAAATACTGTTATCTTAGAGGTTACTCTAAATTTAACGCGTGCGGGCCACGGGCGGTAATGAATAAATCAAAACTACTGAATCGATTTTAATCATTTTTTCAGTGAATGACATAGGCTATATATTTTTTACCCGTGCGAAGCCGGAGCGGGCCGCTAGTTTTGTATAAATACTAAAGTTTACCCAAAAAATCTCTACGGTTAAGACGTAAAATTATCAAAGTTCGGTAATCAAAACCAACCCGATTCGGAGTAATATTTCGTGAATGATGTCTTGTCACATCGAAAATTAAACAAAACAATATTTTAAGTAGTAATAAAATCGTTAAGCATTGCAGTAAATCGCCACCTTACATTCAATAATTAGTACCTTTATTTACCACCACACATGACTCTCGACATCCGTTCCCATACAGAAACATTTTACAATTTTACCGTGACCACGAGAAATAGCACGAAGCACCGACTGCGCGCACAATAAATTTAGAACCGGATGCCGTAAGTTACACATAACTTGATTTTCCGATACGTGTCCCTTACCATACGTTTTTTTTTTTCAATATTTCCTCACGTTTATAATTATTATATAAACTTTTTTATCTCTAATAACAATATTAAATTTATACTGCTTCGACGGTTTTAAAGTTTATATTAACTACTGATCGCCTGCGGCATAATAATACTAACTGAACTTAATAATAACAAAATACAGCCCACCACCACCAAATTACGAGTCATCCTTACTAATATTATAAATGAAAATATGAGTTTGTTTATTTGCTAAGCTTTTACAGCTGAAGTACTCAACTGAGCATCATTAAATTTTGCATACACGTTGTCAAGGGTAGAGAAGAGGATATAGAGCACTGTTTATTAAAAAAATTGGTTGTCTGTAAAGTCGGTTTACGGACGATAATTTTACGTGATAACGTCATAAGTAAACATTCATGAAAAATTGCATACTTTTTGCCGCAATTGTTGTTTTAGTAACACAATGGAAACCGCATAAACTTTTCACTTCACTTTATAAACAGTTGACAAAACAGTTCACGTGTAGGTTCCTGTGGTGCCGCTGTCTCTCTTCTAATCGAACGCATCGGCCGATGGCGTGGCAGAGAGATAGATGCGTTACAAGCTGAACGCTTAGGACGATCGCGACTCTCTAACACTTATTCCGCGCTCTCGCTTGCATGCTCGGTTCGAGCGGAACGTGATAATGAGTCATGCTAATTCGTGCGTGCAGCCGGCGTTCATCGATTTATAAGTCGTTATCACGTCAAGAAATAGAACTGTGTCTCAAGAGATAGATAGATCTAATCTACATTACACGAGTGAAGGCGCAAGCAAAAGCTAATAGTGAAATAAATAACCTAAAAACTAAGATAGGTTCCTGATGGGTATCCTTGAAAAAGAATTGTAAAAATAATACCATACTCTGCATAATTACATTAACTTCTTACTCGGGGTTCATTTGTTTTATGTGCAAATTGTAAAAATAAAATATAAAACCAAAATGTTTTCTGAAAACAAACGGTAGCGGTTCCCACTAGCTCCGACTTCGGTAAGTTGTATTTACCGTGCGGCAGAAACTTGGTCTTGACTAAGCATATTTGCCTTCGCTAAAATTACTCTTCCCGAAATCTTGTTTAGACACACACCGCTTCGCTTTAATTATCGACAGATTAAACTTAGCGCATTAATATGGAAAATTGGGTGTAATTAGTGTAAGATGATGCGAGGTGAATGAACAATTTCACATGTGATTATTATTGATTAAAAACTAGTTATTTCCTGGCGAATTTATTTTGTGTGTTTTTCGGAATATTCAGGATATATATATAAAGGCCGAATTTCATTGCAATCGGTTCAGAAGAATGGTTGTAAAAATGCAACAAACAGAATGATTTTTTTAATAATATCAACAGGATCTATATATGTAATAAAAATACAGTTCCTTTAGAGTATGATCATTGGATGCAGAATTTTACGTAGATGGTTCAAGGTTTATGTTTTGAAATCGATTGATTCTGCTATTTTTTGATGACCTACGAAGCTGGTACTATTATACTGAAGAATCATAAAGCTCCAAATAAAAGTTCCCTATCGTGTAGAACCCAAATATATTTAAAATAATTCAACGAGAATTAGATAGTTATAGTATATGAAGTCGAGTGCTGAGCTACGAATGAGACGGCATGAGCGAAAACTACACGTGGCAGAGATGCGAATGTTAAGATGGATGTGTGGTATAACTAGAATCGATAAGATTAAGAATGAGTAATAAGAGGATAGTTCGGAAATAGCACCAGTAATAGAGAAATTGACAAGTAATAGGTTACCATGGTATGGGCATATCATGAGGAGAGATGAAAGCGATCTAACTAGAAAAGTTTTAAATATTAAGATGACAGGATATAGCAGTAGAGGAATACCGAAGAAGGTATAGATAGATTGTGTGAAAAATGATATGTGTACAAAAGGTGTGTAAATACAGAGATGACATCTGACGGGGGAGAGAGTGGGAAAGGAAAATATGTTATGCCGACCCCTACTTAGGTGGGATAAGGGTAAGAAGATGATGAATATATAACTACATGTTACTAAATATACAAACAAGCACGCGACGTGAAGAAGGATATGGCGAAGGCAATGTAAATTCAAATAGGCGAGTACATGAACATGGGAAAGTGTAAATAACTGACAATTGCAAACTTGAATCTGACGTCACGAACGTCACGCTCGTTCTATTGACCGTCACGTTCAGCGTTAGTATTTTACATATTGAATCATTCTAACTAACATTATAAATGCAAACAAGAGATGTTTGTGTGTTACGTTTTCGAGCCTTAACAATTTAATCTCTACTAATGTTAAATTTTGCATACATCTCGTAAAGGGTGTGCAGATATCGATATAGGGTGAGATTTAAGTTCCAATCTACATTAACACGACCCAAGCCGCTGGTGGAACTGATATTATATATCTTTCATAACATTTTATTAATGTCATTGTATTCAAACAAATGTTGATTCTGTTTAGATTTACCACGGACTCGAAGAAATAACTAAAAAGGACCGTCAATAAATGTATCAGGTTAACTATTAACTGTATTTTCATTAGTTATTTAAAAAAAAACTTAGCCCGGTGAACTGTAGAGGCCTTGCCAGGATAGCAGTGTAGGTCAGTTCGAAAAAAAAAAAAATAGTTATTTAAAATAATAATAATAATAATCTGCAATTCCCCTATAATTTCGAACGGGGTCTAAAACGATATAGTTTGTTTAGAGAGAATTATTTAAAGACGATGTTTATCATTGAAAAAAAAATACATAGCGAATACTTAATTAAATATGTAATATTCTTGTTTTTTATACTTTATAGGTTTGACTACAATCTCACTTTATATTAAATGACGATGTAGCCTAAGACGGTAAACATAGTAAACCTTAAGGGGTTGACTCTCTAATGATGGAACACACTCACTGATACCTTGAGATAGATTTACAACTCGAAGGTGGTAACAAGCCAGGCGGATTTAGACGAATTTCTACCATCATGCCTATGATTTCATTGCGATATTTTCCTTCAACGAAAGTTGCGACTTAAACGCACCGGGGGTTATGCGAGTAATAAAAATAAGGATTTTATAAGCAGCCAAGTATAAAGTTTAAATCACGGTGACTTTATCACGTTTCAGGAAGATTTTTGTTATAGCAATTGATTCTAATAAAATTACATTCAACTGAATGTAGTCAATATAATTGAATCGATTATTATCTCAAAAACTTCATAAGTCACACAATATATCAAGAAAAACGGGTTTCTCACAAGAAAACGAGTTTTAAAGGATTTTTTTTTAAAGTTGAACGTAATGATTGATATTTAAGAAATTGCAATATTAATCATAAAAAAGGTAAAAACTGTAACCGAATTATGTTGCTTTAACGAGAAACAAGGTTAGTGGTATATAGTTTTTATATAATTATACTTTTAGTCTATATTATTGCAAATTACACATAAATACTATCTGTTTTCTTTTACAGGTGTAGATAATCGTATTCTCTATCATTCTCATCTGGATTACTATCAACATCTTCAATTGGCCAGCTCAATATGTACTTGATAAGCGGGGCGTATATTTTCTAGAATGTTATCTTAACGTCGCTTCAAATCATCTAATTTTACCATTACTTGGCACCCTTAAACCATAAGTTTCAGTAGTTCGTAGCTGTCTTATATTATTTAAGCAATTATTTATACAATATTAAAATTTGAAGAGGCCGGAATAGGCTTACGAGCTTATTTCCCAGAATACGCTTCTACCATTAAGAAAGCCTTAGCAGCAAAAAAAAAACAATACATTCGAGAAAAACTCGACTTATTTAATTCCATCTACATATCATAATACAGTAATTAACACTTGAATAGTATATTTATCGATGGGTGTAACTGAAAGTCTTAATTTAATTGTTTTATAGATCAACCTACTGTTAATAGACTGCGGACTAAGATGGAAGGTAACAGACTCAAACCTAGAAGAGGGTTAGGTCAGAAGTTGTGCTGTTAAAATACATCTGTACATACTTGGAGACAGATTTTAAGCTTAAGGTTTGTAATTAAAAAATACCTAACCATCATGCCGTCACTTCATCACAGTGTTTTCCTTCACTGATTCACTCTCTCTTACTATTCGACCCATGATTATTTCAACTACGGCCCGCACAAAACTGATAAATATTTATGAATGACTTTCTTTGGATTGTAATAAGGTAATATTATACCGAACCGGTAAATTACGGACAAAGGTGCAAATAAAAAAAAAGACGGTCACACCTGATCGGCATAATAATTTATAAAGACGAGGAAAGTGTGTCGGTGTGTTATCGTTTGAAAATTGTACACTATGAATCTCTACACAGAGTAGTATTTTAAACAAATCTCGACATACGAAAAAATAATCTATCGAATAAATATATGCTATTTTAAACTGGTTTTAAAATATTTCGAAAACGTATTAATTTCCATAAGGCCTCCATCGAAGCCAAACTTCTTCGACTCTTCAAACGGTATAATATTAATTCAGTATTTCTATATATTTTTTTATCAAACCAATAGCCATAATTTGAGATTACTTTAATAGATTCAACATAATCTAACCATATAAAAGAAGTACCTAATATCATTTAATAAATTTTTGATTTTCGACAACACAAATTGTAAAATACAAACGTTTGTTCACGGTTTCGCTCACGTCATTAGTGTAAATGTGATCAATCCCACGAGAAAGTCAAAATTTCCTCTAGATGAATTAAATGTTCTTTTTTGTAAATTTCATAATAGTCAGTTGAGTAGTTAAGACGAGACAACTTAACAAAGAAACTCATATTCGCATTTATAATAATACTAGTTAGAACTAATTATGTCAATGTACCTACCAAGTATCGGAAATACAACAGCAAAATAATTAAAAATCGTTACCTCGATTGATTTATACCTCGTAACAAATTTAGTGATAGTGAAATTTCATAAAAAAACAACAACATGTTGACATACAAGACCTCTCATACTATTATGCTAAACAATACATCAACGTCACTGTGTACATAACACATATGCTACATCCAACCGCTGGAGTTGCTACGGGAGATGATGAGACACGAGTTTTACGAGCGATCGTTTGCAGCCCGACTACGTTCACACCATACATACTACTGAGATAAACAGAAAAAATGCGAAATTTCTATTTTATAACCATAACTGTAACCTCACAAAAATCTTACATGCATCTCATTACGAGCATCGAAAGGTCGCACTTGTTTTTTGAAACCTCATTTTTTTTTATATTATAGGGGGCAAACAAACAGGTGGGTCACCTAATGGTAAGTAATCACCGCCGTCCGTAGACACTAGCAACACCAGGGGAGTCGCAAGTGCGTTGCCGGCCTTTTAAATATGTGGGCCTCCGGCGCTCTCACTGACCGAACGAAACGCAACAGTGCAACCACTGTTACTTCACGTCGGCTTTCTGTGTGTCGGGTGGTACTACCCCGGGCGAGCCGACCCATTCATGCTGAAACCAGTAATAGCTTCAGCGTAGCTCTACCACCTCATAATTAGCTTTATATGTTACCAGAAAATTTTATCATTTTTTTAGTAATTTCATAATTAAAAGTCGAGTCAATGATATTAAAATTGTACTATAATAAAATACGACATTAACTTTGCAATTTTAAAAAAAAAAAACCTCTAATTTTAGTCACCACATTGATATATATTTAACACGATTTCATAATTAAAAAACCTTTTTGTATAAAAATATAGTACAAGTCGAGACGAAATGCCCTACTTGAGTTCACAGTGGGTTTTCGATTTACGACCGACCGCTCACAATTCGTCTATCTAGATACGTTTACGAACCGAGCTAGACTCTAGTGTTTACGTCGCGGTTTATAGCCGACGTCTGTTTTTGTCGACTGTGATAAATCCGTTGACAACGCGAGATCTACGTTCCTGCGAAAAGCTAACGTTGTGGATTATATACTGAACAACTTCTTGGACATTTTGTTAATTTGTTTAGTCTAAGTGAGCTATTTTTCTATTCAAGTATCAATCATATTGTTTAAATCACATTTGTTATTCTATTCGTGTATTTATTATTCCTATGAATACGTAAATTTATTAAATTATTAGAAACTTTTATAAGCAAAATAAAATTTAAATTAAGCAATTATAATAGGTACTCATTGCATGTCTAGACGAGCTTTGCGGCTTCAGTTACAACTTTTAGGATTATGAAGTTATAAGCATTTACAGCTCGACCCTTCTTGGTAATGCTCGGTTATCATCAGGTGGTCAACGCACCCTTGGTTATCCATACTCTGCGCTACACCACAGAACCAGCTCGTACTATTACTGTTTTCACTTGGCATACTTTCTGATCTAATGTTTTCATGTTAACTACTCCGTTCCTAAGGTTCATAGCGTGGTGTTAGAAACCTATAAGTATCTGTAATAAATAGGTTACGAAATACAAAAGTATTTTTTGGAATGTTATCGGTAGTTTGAATGTTTAGCGCTTTCGAATAAACAATCTCTTGTATATTAGGTAAAGACACAATTATGCCCATTTATTAATTTGTAATATATCTTGCACGGCATAATATCTTATATAGATATAGATATTGACTATGCAAGATATACCTCCACCTTAAACCAGACACCGCGCCATAGCAGGTATTCCCAAATATGAAATAAAAAAATCCACCACGCTCGGTTCACAAAGTAGACTCTATACCAGTTTTACGAGATAACGTTTGCAATAATACTAGATACTGGTTTCACGACATTCTAGGGTTTCTGTTGTGCTTCGACATCTGCTTGTGGTTGATTGTGATAAAATTGTCTCGTATCTGAGTTTTGTTTATCTATATCAACTTTATATACAACGAGAAAACTAAGATAAAGAGTTATCACATTACGGTATTCTCATGTAGCGTATAATTTGACTAAACCACGCTCTACGTTAATGAATTTTAATTGGGGTTATAAGAAAAGATCTTAATAGTTATTATAGATTCATAATTGTAATGTGTTTAAAGGTATTGTTGGAAACTTTCATACAGGAATAACTTAGCAACGCTATCTATGCATTCACCGTCTATGAAATGTTACCGAAATCAAACAATGAATAAAAAAAACTTTTAATTACGTTGTTTTCTTTTTAATTTCCAAAAGCATTACTGAAAATTCTTATAAATCTTGCATTGAATAATAATATATACTTCACATGTACAATTTTATAAAAAAAGGTAATGCGGTTTTTGACTAAGATGTAAGTATACAAATAAACATATATTTTTATTATAACGGTTATCAATTATAAAACTTAGCAAAAGAGTTGTATACATAACTAAATACCAGGTAACTAACTATCTTTACAGTAAGAATACTCAGGTGTGGTTCGCAGAATGGTACCATTACCGTGAATGTAAAATCCGACAGACTACTCTGTCGTACTCTCAACCCGTAGCGATCGTACATCCTGAAAGTCAGACGTCACATTTCCGGACGTACGTTCTAATTTAGTTACGGAAGTTCAGGAACACCGTCCGGTTGATATTGGCTCACTGACCACGGTCGAACATCACTCCTAGTAATTTCATTTGCAAGTAAGCGTTGTGTTACCGCAATAGTTTCTTGCATAAAAATTCTTTTTCAACTTACAAGGTATAATATCCCCGTAAAAATGGTGAAACGTGATTATAAACAGTAATTGAATATTTAATTTATTGCGATTGAAATGGTTAAAAATGAATTTTTAAAGTTTACACATATCATCTCATCGCACTTTATTTTTTTTTTTTTTACAAATCGCGCAGTGTTTCTGGATACCTACCTATTGAGCATCTAATTTATGTGCACATATATTTTACCTGCAATATTTTCTTTACAGTATTCAAATGTTATATTTATTACCCCATTATACATACTACATTTAATTATTTTTTATTGATATTTTATTCTTTGAGTACCTTAACTTGCAATGGCTTTCAGACGAAAACCAGCGCTAAGTGCTTCCTGTGACATTTTAACATATACTGAACTGGACACGTTGCCGGGATGCACAGTTTTTTTATATATGTAACATTGTATCGCGTATTATGAATAAGCAATTCTTTCTTTGCTTCAACAATTTGAGGCAGTTATAGTTCGAAATTATAAACCAGAAGTTAAATGTAATAGATTTGGCACATATTAGAGTTAGAAGTCACACAAATGTTAAAGAAAACATTGCTGTGGATCAATAAAAAAAGAATGAAATCAGTACTTTAAATGCCTAAGGTAGGGAAATTGACATTAAGGATTTTCAGGAAAATGTACAACAAGATACAAAGGAAATGTATAATGAATGAAATATATAGCGAATTTAGTATTGAATATAATAAAATAGTGTGTAATATATTCATAATTACTTATGTATACATTAGGAGAAGATGTATGACGTCATGTTGAATGGATATCCTCAAATTCGTTTTACAACAATAGAGGCAATTCAGTGTGAAAAGACAGAAGTCCGTATAACTGATGCTCCCTGCGTCACTGTTGTCGAACCTCATCTGTTCTAATCCTATTTTTGCTAACTCAATTCTGTTTCTACATCGGAATCGGCTTATTTATGTTCCTACTTTCTCATATTTAATCACTGATAGATTGAAATAGTACAATTATTAATATTATCAATATACCTAATAGTCAATATTTTCAACAATGTTTTTTATTAGAATTTTATATTAAAAACACACACACCTGATAGTTTTGCTGTATGGTCAGACAATTAAAAATACATATGCCTTAAAATCAATAAAGTTATATTTGTATTAATAATAACCATAAAATCACTCCTAAGTTTGGACATGAGTTAAAGGCTAGGAAAAGGAAAATATATGACTTACATTAAAAGCATTTTTTTTTCGGAAACTAAAAAAAGAATATTTTAGGAATATTAAAATCAAAGTCATTGGATAGAAAAATATGAACGGGATCTTATGGTTATATAGACATTTAAATATACATAAATATCACTTTCAAATTTCACTGTAATGTATTAAGGGACCAAAACGTCGCGCATTTGGTATTCATAAATGTCAATTTGTTTTATCTCACGAAAAAATATCATGGTTCTAAAATTTGATAGGGAACATGCCCGCGTAGGCAGATATTACCGTTGTTATTGTTACGAAGGTTCGAGCTCTTCATCACACCCTGGCAACGGAAAACATGCCCCTATTTGCATTTCCGCTCACGTCATTCTGATCGACGTGGGCACTTACAGAAGCATCTGCGATATATTCTGTTCGTTCGCTTGCTAAATAAAGCTGACAACTTGACAACAATTTGCATGTATAAATTGACAACTTCAAATCTACTCAGAGGAAAGTTAATTTATCATTTCTTAGCAAGTACAGATAAATCAGTTATTCCTCGAGCATCGGCATCAGAATGAGATTTATAGGACGACTGTAGTTCATTCAAAGTGCCGTGATGTTTATTTATGATAAGACCGTCTAAACCTTTATGCAGGCCTGTTGCTATTGTACGTATCAGTGAATAGGAACGACAAGGGACGACACCGTTTTAAACGTGTTTTGTGGAACTGTCTGAGAAATGTATTTAAATACTAATACTTGTTTTAGAGTATGAAGGTGGACGAATATAGGAATAAAGGAAGACCGAAAAAATATGAATAGATTGTGTGACAAATCACATGTTTATAAATCATGTGAATACTGAAACATGTTGTGCCGACCTTACTTAAATAACGACAAGGAGAAGAAGTTGAGTGGCAACGAAATCAATTTGTTAAAACGGTAAAAAATAGATTGTATTCCAATTACGCCATAGTTTTAATTAGTACCACATTTTAGCCAACAATTAATTAAAATTAACAATTCGATAGACAAAATGCTAATTGCTAACTAATTTAGTAACAATAAATTGGCATCGAACACCAATATATATTTAAATAGTGAGTAAAATGTCTATGTTAAAATTTCCATAACTAATTGCTATCACTTCAAACTAATGTAGCTTTATTAATTGCCTAGTAATTGAGTTAGAACTGTAATTTGGTGCAACCAATACCAGATGGGTATAATTTTATTGAAGTGTTAAAATAAGCAGTAACTTATTTAAATATTATCTATTTTTCAACCTGTCCTGGTTGCATCGCCTCAACATGTTGGTATGTAAATTTCGGAATAATGTTTGCAGTTGTTCTCTTAAAGTGTTTTAATTTCTGTAGTACGCGCAATATACATACATCCCTTTACATTAAATATCATTTTCGTGATCTCAGAATGAATAGGATTATAATAATTAATTAAACTTTGTTATCTGAAAAGAATATTATGTACTTCAAATTATTACATAGTCACAGTTTTCAAATGAATAATATAGAATTTTGCTAATAATATTGCTTCAGGAGTTTTATTACTTATTAGAAAGGCTATTCACTCTACGGTGAGTTAATACAAAACCTTAAAATGTTCATTATTATTTCTAAATTTCCCTTATGTGCAATAAACTTTACATAAAGATTTTAATCGAATTAGCTTTTCCTCGTTGAGGCTACTACGTGCACAACACGCAAGCGATATCGTTGTTTGAACGATTTAAAATGAAGAAATCTCATTTAACAATTTAGCAGCACCATGTTTTATATTCAAAACATTATTCTTTGCTCGAATGCTTATTTTAATTACTTATATTTCAGCAATAACTATACTTTTATATTCAAGATAAACTCCAATTAATATAAATGTCCCTTTTTATCATTATACGGATATACTAATGCTTAAAAAACATTGGACAAATACTTATACTACTTAAGGAGCGATCGTGAGCGAATAGTACTTACAAGTTAAATGGTCGAAGCGGCAGAGTAGTCAAATTTATGACTTTTCCAGAACATAACACGGAAAAATAAAAAGAAACTTAGATGAAACTTACAGTTACAGTTGCTGATCTATTACCTAGGGCGCACAAAAAACTTTCCGGTTGTGGGCATTTACATTGAGAATATTTAAAAACGAATTATGACATTTCAAAATTAAAATCCAGTTTGTTTTATCTATTTCTGACTTGTTTTTACATGTTAGCACCATTTCAAATATTACGTTACCACGAGTTTAACTCATGGCCATGATTCACGCAGAAGGATTACTACGATTTTGAGTATAGTTATATACCTCAATAGAGCATCGCTCGCCTTCAAACTGGTTTTAGCAATTAATTCTTGAAAAATAACCTAAAACACCGTATCACTTACCAGCTCACTCACAGCCAAACAAATAAACGAAGGGTAAATCGTAGATATTACGAATCATTCGGCATACAGTCTAGAACTGGCGTTATGCGACTTCTTTTCAGTTTTCAAAAAAGAAGAATTATATACATGGTCCACGATTTTCAACACCAGAAGGCGCAGTTGAAGTGAATAAAAAGTTAGTTTCCTAATTCACCACGGAGAAGTAAAAATGTTTATATAAATGTTTTCAGAATTGGCTTATTCGTATGAAAGAGTGCATTACTACAGCTAACAGAGAATACTTTGAGAAACAAAAAAATAATTTTTGGCCAGTCACAGTATTATTTTCGTATTAATGCCGGAAATTTTAGTGCGCCCCACGTTTGACGCAGAACTACAGAATAAACGTACGTCCATATCGAAATCCAAACTTCATCTAACTTTCTATAATTATGGTATTTATTAACCTCTCTTATGATCACTTTTCTGTTCAGTCAAATAACAGTAATTCGATTAATTCGAATAAAGATTAATTAAGCGCCAAAGTGATCTATATAATTGGCAATAGACCGTGCTATAATCTATTTTTGTTTACTACAAATTCTCAAATATATACGTATGAATTAGGGTTCATAGCATTAACTTTGACGACAACCAACGATATCGCCCGAGCTACGGAAGTATTAACAGGATTGTCCGGTACATTTCTCAGTCGACCGGCCATAACCCGACATGTACACGGATTAAGGGTAAATTCAAACGTTTAAAGCATACATTATACACGAGGGTAGGTACGTCTGGCATATTGCCGTGTTAATGGAAACGCCATGCGCAGTATATTTCATTTCATTGTTCATGAATTTAGTAGGTCAAGGAGATTGGTCGCCCCTTCTACCTGGAGTCTTCAAATACAATATGCCTTAATCTATATAGGTATTAGACGGCTTTCATAATTTAATATTGCAAATAAATATCTCTAAAATACTATCTCAATTTTAAGATCCAAAAAATGTTGATAGTAAATAATAAAACGTCAAAGTACATTTCTTTAATATTGTTGTATTTTTCAGCTTTTTATTCACACTAAGAGCATTTTTCACATTCACATTTCGCATTTTGCAGGACAACATTTTTCATTTTGTATGCTAAAGAAGAATATCGCAAAAATGTTACTGAACAATTAGAACTAAATAAAACTAATTCCTGGTGGTCGAATGATTTGACAGGTGGAATGTCAATTCGATGATGCGGACATCATTTTGAACCCAAATTATTTCGAACTATTAAATTTTTACGGAATTCGCGTACGTTTACTAAATTAAATTGGTAACACTCTTGGCTGACGATTAAAGAAAATATCGTAAAGAAACCTGAACCTTAGAAATGTTCACGTAACACCACCGTATGTGAAAATACACAGAACTCTAGATTTCTCAGAGTTTGAAATCGCTAACACCTTGTGGGCTGGCGTGGTGATTATGCCCACACATTATTTTGAGAAGATGCTTATGACCTTGCAGCGGGTATCTTAGAGGCCGATATGATGAAAACTAATTATACACAATAGAAGCAACGACCTCATTAATCCCCAAGTACCCACCTTTCTCCTTAAACAACACGTCAGTATACAAAGCAAATTAGAACACACCATGTTTCTTGACCATGTTTCAATAACACAGTAATATACATTCTATTAAAAACTATATAAATTGTTGTTTATTTTATGCTTTTTTTAGCGTAGCGAAGCAAAAAATATTGGTGGCGTACATCAGAGAAATTAGTGAAAAAAATTGGATTGGTGTAAGCACGGTATAATGGCGCCACGAGCTATTAACCTGCTGCAATAGTAGGGACAGCCCGTACCTAGAACTTAGCCCTCATGCCTGACTACATCATTCTGTACTTAATTTGTAAGACAATAACAGTCAAAGTCAAACAGTTGCAAATCTTTAATATATCAATATTATAAATGAAGTTAATCACTCGTCTGATCATAAAATTTAGTATACACGTGGTCAACGGTACAGAAAAACTATCTCTCATCTAGGAATAAAAGTACTATTTCCGAGGGATATAGAACAAATGTACATTACAAATGTACACGAGCGAAACCACGAGCAAAAACGAATTGCTTATATTTTGGTTCTCTCATCTAATATTGTTTGAATAACAATAGATTTAGTTTCGCAACCCATAATTGTATCCGAGTGGATGGGTCGGTTTACCTCGATGACATGTCGACTAATTAAACTCTGTCAGACGAATGTGAAAGAACTTAGCATATAATAACAAGAATTTAGCATTAAATTCTCAGGAAGGTTTTATATACCTGACACTTCTTAACGTTTTTTTTAAAGATAGTACTAACTAAACATATTTTGGCAATATTAAACATTCTAAAACAAATAACGTTCCAATGTTCCTCGCTAGATGGAGATAATATAAGAATCTTATAAAGTACTAAAATATATACCCGTTATTTTAATATGACTACGTTGTTCTATAACGATGGAACATTTAAAACGTTTGTATACGATAAATTCCTGTAATAAAAACAATTCATTTTCGTAAAGATAAGTAAAACTGTTTCAAAATAGTCTATTAAACAAATTCCTTTGTAGTCAAACCAATTTATTTTTAAATATTGATTAGAGAAACAGATAATTCGATTTGTTTCCTAGAATATATGGAACAAATAAATGATATATCGTAAGATAACAGAGACGGCTAATAGGATTATGTTGCTAATATTACGACTATCACCTCTATCTTCCTTTTATTTTACGCAATACATATACCCACACAGTATCTAATCAACAATCTTCAATTTCCTAGAAAAACTTTAATTATTGTACCAATCAACAGAAGTATAGAGTAACATTACTACATATCCACGTCAAAGATTGATATGGGATTTTAGCTGATAAAATAAATGTAATGCAAATATTTTGTTTCATTTTCGGAAAAGGTGACTTAAATATATAAAACGAATTAAAATAAAATTGAGTTAGCTCTAACTGAGTACAGGTATAGCCCCAGCAATGTAATAGTTTCATATTTAGACTTCTACAAAACATATTTGTTAAAATACTTAAGTTCACTCTGAATTCATTTAGCTTTCAATTTTGTCGAGGCAAACACAAAAATATTTTTTTTATTTATAATATTTATTTAAAATATAATCTACCGCAAGGGACTCATTTCTCATTACTATTCTGATCTCCATATGTAGATGACTTAACCAAGCAATAGGTATACCGTATAATTATATTCCTTCTAGTATGAAGTCAATCTTATTTAGGTAATAACCGAATTAACTACTTGAATATAGCGTTATAATAAGTAAGCCCTGAAAATTAAAGCTATTTTAACATAACTGTATAACAGTGAAATATTTTTTTTATCACTGCTATTTCACAGACCTAATAAATAAAAAACTTAACATATCTTATTATACCGTCCCTGCATTGATTTCTGGCTACTACAAGTATTAAGTGTTTACGCGAGTAACCTTTTTAGACCTCTTCAGTAGAAAAAAAAATTACATAAACGAAGGACTCTCGTCTAAATAGAATGAATTCTGTGAATTATAATTGTAGTAATACATTTTGAATAAATAACATTACCTATACGTAAACTAGCAACCATAAAAAGTCATATGACAAATTAATTTTTATTTCACATGACGAATAGTAGTGACGTGTGAAATGTTTCATACCCACTAACTAACCTGTATTTGTAAGTACATTTCGCGTTAAGGCTATAAAATCGAACTTATCAAGTAAGTTGATAAATGTTCTATTTTAGTTAAAATAGTTTTTTAAAAAAAGTTTCGTATCCTGTACTACGGTAATTTTATTATCCAGAAATAAAATTATTTTATTAAATGGCAATTGCTTAATTTATATTACAAAAATTATTTTTATTTTTCTAATAGGAAAATTCACATTGCGGATTTTGCACGCACAAATATATATATAATTAACAAGAATAGGAAACCACCATCTTGTTAGAACATTATAATTATCGCAAGACACTTAGTTGGCAAAATCTTGTTACTTGACACTGGCTAGTGCACAAACCGTGACGGAGCCAAAAAAATAAAGAAGAAGAATAGAAGTGTCAAACACAGGTGACATAGCTTAGCTGCGTTTCAGAATTGATTACCGCATTCAACTTCGTCAACAAATAGTTAATCATTATATACGTTTCTTATTATTATTATGTATATATATCTACACCGAATCGTTCAAATCTTCCGGCTTATTCCGACACAAACAAAAGCAGAACACGCAAAACTCATTACCTAATCGTTAGAATTATTACGAGGCGTGGGAGTGCACTCGCGTGAATCATTGTTCATTAGGTCTCTAACCATTTGTCTCGTTTTATAATTTTATACTTTCGAAGAAGAGCATCAGTTATAAGTCATTTTTAAAATATTCATTGATATCATTAACGTTTATCAACTGAATTTATTTCACATTATTTATGTAACTAATTAGAGGGGTTAAAAGAAGTGTGAATGAATATACATGAGTCAAATGTTGTAAGTAAAAACTGATATTATTAAAAACAAAAACACACATTTCTCAATATTAAACGTAATAAAAAATATATTACATATACCATTACAACATGTTATTTTGTATTTTATTTTTATACATATACGTATATATTCATTACGTTAGTAAAAAAAGAGAAAAGTATAATTAAACAATTGTAATCTCTATTTTTCAAATAATAATAAATATAAATAATGATATTTGTTGTAATAAAAGCATTGTTCAATCATAACTATATCTCGTTCTCCAAATAATCGTACGGAATATAATTAATAATGGTTTAAAGGAGGCTTACTAAATTATTTCAATTTGGAAACTATTATCCAATAATCGCATTACACGTGACAACATCGCAGTG
This sequence comes from Antheraea assamensis, assembly GCA_035772565.1. Lineage (NCBI taxonomy): Eukaryota > Metazoa > Arthropoda > Insecta > Lepidoptera > Saturniidae > Antheraea > Antheraea assamensis. The sequence continues at coordinate 1,492,802 of JAQQSE010000060.1, forward strand.
AATACTCTGATAACAATGACTATTAAATTGTGTAACATAATTTAGTAACAATAATAATACACTGCATGTACAATACAAAAGCCGTAACAGATTTCGAATAAATGTCTATTTAACACGGTGCTTCAAAAGAGAACATACAGTTGATTTATCGTGAAATATTAGATGGTATTAACTACCTTGTTATAAACGAGAATTGTGGCGTAATTTGGAATAAAATGCCCAATGTTATTCAACGGTCAATTAGAAAGACGTTTGTCGGGTTCGTTATTTAAAATATCATAAAAATTATCTATATAGATAGGCTATTAAAATGAGTTATTTCTGTTTTCTCTAGTATGTTTGTATGTACGCGATTTTATGAATAACGACTACGAGGGATTTTTATAATTCTTTTACTGGAGTAATCTATGGAGTTATAGGAAGATTTATGTACATAAAATATTATTAACCATAATACAGAGTATAAATAATAATTTTGTTTGGATATTGGTTATCTGTAACGTTATAATCTGTTTATTTTATTTTATTTGACATTAATGATATTCATACAATTTTGGAAACTAACGCAGGGATGATAATTACGCATGGAAATTTTCAAATCGTTGCATTTTAGATAGGTGGAAGGGATAGGCTTCCACTTCCTCCATTTCACATGTAGCAATATTCAATATTATTTTTCATGTTGCACCAAGAAAGGTGTAAGCCGTGTTTAATAACTTGGTAAGTGTATAAGTCGAAGATGTATTTTGAGCATGGTCTAAAATAAATTAATGTATGTGATTTGTAAATTAAACCTAAATTTCCGACCGACGATAACGGCAAAAAAAAAAACAAAAATGTATCAGAATCTAACCAGACTACGTAAGAGAGCCTGTGCAAAGTTCGACTTCAGGAACACCAAAAAGCATCACATAATTTTTGAAGAGTGTGATTGCTATCACATTCGGGCACAGGAGACGTTCCAGCTCAGTTCAAAGCAGCATCACCACCTATTATACAATTAGGTATGTGGTCCTATTGAGGTTGGTTAAACATTCTTCGAATGAATTGGAACGCCTGTTTGCTATTTCATAACAGAAAGAAGAGATACATTCACCTCCACGGTTAATATCGTCGTGGAAAATTGAAAAAAATATATCAAAACTGTAAACCAGTTTCGTATCCATCGAATCACCAAACAATCTCTTCAGACTTACGCTATTCAGTTGAGAAATCATACGGACAGTGGCTGTGATTCCGTTCACTATTACTTTTACACATTTCTTTCTCCCTCATGTATATTCATACGTTTTATCCAATACACAAGTGTAACTATTCATATGTAAACTAGCTTCCTTCTAATGTTATATGTTATATATAGATAAACATATCATAATGATAGACGTATCGTGGTCTATGCTTTCGATATGTATTATATTATACTTTCCCAAAATTAACATTATTACATAACAATATTCACATTAATATGAAATTTATAGTCAGTTTATTATGCGTCTGTTGTATTTATTTTTACTTTTATATAATTCTAAAAAATATCATAAATCACTGAAACTGATCTAGATATCAATTAAATTTATACATTATGCGTATAAATAAAATTTATGTATCTGTTGTATGTCCAATATATTCCTCGAAATGATCGAACTTTACTTTTACTCGGCAAAGTTTTTTCAGAGTATTATATATGTTACATATCATTATGCTTTTTCTTACATGTTATATACTGTGATTAACTTGGACGTTACTTCGCATTTCAAAACGCAAAACGGTTGTGAAACAACTAAAAATAATTAAAAGGCATGACTTACATAAGCAAATTAATTAAATAAAAAAATATTATTTCTAGTTGTTTCACGACCGTTTTCTGTTGCAGTAAGACGTGACAGGGACCAAACAATTCTAAGCGGAAGTGCGAAGTAACGATGTCCACCCTAATTTTTAAAGATGGATTTTCGCAAAGTAACGCCTTCACCAATCAAAAAGTTTAACCAAAAAGAGATAACTTAAAATCAATGAAAGTGTTATATGAGTTAAATAGAAATGACCAAATTGCAATTAAAAAAAGAATACACATTTAATTAATTCCATAAAATTTCATTTACACTGTATATTTAATAACAGCAGTCAATGTCCCAGTTCAGAACAATGGCCTCTATGCCTTCCCGAGCGAAGGCATCGCCTTAATTACCGTCAGCTCAAAGCATATTAGAGATTTGAAACGCCTAGCATTCCGTAGTTATATTCCCACTACATTATGGTAGTACAAGGTTATTTCTTAGTGCTCAAGATGCTACTGATTTTTTTCTTCACCGCCATCTTACAGTTACTATCAACTAAATATTAGTAAATTAAAAGCAATATTCACAAGAATTTTAGTAGTAAATGTCGCGGCCCAAAGCAATAGATATAGAATTAACATTATTTCGACCTAAAGACATTTCACCGAAACAACTAAAATCAATGTAAGCGAGTGTTTGTTTAAAAAATTACATTGAATACTATTTGTAACATTATTTATTGTACTCGTATAACATATCGACGATACGAAAATGGCGAACTCCTTAACAAATGCCGTTATTATGGCATGTATACACAACATACGGCAATGTATTATTGGTCGTTGGCCAAACGCCTCCGGGAATGTGGCAGCAACGCTGTTTCCAACTAAATTTATCGACTCCCCTAATGTTTCGATATATTGCGAGCATACCGATTATATTATTGATATCTATCGCGAGGGTGGTATTTGTTTTTCGAACTTGAGACATAAAACCCCCAATCAGTTATTAAAAGTGAAGTATATTCCTAGGAAGATTTATGGAGAACATTTTCAAATGAAAATAATACGGTCATCCTATTTTTATATATTATACTAGCAACCACCTGCTACTGCTCGCGTAAATAATATAAAACGTAAATATTAATAAAAAACTACAGTTCTGGCCAAAATTTTTGAACGCTCTAAATGTAGTTGCGAAGAACATAAATTTAGGTATCATCACCATCAGCCTGTAAGAGACCCACTGAAGCGCCATAGGCCTCTCCCCGAAGGAAAGCATGGGCATATCACCAACGCCAGCCTACGACGTATTCGCGACTTCAAACTCTGAGAAATCCACATTTCTATATTTTTCGCTCATACGGGGTGGTACTACAAGAACATTTCTCAGGTTCAGGTTTCCTTACGATGTTTTCCTTCACCGTCAGCTGATAGTGTTACAAATTTAACTTACAAAACGTACACGAATTCCGAAAAATATGTTGGTGGTACATGTCGGGGTTCGGACTTGCGGACATCGGATTTATATTTCACCGGTCAAACTGCTAGACCACTACAACATTTTTAGGTGTAAATACGTATTACATAATATCGAGACAATTAAAGGCTAAAGAAATGTCAATTTGAGATTCGTATAATAATATTTTAACTTTATTTTGTATTCAATTGTTGAATATTATTATGTGCAAGCCCAAACTTACGGTTACAAAGCGGCGGTATAGATTGACGAGGACTATATCTGGAGTCACTTAACGACGTGTTATGGTTAAATGGATAGAATAACTATTTTTCTATGAAAAATAAAATATTTAGATGTGCCAAATTTTATGATGAGCGGTCGAACCGTGCTAGAGTATATAGATATCAGATATACCAACACCTAATTTTATATATCATCAACATCATCAACTTACCCTTATCCCACCTAAGTAGGGTCGGCACAACATGTTCTCCTTTTCCACTCTCCCCTGTCAGATGTCATCTCAGTATTCACACCTTTCAGGCACATATCATTATTCACGCAATCTATCCATACCTTCTTCGGTCTTCCTCTACTCTTATATCCGTTCACCTTCATACTTAAAACTTTTCTAGTGTGTTGGCTTTCATCTCTCCTCATGACATGCCCATACCATACCAACCTATTACCCCCTCGACTTCTCTGTCAAACAAACAGTAGAAGAGAAAATTATTTCAGGTATTACATGAAACTTAAATACACCTACAGTAAAAAGTAAATACAAACAAGAAGTACTCTTGAATCATATCTAGATTTCAAGTTGATAAGAGTAAGTACTTTGTGAACTAAGCTAATATAAAAACGACGTTGTTAGATAACTGAACACTTAAAATCAATTAAGCCAAAATTTGGCAAAAAAAAACATAATTGTTTATAATGAAAGAAAAAATGAATTTCTATCACATTTAAAATGTTCTATTGTAAATATGAATACTGTAATGTCGTCGATGACGCGTTCGATTTCATCCAGAGATTGGCCACAATCTAATCCATATCGAATTGCACCTGTAAGACTAATTATCCGAACTCTATTAAGACCGCTATAATTTTTTCCGCTCGACGTATTACGCTCATCGAAGATTTATTTACAAACAAACTATTAATAACATTCTTATAAATTATTATGTGATAAAGATAATGGATACTTTTCCCCTATCGGTAACCGCATAGCCTAATGTCTAATACCATCTAGGCTCGAGATAGAAGGTCCATAAATTGGCTAGAAGTGAAGGCTACATCCATTACGCGTGGAACAGCCTATGTTGTTGCGGTGTGTTAGAGTAATTACGAAGTACTCGGTGATGGCTTAATGGGTTATCTAACTACAGATATATATATATACTGACGACAAATATCTGTTGTACGTATCAATACTAATCTTTAATAATGCGAAAGTGTGGTTGTTTGTTACGATATCATTCCTTTATTACTTAACTGATGTTTATAAAATTTGGCATACACATTGTCAAGGGTGGGTAAAGGATTTTAGATGCCTTAAACCTAGGAAACTTTATATATTTTACTTTGCCCTAGAGATAGGTCAAATATATATTAACATGAGTGAAGTCATGCGCAAAAGCTAGTACATCATATAAATATAATTTATTCTTAGCATTTTCTTAAATTATTATTACTAATAAAATATGCCTTTACACAATAATTTATTAAAATTTACAGACATTTATGTGATATAAATTTTTACTCTTTTAACGTCCGACCGTAAACTTACTCGGAAGTTAAATGATAATATAACCTGAGATGGTAGCGTGCTAAGCTTAGAAGGACTGGTTCTCAAGTATAGTGATCAAATAACACCTACAGGTGTTTGGTGACAGATTTTCAGTTTGACAATTGAAGCTAAGCAGATAGACATAAACAAAATCGTCATGTCATGGTTTCACGACGACATCTCCCTTCACCAAAAGCTCCACGGCTTATTGTATAAACTAAAGAACCACAGACATTTTCATCACTTTAAAATCTAAATTCTATTAGTGATATTAGGAATTCTATGACATTTGAGATACGTACTCCATTTATAAAATCCAGAAAGGAATGAATTTAAAATGATAACGACAAATAAAATATCCACCGATTATTTAAATCTGTCAAAGACAATACTGAGGAAGCGTATTGAAAAATTAATATTTCATAACTCCTATACAACTTTAAGTATGAAGTAATAAAAGCAAATGTCACGCAACGCCGCTACAAAAATAATCGAGCAGAATGCGTGACCAGAATTCCTACGACTTTTGAACGGTAGTCATGTAACATCCCAACATTATTGGGTACAGCAATAGGGCAGTGGGTGACTTCGGTGACCGCAAGCCCAATTTAACTCGGAGACACGACAAAGGCTAATATTGATATTGCTCGAATCTAGTCTCTGTGTTTACGAATACAAAATAGGCTTTATAGTTAGCCTCTGCTTTACTGATTGTATTGGACTCGTAGTTGAATATTGCGAAATCGTAAGATCGTACTGTCACCATTTATAAGATTACAAAAATATATATTTGATTGACGGATGATGATTTACGTCCAGTTTCCACTACCTAAATAGCCTTCGCACTTCCGCTTGGAATTGTTTGGCCGCTGTCACGACTTAATGCAACGGTTTCACACATACGGTTTGACGTAACAGCAGCCAAATAACTCCAAGGGGAAGTGCGAATTAACTTCTACCATAATTTAAAAATATATATACTCGTATATATATATACTTTTTTACTTTACAGATTTAAGCGTTTGACCACAGTCTCACTTCTCACTTAAATGACGATGTGGTCAATGATGGTAAAGGGACTAAACCTAGAGGGACTCACTCTCAAGCGCAAACCGCGGCAAGACACTCGTAGATGCTTAGCGATAGACTTTGAGGATGGTAGGCGGGTTTAACAAAAGCCCTACCATTCTACTATGGTTTCATGCCGATATTTTCCTTCATCGAAAGCTCCAGCTCATTCACAAGGATTCGATCCTACGTCAATCAACGTGTTCGAATACACAAACCAGTGAGCCATCATCGCTTCAATTTTAAATAAGGCCAAGCCTTAGCAAAAATATCTAAAGTTGTTTGAGATAATTAAAATCTAATCGTTAACCTAACCTTTACATTATATTGATTAGTTATAGATTCATCGTAATGATTGGTTAACATTTAAACATTTTAAGATCAAGCCACGAACTTTTAATTCAGCACTTTACGTGAAGGTGCAAACTGGCACGACGTGCAATGTACTCGTATGTACCGAAAAACCGAGTCAAGGCGTTGTGCATCAACCAATTAGTATAGTTTAGTTTTGAAGGTAAAACGCTATGTCACTTGACTGCAGCGTAATAAAGACCGACTGTTTAAATTTATAAAGCCTAGAAAACAACTTTCTAATTTAGTTTAGATTGATCTTAAGTATCACAGATATCTGGTTCCTTTTCCCCATCATTTCTTACTCGAATATGTTCTGTATAAGTAATTAAATACTTTTATTTGAAAATCGGGTAAGTGCCTTAAGCGCTCCCCTTAGTAGTCCAGTGAAACTGTAGAGGCCTTTCCAGGTCCACAATGTAGACAGTTCGAAAAAAAATTACTTGAAGAACAAATGATTATTAAAAACCTCTCAACTCTATTTTATTCAAAAACATCAATTCATTAACATGTATCACTACATAGTATAAAACAAAGTCGCTTTCTCTGTCCCTATACCCCTATGTATGCTTAAATCTTTAAAACTACGCAACGGATTTTGATGCGGTTTTTTTTTAATAGATAGAATGATTGAAGAGAAAGGTTTATATGTATAATAACATAAATTAAATAGTGGAGAAATACTGTTATTTTTGAGGTTACTACAAATTTAAGGCGTGCGGGCCACGGGCAGTAATGAATAAATCAAAACTACTGGATCGATTTTAATCATTTTTTCAGTGAATGACATAGGCTATATATTTTATACCCGTGCGAAACCGGAGCGGGCCGCTGGTGTTACTATATATGAATCGGTGACGACGTTGTTGTCATTTACAAAACAAAAAAACCATATGCCTCATATTTCAAATATGTACGCGATGTAATTTAAATGGAATCGAATATACTGAAAATAGTATCTATTGCCGATTCATTACATTATTTTTATCCTAAAAAAATTGATATAAAGTATCGTATGTCGTATTTCACGATATAATCATCTTCAATGACCATATTTCATTAAAATACTTCCAATCACCGCTTGACCACGACTGATGAATAGACGACATTCAAATAACCTTATTTTCAAACATTAGATTCTGTTTATAATTTCGAAATTACCATTTCTTAAATTTATAACTAATACATTTGCACAACATTATATGGCTGCTAAATGACCTCACCTTGACCTTTTAGCACTAGACAGTATTAAAACAAGAATATGTTTGTTTAGGAGTTTCTCTATATGGTAACCGCAAATAATATTTTAGCAATCTTGCCTTATTTCCATATGTGTGTGTGTTGTGTGTTTTATACACATATACAATCCAATAAAAAGTTCTCTATTACTAAAATGGTACAATGGTATAATCATTCATTCAGCATTATATAGTTTGAATCATAATGTGGTCATTAAGATGACATTAATTAATGGAAAATTTTAGGTCTCTCCGGAGCAAACTGAATAGCTCCAACGGCAAATTGGTAGCTCAGATTTAGAACAATACCGTCAATTATACCGAGAGCTCCAATTAGACTGAGGACTCTGGAAACGCATTTCACATTTACAGTCGAGAATTTGATTTTCGTCTCTAAATTGAAGACTGCGGATTATTTCGAAGGAATTAGAATGCAAATATATCTTGAACGTCCACAGCGTAAATAAATATTAATTCAACTAACGAAATGAAAACAATAATTAATTACACTTAGAACAACAATGAATTATTCTTTAAATCGAAAAGAAAAAGTAAAGAAACAGAATTTTTTTAAGTTTAACGCTAGTCATTGTTTCAGTATTATCTATGTATTCGGCGTGACTATAGATCTAACTTTCAACTAAAAGCGTGTAAAAAAAAGATAGCGACCTCATTATACCTACCAATTGTAACATAACCGCCACAATATCACATTTAGAGGTGCCACAGTATCACATTTAGAGGTGCCACATATTCCGGAAAAAAAAACAACATATATCCAACGTTAGTAAGCAGAGATGATAGAGTGTCTGTACCTAATTGGAGCACTGTTACCATTATAACGTTTTGGGATCAACCAGTGCATAAGCAACCACCGACAGGGAACCTAATCAAGCATGCGTAGCATCGACAGCCAATGAACTAGATCTCGCGATGGTCACCATTGTTTTTAGATTGCACTGTACTTTCCAGCAGCAACAGTGCCGTCATTTTTTCGTGCTTTACTAAAAACGAGAATTTGTTAGGAAATTTGATATATGTCATGTGCAATCAAAGGTTATACTCCTCTCTAAGCGTAACTTGCCAGTTCTAATAAGTCATCATGTATTACCTCGAAAAATTACGGTCAAACAACAACACAAAGTACAGCGACATTGAATTATGTTCAGCTAATTGCTGTAAATAATACTTACATAACAACGGCTATGATTTAATTCACTTCTAAAAATAAATAATCAAAAATGGAACAAGAAAAAAATCAAGTTAGAAAACCGAACGAAGAGGACACGAATGAATCGAATATTAAAATATCAAGCAGAAATCGAAGGCCATCTACTGTGATATTGAAAATAAAAGAAATTGCTTCTCGGCAATTCAACACATAAGTGTCGCTTACTTTACGCCGGAATCTGGAATGTGTCCAAGTTTCGTAGAACGCATTATATAAGTAAGTTCTTGATCAAGGTTGCTTACATAAGCGCTGATATTATTGAATTTATTACTATCGTTGCGCTATATTTGGGAGTTAAATTAAAAAAAAAAATGAAAAACACGAGGTATAATGTACAATAAGGGGTTTAATAGAAACTGTTTCATTTTGGTCGTAATATACTTTTGTTCTAGATGACCTTTATTTCGTCATCAAAAACGATTAAATTTAGTATCCTTGCTCCATGTTTGGCACATACCAAAAGATAAAAAAGATACGAGGTATCGTGTATAATAAGATCTTTAATGGAAACCGGTTTTTTAGCCGAAACATAACTTTCTGTCCCAGATGACTTTTATTATGTCTGCATGAACGATTACATTTGTACTTGTACCTACCATTTCATCTTCGTAATTTAGAAATGTCCTCTGAAACAGACACGCATCTAATTACCTGTAATAAGAAAGATGAAGCCGTTTAAATATAAAACAGAAATTATTAGATTATGGTAAAATTTAAAAATGAACTTATAACGAGTATAGAAGCAGAATAGTCTTTTTTATTTGAAACTTTATAGGTTTGAGCGTTTGACCACAATCACAAATCATCTTACGAGACGATGCGGTTCGTATAAACATGCTTAATATAAAGACTGGCTTCCAAGTGAAGCTGTTGGAATACACCTATAGGTGCTCGGCGATAGATCTTCAACTTGAGAGTGGTAGCTAGCGAGTGGTGGGCTTAAAAAAAACCTACCGTCATGCTATGGCTTGTTTTGTTCTTCACAACGTTTTCTTTCACCTTCACTACCAACTTTTGAAAAAAAAAAAAGAAAACGTTGGATAGCTAAAATAAGTAAGGTACCACTGACGGTCATTGCACGTTATTCAATTTACCTTTTAGCGTAGATGTTATTAAATTTATATTCAACAGATTGACCAATTTCCCTAGACAGTATTCATCTTTAAGTTGACCAGTCAAATAAATATTTCATCTTTGGCCTTGCGATATACAACGAACATTAGCACTTTGCTTTTGTAGTCCTCATATAGGTGTCAGGCTAGGCCACTTGCCTCTTCCCGAAGGAAGGTATGGGCATAATCACAACGCTAGCCCACGAAGTTATTGGCGACTTAAAAATCTGAGAAATCCACAGTTCCATTATTATTCCCCATACGGTGGTACTGCAAGAACATATCTCAGGTTCAGGGTTTCCTCACGATATTTTCGCTTACCGTCAGCCGATAGTGTTACCCAGTTTAAAGTAGTAATTTTACGCGAATTTCCAAAAGTTCATTAGTACTTGCCGGGGCCGGAATCTCGAGCATAGAATTGATATTCCACCGATCAAACTACTAGACCACCACGACTGTTATGCATAAGCGTATGCTGATGATATAGGATGTATATCCTTTGTACAGTTAATTTGTTGTTTATTAAGAATTTCATTTTTAGTGGTATTTTTAAAAGCATTTCAAACAAAGACTACATGTTCCCACAATCATTAATTAGACAGGAGATTTTCACTAGAATTTAGCCGTAGATTAATTGAAGCTATAACTAAGTGTGGTTAATATACACGCATAACATGGACCTTAATACACTGTCTTAGTGCCATGTAGATTAGTATATACTCGAGGCTTATTCTCCCTACCTACCCCTTATGCGATCGATAAAGCAATCACGCAAAGCCCTCAATGCCACTGCAATGATTACAAACAATTGTGGCTATGCAAAGGAGGACATTATTGTGACCATTAAAGAACTATATATATATAAATATAAATAGAGGTCTACCGTTATGCGCGCATCACTCAAAAACTATTCAATAGATTGTGGTCATATTTTAATAGTTTTTTCTTCTAAAAACTTGATCTATATCAAAAAAAAAAATATCACGACAGATTCATTGATTATACAATTATTACTACATATTATAAAACAAAGTCGTCTGCCGCGCCTGTCCGTTTTTTTTTTTATATATTATAGGGGGCAAACGAACAGGTGGTTTAGCTGATGGTAAGTGATCACCGCCGTCCATAGACACTAGCAACACCAGGGGAGTCGCAAGTGCGTTGCCGGCCTTTTAATATATGTGGGCATCCGGCGCTCTCACTGACCGAACGAAACGCAAGAGTACAAGCACTGTTACTTCACGTAGGCTTTCTGTGAGAGGGTGGTACTACCCCGGGCGAGCCGACCCATTCATTCTGAAACCAGTAACAGTTTCAGCGTAGCTATACCACCTGAGAAATGGTGTCTGTCTGGATGTTCGCGGTAAACTCAAAAACTACTGAGGGGATTGTAATGCGGTCTACGCCAATAGATAGAGTAATTCACGGGGAAGGTTTAGGTATATAATTTATCAAGGGTTCTTTTTGTAAATTAGTTGTTGAAAGAATCGAAAAAAGTCAAGCCGCCTGGTAGCTTTCGTCGAAGACGCCGCCTAACAATCCCTTTGAGATATAACAAAACAATGCATACTAAGGATATGCCTCCTTTATAGATCAATACAAAAATGTCTACGATGGCATATACCTATCTTTTTAGGATAGCTTACTATACCCGTCTATCTTCTAAAAATCGTCACATATAATGAGGTAATTGGAAGCCTATTTAGTCGGATACAGTGTTAATCCTTATCAAATAAAATACATGAATTACCTTAAGCATTTTATGCATATAAGTATATACGGGCTTGCTAGTTAAAGCAACTATAATGTTTCTAATTACTATGCGTTCAATAATGTGATTTTTGCCATATAGAAGTGGGATAAGCGGTGTGGTGCTTATGTTTTTTTTTTCTTCAGTACTTATATATATTACTATGATAATAAACCAAGCAAACGAAGTCGCGGCTACCACCTAGTTATTTATATTTTGAATAGTTATAAATATAATATTACAATAAAATACTTTGCTGGATGTATTTTTTTTACAGTTCTGTACAACGTATCCCGCGTTTTCCTCCAGTTCTTTTTCCATCTGTATTCCAAATTTTTATTGCAATCAACACAGATGTATAGGAATAAAAATAAACAAACAGACGCACAGAGATTCTTCCGTTTTTTTTTTAATAACAGAAAACTTGGATTTAATACAAAATAATAACTCGCAAACATCAGATTATTTTTTAGAATTTAAATATATCAAAACAAATGCCATTGATATCAAAGTAGACATACAATAAACAAGGACAACTTGTGTGACGAACATTTATCGCGTTACTAACGCCCACTTGCAGAGATAGATAATAAAGCTGTTTGTTATGTTACAATCAATGGGACTAAAATCCTGGTCGTGTATTGTAATGATCACAATAAAACTAATAATTAATTAATATTAGAGACGAGAATAACAATAATAATAATTGTCAAAACAATTAAAGTACATATACTCGTATGACTGTAATAAATATATTGTATATTATTACTCCAGTTCGATACATTGCTCTCAACTAATTCAAAAATCCCTTTATCTTTAAATTTCATTCCTTCATTAATTCATTCATTCATTCATTCAATGTACGTAAGCGCATCGCTTCAAAATGGCTGCATCTATTTGACTATATTTCATCGTAGTGTTTGTAATTGTCAACGCAAAAAAAAAAAACGCTTGAAACTCGTACGGAAAAGTGACGAATTTGGGTTAAAAAATCTTCATATAAAGAAGCGAGTGAGTGAGTGAAACAGAAAACATTATACATTATACAAGTTATTGACAGGTTAACGTTCATTTGCCATTTAATTACATATTCGTACTGGTAAAGGGAAGATTTTGTTTCATTTTTTTCTTAGTACATTCGTACGAAGCCCGGACAAGTAGCTAGTGTGTTAATTAAAATAATGTATTAGCAATTGCTTAATTTATTTGAACAAAAATATCTCTTTATCTATCGTCTTTCACACAAAAATTTCAATCTCGGGAATTATCTAAAACTTCCTACAATTTTATGACCGTGACATTGCTGATTAAAAAAGTACACCGTACAGTACAGTACAATGTATGTTCTGATACACCAAATTTAATTATAATAGACTATCATATGTCAGCTTATATCGTTATGTACAAATAATGCTCGATTTCCTAAACGCCTATACCGCTTGTAAATCCCATTGAATGCGTAGATCAAAGAGGAGATGTGTGCAAATACACTTCTGGACATGGACGTCTGATTGTTTGCAATGCTTAGACGGACAGACATCAATCGCACGGTAACCTAAGGTAAAGTCCTTATCGTTTATCTAAATGTGTACATCAGAATTGATTACTAGCAAATTATATAAAGCATTAGTATTTAGTATTTATCGAAATACGGCTCTCCTACTGGAAATTAAAAATGTATAGCCTTTACTTCTGATATTTTATCTTGTTCACATTTGTCATTCTCTTGGGGCGTCCGTTTCGTTTCCGAATACCCAGTTTGAATATTTATTATTAAAATAATCCTATTATTAAATTTCTCTTTCAATAATATGCTCTGTTATATTCATAATATTATTTATTAAACGTTATCTATAAATATAAATAACATTTAAATGTTTGTCGTCTGTAATGACTAACCTCGTAAAAGGCTGAACTGACATTGTTAAGACATTTACTACCAGGTAGAAGACTTTTCAAGCGTCATGTCTACATTATATATAATTATAATAATGAGAAAATGTAACAAAGATAACCTAATACCGGTAAAAACGTAACACGGATTACGTAGAAATAACCAAATCACATAACAAATAACAGATAACTAATAACGAAATAGCAGAAATATTTAATAAGAACCAAGTCTAGTGTGAACTAGTGTATAAATGAAAGAAGAGAAGTATTATTATATTATTTTACATATACGAGTATACATTTAAAACCATCATTAACATAATCCACAATGTCTCCAGTGATAATTGACAAATGATCATACAAAATACACTAATAAATGTGTAGAAATACACAAGCACTCAGTTACTCTCCGTAATTTTGATTAACTAACTTTTTAGCAGAGTATATAGAATGTACTTACTACCTGTTACCGGTCCCGCTCTAACTTTATATGAGTGACTGGGATAGTATATAAAAAAAGATCAAGTCCTAAAATAAACAGTATTTTATTTATTTTTAAATTAAGAACAAATTATTTTTGTTATATTCAATATAGCTTATACTGGCCACTAACTTTTTCAACAGATATTTATGTTTTTAAAATCTAAAATAAATTACCTCAGTAAAGAGTATTAGGATAAACTGTACATAAATAATAAAACCTTTATAAATAAATCATACATTAATATATCACCTATTATAACTCAACATCCAATTATCGTGTGTAAAAATAAAACAAATTATCTTATCGAAAATATTATTTCCCTTCAAAGGACATATCATAATAATGATAATATTAAAAGGACGAAAAAAAAAAAAAGAATTTCGTATTTCAAAAGCAAAATTAATAAAAGACAAAATTAATATCGTGACATGGAATAATCCGCTGGAAGAAATGTCAAAGGCCAAATCGACGTATTTTTCGAATGATATTGAATTAAATAATCATTCTAACCGTGTAAGCATAATGGAAATCGGCCGGGACGACTGAAGAGAGCCGTGACGATATGAATTTATGAATACCACAATCGCATTAGATGTTTATCTCCAATCGAGACAATTGAATACGTTGTATAGGCGTATCATCGAAGGCTCATTATTGGTACGGACGGTGAAACGGTGAAATCTATACATAATAAAAATAAATTTGAAGTGTCTGCTTGTTATGTCAAAATAACACCTTTTTTATTAAATGAATATGACTACACTACTTATAAAAGAAAAAAATTAAAAAAATGTTGTCTGTCTGTTTGTTCCGGCTAATCTCCGAAATGGTTGGACCGATTTTCACGAGACTTTCACTGGTAGATAGCTGATATTATAAAGAGTAACATAACCTACTTTTATAATTTAATAAATACAGGTTTCCACACAAATATAATAAACTAAAGAGGGCAGTGTCCAGTGTTGCGCGCGCTCTACGTGCACGTTTACGCCCACGCGAACGAATAATAACTAGCCTTAGAATAAATATATACAGCACCCGACTTTTGATTTGGCACGTCGGGGAGAAAACCGAGATAGTCGATATTATATGGTTTTATATAGCGTTATCTTTGTCTTTCACATTAATTACGCTGTGCGATAGAGAGAACGCTATACAACTCCATAGCAAACCGATCTTAATCCGACGTCTCACTCTTCTCCCCGAATTGCCAAATCAAATACTGAGTACTGTACCTATGTAAAGTCACACGAACGTTATACCTACATTGTCCTTTGTCTGTCAAACACCTTAATTACAACGTCAAGTATGAGGCATCTTATGCCAGCAAGCTAGCGGCTGCCATAAATATTAATACCGGCGCGCAGTCAAGCCTCGTATAAAGTGAAGTCTTATATTTATAAACATTTACTACAGATGATTAAGTTGTAAAAAGTTATATGGCATAGATATATGATGTAAAAAGTTTCGAAGAATCTTTCCCTCTTTATCAAACTTCGTATTTATAGACTATGATAATGTAACAACTACGCTACTGTATTAAGTATCTTGGAAAGTTTACCGAATAAAATCAGTTTTCTTTTCTGTGCATAAATTTATTTACTTTTAAGTTGGAGATGGCTCTTCGTAAAAAAATCATAGTTACAAAACTCAGCATATGCTAGTTAGGTTATATAAAATGTGCTTCCAAAATATCGTAAAGTCCTATCGAACAAAAGTGGAAAGACTTATAATACTGTAATACACAACAATTCCTGATGGACTTTGCCATTAATAAGAATGAAAAGACAACAATTGTAAAATAATAAAATTTATTTAATTTCAATACATCAGAAGTAAACCAGAGGCATAACCCGATGCTCCACGTTTAATAGAATACGAATATTCTACTGCTCACATACGCTGAACACCACAAGAATTACTAAAATAAATCAGATCGCAAAGCTTTACATTTTTGACCCACAGATGTTATACTTAAACATAATAATTATTACCTATACCCTTTACACTGTTAAAATAAATATAATTAACATGTTAAAATCAATGACACTTCCCAGGTTACAAAGCGTGCCAAAGAAATATATATACCTACAGACAAACACTCGAAAATATTACCCTCGTTCCACGCAGGCGAATAACAAGACCCCCAAATAAAAACATTAAAAAGAGCAGACGATAAATAGCTAAATAAATTTATATGACACAAGATTATTTATTAGTATTACATAGTGGAAAATTTATTTTGCCCTAAAAGAATAACGTGCGTTTAACAGAACAAAGCAAACAAAAACATGTTTAACAAGCCAAAAAAAAACGCCATCATATTAAATTATTTCATTTCGCCCCATCAAAGCGAACTGCCAAAATCAATATTGATACGGTATCGGTATAGATTCAGCTCGACTGTAACAAGGCAGCCCGCTGACAAAACAAATTTACATAAATCCGATGGAATCCGTAAAAATGACGCGCGACATCCGAGCCGATAAGCTTCGCATATCATTAGCCGAGAGGCGGGCCACGCTGGGGACCGACACGTCACTTGTACGGGCTCTTACACGCGCGTTCGGACTGTAAAGGAAAAATCCCAACATCAATCTTCTCCAACCCATTGTACTCACGATCGATTCAAAATTGATAGCCCCGGGATATATAAAATCAGTCCGACGATCTGTTTATAAAACTAGAAATGTTTCTAATTGAAACCTATAAATACATGAAATAACTACCTTCGTTTGGTGTAAATAACATTTTTGTAATTATAGTACAAAAAATTCAAGGTGGTCGGTCGAATAATTTAATCTAGCGGAATATCGCAACAGATTGGCGTCCCGAAGTGTACCAACAATTTTTTAGAATTGCGTACATTTTCGAATTTAAACTGGTAATACTACCAGTCTGACGGTGAAGAAAAACATTAATAAAACCTGAATGTGAGAAATGTTTTTATATAGGTCTAGGTTTGTACGTAGGAGAAATGTAGAACTGTGAATTTTTGCATTGCCGCTGCAAAAAACAAGTTCGTCAAAATATTTATTACTTTTTATTAAAAACTGTTCGTGTATACTTTTTTTAGAAATTAACAAGATGCCTTAGTAGATTCTTATTGTATGGTAGCCTCTATACAATAAGAACCTTAAACCTATGGGGAATTTTATTGCACTCTATAAAAATAATGTGCCGTAGAAATCAGTAAATATTCTTTTAGGAAATTGAATGATCTCTAAAAAGGGTTTGATATGACTTTTCACTAAGTAGCTCTTTTAAAAGTTATTGAAGTTTAAAGTTCAACCTTAAATGGTATATGATGACATCCGTACCTTTTATTAATTTTTATCATAAAGTAATGGTTTTAAAACATAAAACATTATTCCGTGAAGTTCATATAGATTTTTTTGTATAGTTCATTTTAGTTGGCACTCAAAACCTTTTTATCTAAAGTAACGACTTAAAAAATATGCATTCCATAAAAAATACTAATAAATAATAATACATTTACTTAATTGTCCTATTTACACTTGACAGTATCATTCTAGTAATTAAAAACTATAAAAAAATTGTGGAAGGAATCATATACCATTGGAAGTTGAACTTTACCCTCGAATACTTTTTAAACAAGCCGACTAAGCGAAAATAATACAGCAGACTTTTTTCAGATGATCGATTAATTACCTACATGAATGTATATTGATTTCTACAACACACTTATTTGTTAAGAACACAATAAAATTCCAAACAAAAGAAACAAATTCAAATTCCCGTATTATTTTTATGGAATATCAAAAATCTCGGAACGGCACCCCTTAAGATTTATATTAAAACTTTACCAGATTTGTTTTCATCATCTTGAGCGATATTTTTGCTATGAATGAATAAAAACAAACAGTTTTTTTCCTAACTCTAATCTATGTTTATCAAATATATTCCAACTTTAACGACGATTGATTGAACGATATAAAAGTTAATGACATTAAATTCTTTCCTATGCAAAAAATATAGATGCATCAGCTGTCGCATGATTGGTGATTGGTCAAACAAAGTTTATCAATCTCATATATATATATATTAAAATCCATTTTTAAAACTATAAACAATCAGCGGAAGGTAAAATAGTAAAAGATATATAAAGTAAAAAAAAATGTTTGTTAGAAACTTATTAATTCAATCGAAATTCAATTGTGCACAGCGACAGAAAGTTCCACTAACGTTCCCCGACGACTGAAGTTTTCTGTACTGAGCGACTTTCGCTATATTCTTTTATTTCACGAGACACAATCCAACGGGTAGCCGTACTAAAGGAATTGCCGGCGATTCCCATTGGTGCAGCAACACTAAAAAGGGTATTTGAAAATTGCCAAGACGAAAGTTTTCTTTCCGCATTTTTTTTTATGCGCAACTCGACTTCAAGCATAAAACCTTGCACCGAGAGAAATCCATTATGATATCTTTTTTTCTATTGTAGCACCACAAACTGACGACAATATACCTGATA
Organism: Antheraea assamensis; assembly: GCA_035772565.1. Lineage (NCBI taxonomy): Eukaryota > Metazoa > Arthropoda > Insecta > Lepidoptera > Saturniidae > Antheraea > Antheraea assamensis. The sequence goes on from JAQQSE010000060.1 coordinate 1,511,449, forward strand.
ATAAGCATAGTGTAAACCAGACACAGCATCGACAATCCACCGGCGATTATCACTGTATAACAGAGGATGCTTGTAAATAACACCATTGACAGAGAAGTTAAGGAGTAAATTGAGGTTAGCATGGTACGGGAATTTCAAAAGCAAAAAATGAGAGTCATTTCACCAGAAGAGTTTTAAGCAGGAACGGATATAGGAGTAGTGGAAGACCGAAAAAGCTATGGATAGTTTGTGTGAAGAATAATATATGTATAAAAGGTGTGAACACTGAGATGATATTGGACAGAAGAGAGTGGAAGAGACAAACGTGTCGCGCCGGCTCTTTTTTTTTTTGAACTGTCTACACTTTTGACTTAACAAAGCCTCTACAGTTTCACCGGACTACTGGCGCTGGCCCTTCTTACGTAGGATAAAGGTGATATGATGATGAAGAAGTTACTAGTTATAAATAGACTGATCTTTAGACACGACATGCCTAAATGACCACAATGGTAGTTGTACATATGGTACCATTTCATTCATCTGATGTTAAATAACAATGTGGTCTAATAAAGTAAAATCTAAACCTAGAGGGGAATTAGCCCTCAAGTGCAGGTGCTGGAACACACCAACAGATGCTTTTCCACTTGAGGATTGTATCTAGCCAGGCGGACTTAGAAAAAGCATATCAATCATATTATGGTTTCATAATGAGGTTTTTCTTCACCGAAAGCTCCAACACAGTGGCAAAAATTAGGGAACCTACGTCGATAGACACGGTGTCCGAACATGTTACTAAACAAGTCATCATCGCTTCTAAAATATATGATGATCGTTATGCGGTCGAACATAATTGCCATATCCTCCGGCATTCCGCTACGCTAAGTCAATCGTACTTAATTAATAACGAAACATTTCCAAAAAATGATACAACAAATATTACTATTTTGTTAGCATAGGACCTAAACGCCCAAATTAAAAATTTTACACTGAAAACAATGCGTAAACAATTTTCTAACGTTACTTCACAAAGGACAAATTAAGTTTCTCAGTCACTTTAAAAAAGTTGCTGTACTCGACAAACGTATCTCATGGCTGTCCACTTTTTGTCCAACATAACAATTACTTTAAACAAATAAATCTCATAAACACAGTCCATTAAACGTCATGTCATTCTAATACAAACAAACAGTTTTACTTTCCAAATTTACTCGTAAACGGAACATAAATTTCACCAAAACATTAACAGACTTACAAAATTTAACAGCTCAAAGATAACGCAGTTCTCATCTTAAAAGCAAGCGTAGCATGAAAGGATAATTACACGAATAAATGTTCCGATTCCATCGCTGGCGTCTCATTAGACGTGCTTACATCAAATTTTATAAATCCAAATATTATGCTTAGTGTGTCGACTAATGCTTTTATTTAAAAATGATGATGCGTAAGAAATTCTATAATTTTTATTCATTATATAATAACTTTGACTTTCATTTTTATATACGCGACGATGAAAGTTTATACTAGACATTTAATTGCATCTAATGTATAATTCTGTACGCATTATAAATCTGACATTAAAACAATCTTTTAGACACTTATGCGCATAAGATTATTATTAATGGGCTTCATTATCATGTACTGAAATATAAAACATCTGTACAAAATTTCTCTCTACCGTAACTTAATTACTCTGAATAACAAAATTGCACTGTCAAAGATTTTAAAAATATATTACAAATAGATATATCTACAAATAGATGTATCAAGTCGTAGCTACATCAAATACCAGACAATTTAATAACAATGGTATTTCCTTAAAGAGGATATCAAATATCTGTTTCTAATCCCATTAAGCCAGTGGGGCATGAAACCACAAAGGGCGTAATCATGGCTGCATGCACTAAGCTAGGTCACCTACATAGATGTACGCCTGTTTCAATTCACCGTGTTTAGACTGTATACATAGTTTGAAATTGTAGTTATACTCATCTTAGTTGCTGTAAAATTATCATTGATTGTTTCATTATTACAAGCACTATATAGAATTATATCTATTAATTGAGATAACGCAATCCTGGAAGAAATTTCTAAAACTAATAGAAGTGAAATATATAATAACGCAGTTAGCAAGGTAAAATCAAAATCAAAAATACTTTATTCAGTTTAGGCCCTGAGAAGGCACTTATGAACGTCAAAGTTACCACCGGTTCGGAAAACAACCCAGTCATCGAGAAGAACCGGCAAGAAACTCGATCTGTTTTCGCAGTTAGCAAGGTAAAATCAAAATCAAAAATACTTTATTCAGTTTAGGCCCTGAGAAGGCACTTATGAACGTCAAAGTTACCACCGGTTCGGAAAACAACCCAGTCATCGAGAAGAACCGGCAAGAAACTCGATCTGTTTTATATTTTCATTAACATATTATAACTCACATTTTTAAAACATAGTTATAAATAATTACATTCGGTTTTGGTGGATGCACAGAGAGGGCGTCATTTCCAGACGTCACCGTCGTTCACATCGTTTATATATGCCGTCACAAACGTATAAGTTTTAACGCCATCTACCGGTCATTCATCCCACCACACTGCGTTAACTGTACATGTTGTAGAGATTTGTATTATTTTGTGATATCAGTAAAATTGGTTTTTAACGTCACCCATACATTTTTCGACAAAGGTTAAAACGATTGCTTCTATTATTTCACGTGGGATCTAAAACCTAATATCAATTTAGGATTTATAAAATATATATAAAAGATTCCCTTAAATTTATACTTCTATATTTAAGTTCATATTGTTTAAGTACATAATTGTAAAATTAATTCCACAAGGAGTTTTTTTATATTTATTTTTAATTATAAACTCAAAAAATATTACATCTGGGGTGGTTCGTATTTTTTTAAAACGACTTCATAATTAAATTAATGCCGAGATTTTCTGTTTCTTACAAAGCATAATTCTACCGTCTCGTGTTCTCCTTTTCCACGCTAACCATTCTCCTTTCCTTAGGGTGTAGACCACAATTTATAATAATCGACATTGTGAATGACGTGTAAATATTCCGGTTTCAATAATAAGTACTTGTTGACTATATAATATATACTTATATTATACGAATATATATATAATATATACCTATACTAGATATTTTTGCTGCACATAATGTATAGCATCAAAATCATCATCATCCTGTAAGAGACCCACTGGTGGGCTACGGGCCTCTTCCCAAAAGCAGGTATGGGTATTAATCACCACGCCAGCCCACGAGGTGTTAACGATTTCAAGCTTCGAGAAATTGTGTTCTATATTTTCCCACAATGTTACCACAAGAACATTTCTGAAGTTCAAATTTCCTCATGATATTATTTGTTATCAGCTGATAGTATTTATTATCAATTGAAATTAGTAAAATATATACTCGACTATATATGCCAGATTTGTTGGTACATGCCGGAGTTCGAACTTGAGACCATTGGATTGACATTCCACCAGTATCAAACCACAAAAGCATTATAACGACAATTTCCCTATTTCTTATTATGAAAACAATTTATATGTGAATGTGAACACCACATACATTTAAACAGAATTTAAAAATATTACTATAGCAATACTCGTATAAACAAAGCAAACGAGCAACTGATCCAGGTGGTAAATATCCCAACTTGAATAGATCTTGAGATATTAATATACTTAAGATGAATACGAGTATTATGTATACAGAAAGTCAGACTAATTATTCATTAACTCTAAAGATTTTTTTCCTTTGATGATGGCTCAGTTGGTAGTACGTTCGGACATAGCGTGGAAGAACGTAGGTTCGAATCCTAGCAACTGAGTCGGAGCTTTCGGTGAAGGAAAACATCGTGATGAAACCATAGCATGGTGGTAGGCCTTTTCGACTGTAATGCGACATGCGATAGATGAACCAAAAAAATTGAGGGGATATAAAAAATGTTTCACCCTAAAAAAAGTAGTGTGTACTTATGAACACGCGTTAGAAGTTATACTTCTTTGGCGCAAGATAATAAAAATTTCAAAATTTTATCCTTCGCCTTATTCTACGTTTGTAGAAAAAACGACACTAACAATAGAAAAAAGATATTTAACACATACATACTTTTTTTGAATAAAATGTTGACTATATCTAACTTAAAGGTGTCGGTTTTTCGTGAAGGCGTAGCACGCGCATCGTAAAAATTTACTATCATCATTTTTTCCTAACGCATCAAAAGAAGTATAATTTCAAAAATGAAATACAGACCAGAAACAAATCAGATGAAATATATAGCTCTCATATAACAATAAAACGATATTCCCGTGACGAAACCGCGGGCACCAGCTAGTTATAAAATAATCACTCCCACAACAGTTCACGCAGTCCAATAAAAATAGTTCTAAGTGAACAAGTAACGTAATAAAGTTATATCACTATAAAAGTATTACACTGTATCCTTACGAGACCAGTCAGAATGGGAATGACCGTGCTTTGCGTGATTTAGCCGAGTCAAAGGTCTCTTGTTCAAGCATTGTTGGCGAATATACCTAACAAGGTATACCGTTCGAGATTCTCCGGTTTGATTTGAGGATGTACATTCCTATTGTGCTTTTGCTATAAATGGACCTGTAGGTATATTCAATAAAAAAGGTTATCTATAAGAATTCAAGTAAGTTAGTATGAATTTCTTATAATAATATAAAACTTAAGAAAATTCATTCTATTAACTATATAAGTGCTATTATAACATTCCTGATTTCGGGTGAGTGCCTTAAGCGCTCTCCTTAGTAGTCTGGTGAAACTGTAGAGGCCTTGCCGGGTGTAGTCAGTGTAGTCAGTTCGAAAAAAAAAAGGCCAATTGCGTACGGAGCCGCACGTAAAACTAGTTTCTTAAAATACAAAAGACAGCGGATAAGTATAAAGTGAGATCAACTTTGTGTTACACAACAAACTGTAACGTTACATCAAGCTAAATGAATGCATAGAAAATCGAACGACACACAATAACATTGTCTGCATCTATTATTTGATAATCCGAACAGATTTAGCATCTCTGACTTGAGCCTGTTGCAATAATAAATAATTTAATACCATCCACCGAGGTCGTTGTGTTTATGGTCTACGATGATCGCATAGCGTCGTCGTCCACGGTGAAGCAACCGAATGACCTTTCCCTCCCTCTCCCCACTTTTCCGACATCTGCCGTTCCCGCGGCGGCCGTGAGGTCGACCGGCGCGGCACGCACATCGCGGATGTACCGGCACTAATGCCTTTTACTCCATTACCGGCAGACTAGTGGACGTAATGAAAGACCAAAATTAACATACTTACTACGTTCGATAAGCAATAAAAAAAAGCGATCAGACGACGTGTTGTTAAATATTGTACCTTCATCATTGGTGAACATACAAAACCGTTCGTTAGACAACAGTAATATAGACACTTTCGTACATTTTCTCTTTATCCTTAAGCCTCGTTTAATGTATGAAATTTTATACCTTTTTATAACAAAGCAAAGAGTAAAAATCCTTGATAAAACTTGTAAATCAACAATGAATATTAATAACGATGTTATCACTACGTATTATAAAACAGAGTCGTCCACCGCGTCTGTCTGTCTGTCTGTATGTTTGCGATAAAAAAGAAAATTACTGAACGGATTGTAATGCGGTCTTTACAAATAAATAGAGTACTACATGAGGAAGGTTTAGGTATATAATTTGGCAGGACAACGTCCGGCGGACCAGCTAATACTATAATATAATATAATTGTGAAAGTACATTTGTTTGAATGTGCATCCATCTGACGCGTTTGAACTGTTAGATGTATTCTTTAATTTTTTTTATTTTTTTTGCTTACACGATGATTATGATTAGAAGGGCATATGAGACTGTTCAATTTCGTATCGTCCAAAAACAGCAAAGTAGTTAATAAATATATTCAAACTCATTCAAGATTATTAATTTAAAATAAGTTATGACGACAAATTTATAATAAGATTAACAAAATAAACGACATTTTAAAAAATGGCCTACAGCATCACTCGAGATAAACATATCTAAATAAATAGGTATGGACATGGACATACATTCAAGTTATTCAAGTACTTCTAAGATTTTTTTTAATTGTATATTACTTGGAACCGGTATCATGTAATCATAATTTTCAATGCCATTAACCTAAGACTTACACACACAGAGTCCACCGACGAGACGCGACGCGACGCGACGACATCTAATCCTATAAACCTGTACAAGTCATACGAGTACGAAGTAACCGCCGGATGCGGTGGCCTTTCATTATAAATATGCATGCACCTAGAGCGAGCACTCGTTCGAAAAAGTTGTTTATTTGTTTACACAGAACAGAAAGACAAAGTTATTTCTTGTGAAACATTAAAAAAGTAGGTTGTTCACTAAGTGTGCGGCAACAACAAAGTACATGCGTTTAAAAAAAAAAAACAAGATAACTTTTTAAACCACCATATTGCTTCGCATTTCACACGCGACTTCAGTCAAAAATGTACAATCGGGAAAACAGTAACACGTGCAACTTATAATATATTAGCGGGCCCGGCGGACGTTGTCCTGCCCTGATAATAAAAAATATATACTTATGCGCGTAAAACGCTTAAGGCGGCTGGGCTTTTTTCGATTCTTTCAACAATTATCATTATATGTCTACCAATTTACAACAAAAAAAAAAAACTTGACAAATTTTATACCCAAACCTTCCATGGAAATTACTCTATCTATTGGTGAAGGCACCGCATTACAATCCGTTCAGTAGTTTTTGAGTTTATCGCGAACATCCAGACAGACAGAGAGACGCGGCGGACGATTTTGTTTTATAATATGTATTGATATTGAAGGCCATACTTTTTAAAAATACAAAAGGTTATTTACTAGGAAGAGTAGCACAGTATAATATAATTGATTAACATCAATAATACCTAGCGCTTGTTAATAGTAGATACTATGAACATAGGCCACTTCATTATAATATAATTAAAATTCAATTATTGAATACGTCGTATTAATTACCCCCCACATCTAAGTACAATGTTCATTCGGCTATTACATTAATTAAATATATAATATTAAAGACAATATTTTCCATGCCTTATTTAACAATTTGTTACAGCCGACGTTTTTGTGCCTTGTTTCTTTTATAAGCAACTAGCGACTGCACGAATATTTTTCAATATCTAATGGCTTAGACAAAGTTTTACTTTAGGACGTACTGATGTCTCTACATTTGTCGATTTAATGTACCTACTACGGTTCTTATAGTCATTAATAAAACCTATTATCAAACTTGATCAGACAATACATCTACGAGTTAAAGAAGAATCATATAAATAGTTTAAACTGTTCATAAGCATACAAATGAATAGAAAGACAGAGATTTTTGCGTGTATAATAATGTGAGGAAGCTTTTATTTTTTAGTTTCAAACTCACTACAATGTTGGCTTATTAAGGCCGCTACAGTTTCACCGGACTACTAAGGGGAGCGCTTAAGGCACTCACCCGATTTGTTTAGGTAATGTGAGAAAGCTCGGAACAACGATTGACACTCTACCGGACATTCGTTTTATAATAAATACTTTTAGTTTTACACCAATCATTAATATAAAAAATCAATAGCAAAAGAATTGGTACATGTTGAGAGCTTTTTTGCCTCAGCGGTCATCGAACTAAAGTAGTTAATTGCATATTTACAACAATATATGTATTTATAGCAATGTATATCGTTTGTATATTTACAAAACAAAATAACTTGTAAAAAAAATTATTTAACATCTAATCAAGTAAGTCACCTACAGATTACAAAATAAAAATAAGCAAAAATTGTTATAAAAATAGTACATTTTTTATTATGCATTAAGGATTTTCGATAATGTCAGCACCGATAGATACTTTTACAAGAAACTGTTCAAAATTTATGAATAAAAATCACTAAGAAATATGTAAAATTTTAGCATAATCAAATTAAATATTAAATAATTAGATAAAGTAGCCTATATCACCCGCTGTAGTTTCAACTATCCGTCAGTGAAATTTCTGTCATAATCGGTCCCGCCGTTTCGGAGATTACCCGGAACAAACAAACAGACAGACTGGCAGAAAAAAATTTGTAAAATTGTATTTTTGTTATCAGTATCTTGTATACGTTCATATCCAATCAGTAAAAAGTGGTTTGATTTTGATATTACATACAGGCACTTCATTTTTATTATAGGTATATATATATACACAAAACTAATGTTTGGACAATTTCTAAAGTTCTATTCTCATACAACGCATAATTTACCAAGTTAACGTCCACTCTGTAACTTACGTCATACGTCGTGCGAGAGCGCATCGATGTACAGTCGCCGACCTCAACATTCTGTACACCTTCACATCCGGGTCAACTGCGAGATCTAGATAGGCCTTTTATTCTTCTAAGGAATCGCATTATCCAAAACGACGAGAGTTTGCGAAATTACGACAAAATGCAACCAAAAAAAATTTTTAATACCAATTAAAAACCTAATATAGTGTATTGTGAAAAGCTATAAAATATTACAAGCTCTCGTTATTCAACACGTATACAATAAAAAGGTAAATTGTGAAACATATAAGCAAGCAACAATATGATGTTTCTTTTTTTCAATATAATATGTCTTCATTTCGATTATGTAACATTTGATGTGAGTTGAAATATTTACTTGCTTTTGTTCATCGACTATAATATCACGATTTATCTTATTTGAATTGTCTAACTAGTCACTCTTGTAGGTTTTTTTTAATGCTATATACAAACAAACAGAAGATATTTCAGTATATATATATTGGCTGCATATCTTTATGTTTTCTATAGAGGCTAAACACTTAATGATAGAAAAATAAACTCCACAATAAATTCACATGTTTCAAGTGTTGATACCACGAAACGACAAAAGCAATTGGACGTTCAAGTCGCGGCGAACAGAAGTTTTAATCTACAAAAATTGCGAAATAAGAAGAGAATACACACATTGCTTAATATGATCTCACAATTATGTTAAGTAAGTAGGGCACAAGACGAGCCTAAAATGTTTTAAAGAATTCTCACTTTTGTAAGGTCTGTGGCATAAACGAATATGCAGACAATGAATACGCAATTCAAGAAGACAATATAATTATATTGAAATGTAGGAGAAATGTAGTAGGAGAAAAAAAAAACAAAAATAAATTGCTATAAAATCTGAGTTACACGCATAAAATAATTTGAAGTATCTATTTACAATTTCGAAATAAAAGCTTTCTTACTAAATTAATATGAAAGTATATGCGGTATTTGTAATTAGAAAAAAAAATTGTCTGTCTGTCCGCTTGTTTCGGCAAATCTCCGAAACATTGTGACCGATTTTGATGCGACTGTTCCTCGTAGATAACAGCAGCTTTTATAAGGAATAAGTTAGTTAGGCTACTTTTATTTTGAACTATCTTTATCCGCGATAGAGTTTAACAAAACGCGTAGAGTTTAACAAAACTTTTTTTGTTCAGTGTAAACACATACTCGTACGTGTGGGGCGCTCGCTGTTCTGTATACTACTCTTTAGGTATATTATTATATTTGCGTGGAAACCTAGCCTTTGGTTTAAATATAAGTAGTCTAAACTATACCTTATAAAACAGCTATTTGCCAGTCAAAGTCCCATCAAATCTATTCGTAGATGAGCCCGAAGGAACAAGCAGACAAACAAAAATAAAAAGTTTTGTTCTTATAAGTACTTTTATGTCCGTTTAGTAGAAGTCTGTTATTATATCTACGAAATCAGTATAAACGATAAAATTACTGAACATAAATAAATCATAGCACTGTTAGCTATAAATGATATTTTATTACCTTCAATAAAACAATTTAAAATATACGAATCATTCAAGAAATGAATCTTAATAAAAAAAAATACTTTTTAGCAAATATACCTTAAGAATTGTACGAATCATTTACATTGAAATCATAATCTATATATAAATAGACAAAGACAAAACATTACAGAACCTTTTTCTCCAATGTTTGTCAATCGATTATATTTTATTTAGAAGCTATTAAGTGGTTAAGTTGTTAGCAACAAGAAAAAAATTGGAAACACTCCGTTTTTTCATACTGTCGATTAGTCGAAGCCTTTTATTTACAAGTAAGTCTCTATTCGTAACACTTCATGATCCTTACGTCTACTAATCTACAATAACTGTACGCTTTTTGTCAAAGACACTAATTCAGATATATTAAAATTAAAAAAAAAATATACTCGAATTTCGAACACTCAAACGACCACAAGTTCTATTCACACCACATAATTCACATAACCCATACATATGTATACACATACATAATTAATAAGTGTACTTAAGTTCTTTCTTACTATAACTCTTAATTCAATTTCATTACTTGTAATTTATAACATTTCATATTGATCTTCTTGGGTATAATTTTAATATATTTTAATTTATTAATCTAGCATATTTTACACTAAATATTGTCAATCTAGTTAAGGTCTCTGACTGCTGTCAGAGGTTTTGTATTTATTTCACAATAAAAAAAATGTATTCAAGCAATACAAGATGATAAAATGAACAAGATTACTCTTTCAAGTGCATTCTGCCAGATCATGCCCATCGACGTCACGAAAATTTTACAAGTCATGAGTACACCGATCCAAAGATGTATATTTAGAAAGTCAGTAAGTACAAACGCGAGAGACACGTATACGCGTCGTATAACTGAGCCATCCACGAGCTGTTTGACATTACACAAGTAGTTGCATAAAGCCTTTCACCGAGTTAGCGATAAACTCTTTATCTGAAACGAATCGAATCATCTCAAAAAAAAAAAAATTGCCAATGTCATAAACAAACATTACTTACAATTTTCCAGCCGGTGATTTATTAAAAACTAGCCGCCCGCTCCGGTTTTATCCATTCGTAATAATGAAGGAAATGGACCAAATATTCCCGTTACAGTACGATCGTGTAGTGTAGTGTAGTGAAGTAGAACGGCAACTGAACGTTAGTCTGTCAATTCTGTCAATACTTTTGAAGATCTCCCATTGTCGTTTGTCTCACGCACTTACTTAACCCAAATTTTTCATTTTACTCTGTGTGATTTTTCAAAAAATTTCTATCATACAATCTTGTCACAACAAAAAAAATATCAGCCAAATAGCTTCGTTCGATTTTTTATTTATAGATGATTTATAATTTTACTAGATAAGCTTAGTTTGAACAGACCATTCTGGAAATAAATCATCATGGCGACAACGAACGAAATAAAATATTAAAAACCTGTACGCTCAGTAAAAAAATATAATATAAATGCATATTTTTATCAAAATTTTCTATCTCGACATCATTCCCACGTCGATATAAATAGTGTCACATTTTATACCAATTGTATTTAGCAGACAACAACAACTTCAATATTTCATCATCATCTTCTTACCCTTATACCACTTAAGTAGAGTCGGCACAATATATTTTCCTCTTCCACTCTCCTCTATCAGGCGCCATCTCAGTATTTACACATTTTATACACATATCATTTTCCACACGATCTATCCATACCTTCTTCGGCCTTCCTCTACTCTTATATCCATCCACCTTCATACTTAAAACTTTTCTAGTTATACATGGCCTTCATCTCTCCTCATGACATGCCCATACCATGCTAACCTATTACTCCTCAACTTCTCTGTCATTGGTGCTATTTTCAAACTTCCTCTTATATTCTCATTCTATTCTATTCTTCATTCATTGACAACTGTCAATATTTGAAGAGTATAATTGACAATGTAACCAATATTAATCGACATGGTTAAAATTCTCTTTAACCATTAACAGAACGTTATAAAGTAACAACGTTTTTGACACCGAATGGATAAATTATGTCACTGTTCCATTTAATTGTTTAATATATAACGAGAACAGTATATCAGTACAACATATTATAATACAAAGTCGCCCGCCGCGTATGTCTGTCTGTCTGGATATTCGCGATAAACTCAAAAGCTACTCAACGGATTTAAATGCGGTCTTCGCCAATAGATAGAGTAATTCACGGGGAAGGTTTAGGTATATAATTTATCAAGGTTTTTTTTGTAATAGGTTGAAATATAACAATGATTGTTAAAAAAATCGGAAAAAGTCAAGCCGCTTTAAGCGTGTCATGCACATAAGTATATACTTTTTTTATTATCAGGGCAGGACAGCGTCCGCAGGGCCTGCTAGTTGATAACAATTGGTGGTACCAAGAATTTGTAGTAACTAAGAGAAAAATGAACAAACTTGAAGCGAAATAACCGATGACTGTCTCCTGTAATGTATATCGATAGACTGATAAATTCGAATACCGTTTGACCGCTAATCCAAAAAGTAAGCACATCTAAGCGCCTTCTCATAGAGAGGGCTGTCTTTTACTACAATTCACAACTAGGTGACGCTGAAGCACACCAATATCTGTACCGCTCGACCGACGATAGGCATAAAAATTGGCACGCGTAGATATTTTGAATATAAGGTATTTACACCACATCCAATTTGCCATAATTCAACAACAGTAAACGATGATTACAACAAACGTTTACAGAATCGCGAGAAAATCTGGTATTTCCAACCAATATTGGTGTCAACACGCTCCTCTGTATCGTATGTTTTCTGAATATAACAACATAGACCAATTAGTTGATATATTTACTTCTTCCTTACGATTGTTTAAATTAAAAGTAGAAACCTATTTCGATGTATAGATAAAATTTGTGATGTGTACTATCACTGGTTTCAGCATGAATGGGTCGGCTCGCCCGGGTTAGTACCACCCTCTCACAGAAAGCCGACGTGAAGTAACAGTGCTTGCACTGTTGCGTTTCGTTCGGTCAGTGAGAGCGCTGGAGGCCCACATATATTAAAAGGCCGGCAACGCACTTGCGACTCCCCTGGAGTCTCGTTTGAGCAGCGGCCGAGTGCGCACGCGCCCGCTCGCAGCTCTGACGGTCCGTTAGTTCGGCAACTCGCGCGCAGTTGTCGGATATTTTCGTGTGTGTCCGGAAGTTTAGTGTGTTCGAGCGGCTACTGTCGATCGTACGCTCTTTTCAGAGCGACGGTGCACCTCCATTAGTGCACCATTTAAACCGCACTTTTCGGTGCGAAGCCGTGCACACTGTTTGCAGTGCGTCGAGTCGCCGTGCTACGCGTCGTGCCTCGTGCTGCGCTTCGAGAGTCGTGCAGCGCGTCGTGTGCCGTGCAGAGCGTCGTTCTTCGCGCCGCGCCGTGTGCAGTTTTGAAGAGAAGATTCGCGTTCGCGTCGCGTCGCGTTTTCCCTTTGGCCCGGACACGGATTGTCCGTTAGATTTGAATTAGGCGCACCCCCCTGCCCCTCAGGCAGGGAGGTTAGTCATGTCTACCCCCGCGACCCCGCGTGCCCATCCGGCCCCTCCGGCCGTTGATGATACCGTCCACCTCGAAGAACTGTTGCGCTTCCACATGTTCGTCGAAAAGGAAGACCCGAATCTCGTCACGGAATACAACAGACTCCGGAAAGTCTATGCGCGCAACCCTCCCGGTAAGATACCGCGTTGTTTCTCCGCGAACCCTTTCGCGAATCTCCCGGACGACCCGTTCACGAGGCTCTCGGAATTCGATTCCGATGACGACTCGGACATGGACTACGATACAGTCCCCTCGACCGCGCCCGCGACCGTGCCTGCGCCCGCGACCGTGCCTGCGCCCGCGACCACGCCCGCCGATGACGACGGTTTCACAACCGTCACGCGCCGCGGTAAACGCCCACGCGCCGCGATTCAGACCGATAGCGACTCTGCTGCGGGACGTCCGACCCCAAAGCAGCCCAATATAGGTGGCGCTCGGGTGCCCCGAGCCTCTCCCACGCCCTCTGCCGCGAATTCGGCTCGAGCCTCGGCTGCGGAACCCGCGGTCGCGGCTAAGAAGCCACGCCTACCGCCTCCCGTCACCTTCCGTGACAAAGCTCGATGGGTAGAGATTTCTGAAGACCTTAAGTCGAAGGAAATCGTCTACAAGTCTGCCGTCAACACTGTTGCCGGCATTTCTATTCGTGTCTCGACCCCCGATGAGCATCGCGAGCTCACCAAATACTTCAGGGAGCGTAAGCTCCCTTTCTTCACCCACGCGCTCGAGGAAGAGCGCCGCCTCCGTGTCGTCATTCGGGGAGTTCCCTCTGAGCTCACCGAATACGACATCTGCGATTGCCTGAACGGTCAGGACTTCCCAGTCCGGAGCGTGCAGCGCATGCGCCACCCCCGTACGAAGGCCCCCTTCAACTTGGTGTTGGTCACTCTGGACCGCTCCTTGGAAGGCAAGGCTATTTTCAGCCTCAACTCAGTTTGCGGCCTGTCCCCTGTCTACGTCGAGCTTCCTCGCAAGTCCCAGGTACCCTCGCAGTGTCACAACTGCCAGGTGTACGGTCATTCCGCCCGACACTGCCACCTGCGTCCCAGGTGTGTCAAGTGTCTCGGGGATCATTCCACTAAGGAGTGCCCCCGCACTCCCGAATCCGTCGAGCCTCCGAGCTGCGTCCTCTGCGAGCAAACGGGTCATACCGCGAACTATCGCGGGTGTCCCCGTGCGCCTCGCTCGACCTATCACCGTCGCGGCGGTCGTGCGACCCGGTCCAGGGCGCACGGCCCGCCGACTCGGACGAATCGGCCTCCGCCTCCGCCCATACAAAGCCAGAAGGCTTTCCCCGAACTGCCGGGCACCTCCAGTGCGCCGGCAGCATCCGCTACTCCGCCGAGCGCGCTCTCCTGGCGCGTAAGGCCTTCCCCGCCAGCTCCCTCGGCTCCTAAAGCCAAGCCCCAGCCCCCAAAGGCTCTGTCCACTCCTGCGCCACCTATCGCGGTCTCAGCATCGACCTCCGGTATAGACTGGATAGCTCGCTTACTCTTGGTACACGATGTACAAGAGATAATCGCATTTAACGCGTTAGTTAATAGTACGTCTGAGCTCGGGCTCTTAAACGCTATCTCCGCTTTCCCGGCCGTCGCGACCACGGTACAGCAATTAACCCGCGCCGCGCATAAATAAATTCGCGTAAATCAAAATATCAGATCGAGCCCGCGTGTTCATACATAATAGACCGATATATTAGGATTTGTTACGTAATTATTTAGTTAAATCGGCACCGTGCCGTTGTACTTTATTTTTTAGCTCGATTCCCTCTCAAAAGATGCGTGTTTGCGCCCACGCCCGCGACTCTCTCTGCTCACGCCTCCGTGAGCGGGGGGTGAAGATTCGATCCCGCACACTCGTCGCGATTTTTCTTGTAACAGCTCGAGCCTAGGTAGTCCCTCGGTGTGGAGCCCTCGAGTATGTTACTCGCGCGAATACAGTGATTTACACATGTTCTACACTTACACGATCACCCCACACTCTTGCACATCTAGGCACTCAGTGGTGGGCTGTTTTTTTTGCCCTTTTCGGACTGAAATAGGTCACGTAACACAGTAGTCAGATACCAAATACACATATACATTCGTGAAACATGCATGGTCACACATGCATTTTTCACGAATTCATATATGAGTATTGTATGGATAGATAGCTTAGCTAGCTTAGTTAGTTCGGGAATCCGGCGACAGCTCAAGCCGAGGTGCACCGAGTGCCCTTGAGATGTTTCGCCTAAAAACAATCGGGTGAGTGCCCTAAGCGCTCCCCTTAGTAGTCCGGTGGAACTGTGAAGGCGGAATAAGCCGGCAGTGTAGGTCAGTTCGAAAAAAAAAAAAAAATTGCGACTCCCCTGATGTTGCTAGTGTCTATGGACGGCGGTGATCACTTACCATCAGATGACCCACCTGTTCGTTTGTCCCCTATAATATAAAAAAAAAAAAAATGTTGTGTTCACTATTTTAAGCCACACACTGACGTGTATATATAATATTTGTGTAATGTATCATTACTAGTGTGATGTCTGGTTTGTGAACCGATTATAAAAAAAAAAAAAAAAACAAAAACCTAAAACAAATAGGGACGAAATAATCGCATGTCCAAGTAAAAATTACCAAAAAAAACATGACATACACTAGATGGAGAATAAACGTAATTATAATAACAGAGTGCCGACTTCACGTTACTAGCAGAACTAATTAACTTGCGTTAATGATGTCATATAGTCTAATGATATTGGCGTAGCCCGTGTTGATAAATTGGCAATCTTACTGAACAATAATAACGTTTCAATTCCAGAAAATAAAGCGGACTTTGACAATGAAATATAAATCCAATCAAAATATTACAACGATGGATATTTAGACATATATGTAGGCGATGAAGCGATGATGGCTCAGTTGGTAGTGTGTTCGGATACAGCGTCGAAGGACGTAGGTTCGAATCCGAGCAACTTGGTCGGAGCTTTCGGTGACGGAAAACATCGTGATGAAACCATAGCATGGTGGCAGGGTTTTTTTTTTAATCCGTCTAGCTCCCTACCACCCTCAAGTTGAAAATCTGTCACCAAGCCCCTGTTGGTGTGTTCCGGCAGCTGCACTTGAGAGCCAGTCTCCCTCTAGGTTAAACGTGACTTACCATCTTAGACCACATCACATTTAATATCAAATGAGATTTTGGTTGAAACGTTTACCTATAAAGTATAAATAAAAAAAATGAGTAGTCAGTTTATTGCACTGCAAGACTTCTAACACAAACATTTGGTTTAAATTAAATGCACTAGAGGTCTGTTTCATACAAAAATATATAAGATAACAATTAAATCCTGAATTAGTATCGTCGGTGTAATAATTTCCATTTAAAATATAACAATATTTATATTGCTTAAAGTTTTATTCAATAACGAGGAATATTACCCATTTTTATTTAGTGAATTGAAATTATCGTGTACATGAATAATAATGCACCAATATTTTTTTTGTAGTTGACAATTGACAAGACATAAAATATGTAAAAAATTTCCAAGCAAAGATCGTAGTCATTCATGGTTTCTTGACCTCTGATTTAAAGCCAAATAGCTACTTGAATGTTTTTCCATTTAATCTTCCATTAATGACTACGAGTATACTAAAAAACCACATCAATACATATTATAAAATAAAGTCGTCCGCAGCGTCTGTCTTTCTGTCTGTCTGGATGTCCGCGATAAACTCAAAAACTAGTGAACGCATTGTAATTTGTAATGCGGTCTTCACCAATAGATATAGTAATTCACGGGGAAGGTTTAGGTATATAACTTGTCAAGGTGTTTTTTGTAAATTGGTTGAAATATAATGATAAATGTTGAAAGAATCGGAAAAAGTCAAGCCGACTTAAGCGTTTCATGCACATAAGTATATATATATATATTTTTTTTTAATTATCAGTACAGGACAACGTCCGCCGGGCCTGCTAGTGTTATATAAGTAATCACATTTTTCGTATTCGTAACCCGTTGCTACATACTTGTGGGTTTAGTTCTAATATCCAATTTTTTCCGAACTGACTACACTATTGGCCGTGAACACACTTCACAGCTTCAGCAGACTTCAGTTCTAATGATGTTTCTATTACACTTCATGTAAGTAAGCGAGGGATCATAATTGTCGACAATATAATTAAATTCTCAACCTTAGTTATCATTGAAAATTCGGTGGGATATATTTGAAAAATAAAAGTCAACCCAAATCGACAACCCTGTTTGGTTTTCGTTCAATTCTTATTTTCTAATAATAGTATCTCTCGCTTCACACTCAAAGCACACAGTACAAATTATTCGATTCAAGCTAAATGTTTAAAATGAAAACAGACAAATGTTATATATAGGTAGGGCTGCGAAAACAAACTGGAGTTTAATGCCCCAGATTGAAAGTTAATTAGATTTCTAAATTCACCCTGCGGGTTACGAGTTGGGTGGTTAAATGAATATGAAATCAAATTTCATGGAGAAACAATAAATGAAATTCGTAAAATTTTGCTTTTGCTTATCGAATTGTTTTGATTCCAATTACAGTAACTTATTTTTGATTTACAGAATTGTTACATCTCGATCAGAGGTACAACAACAACAACAACATTGTCGTTAATTTCAGATTGTAATTTATTCACTAAAATTGTCTGCAACAAAATGAATTTGACAAAATTTACAATATTAAAAAAATATGTGAAGCATTCACCAAAAAAAAAAAAAAAATTAAGAAAAAACAAAACACTTGTTGTAAACTGTGGGAAACGAAACGTAATGAGAGAGTGTACGGAACGATTGTGGAAGGGAGACGGATGGATGTGATGTGAAAATGGCGGATACGATGTTTATAGCATACAGGTTGCCAATCAATTGTCTTTTTATTTAAAATAGCTCACCTAAAAGCCGCTTCCGTATTAACTCTGAGTAATTTTCACAGAACTGTTTAAAATAATGTTCAATAATCGATAAAAGCGTTACAAGCAACAGGTTCGAACATTGTTGTTACTGTAGCATTTAGTTACCAGTTACAAATAAATACTTTGTATAACACCGTTTCCGTACTATACAATGGTTGTATTATACATAAGAATTACGGGGAAATGATAAATTCCATAACTGTCACTAATTTATTGTAGTAAAAAGGAAGTTTTATATAATACGTTAATGCATATCAATATTTTGGGAATTCTTCATTGTTTATAATTTCAATTGTTTTGTGATATCTCAAAGCGATTAAGGCAGCGTTTTCGACGAAAACTTCCAAGCGGCTTGACTTTTTCCGAAACTTTCAACAATTATCGTTATATTTCAAAAAAATTGCACAAACCATTGATAAATTATACACATAAGCCTTCATCATGAATTACTCTATCTATTGGTGAAAGCCGCATTAAAATCCCTTAGTTTTTCAGTTTACTGCGAACAGACAGACAGATGGCCGGACGTGGTGGACGACTTCGTTTTATAATATGTAGTGATGCGTATTTATACCTAAACTGTAGGTACATTATAGCAAGCGGAGCCGCGGAGAAAAACCTAGTCTATAATGAAAGATCGATTTATAACAGTAATAATTTCCGCTCCAAATTCTATGTACCTCTACCTATCCCGCAATATAACTATGACATACATTAGTAATTATTCAGGTCAAACCGGCAGTGCTAAGGTAGTAGGAAACAATGCACCCATACGACCTTGGTGATCGATCAATTTGAGATGTATGCGTGACTTGTCGGTATTGGTAGTTTGCTAATCACCGAGCTGTGACTTCATAATAATGACTCATCGGTGTACGAATGTCTACAATTGCTTAAGCAGGATATGTAGGTACAATTTTTTTTTATTAGTTGGCAATTGATAGACAGCTAGCTGCCTGTTAATATTGCAAATGTTTGTTGGTGTTATGGCGCAAGTTTACATTTTACTGACAGCTATTTTTTTTTATTTTTTATATAAGTTCGGCAAATGACTGTAAAATACTTGATAGTAAGTACGGTACAGTCCAAAACCAACGACGACTGTCGGTGTTAAATATCAACGGCAGTCGTCGTCATTTGAAGGACCCGATATCATAAGAGGGAGGGAACACACTAGTCGGGAGGCGATTCCACATCTTCACAGTACGACAAAGATAAGAATTTTCGAACTTCTTCGTTCTTGCCGAGATGGTTGCTACTGTGAATCTGTGGAGCCGCGTACCCGCCCGTGTGGTTCTGAAGTGGAAAGGAGAAGATGAGATGAGGTTGAATAATTCTTCAGAACACTCGCCATGATACATCCGTTAAAATACGCTCAATGAGGCGATGTCTCTTAGAAGATAAAACGAGCGATATTTAACTTAGTTGATCTTAGACTTGTCTATATACTTATCGTTTAAAATATAAAAAGTGTAAATGTTTTTTTTTCCAATGAAAATTCGCTACAAATTTTCAATTGATATACGTTGACAAAAATAAGTCTTGACACGTCGTTTTCTTACTGAAAACGTCACAAATTACATAGACTATGTTTAATACTAGTTTTTGCTCGTGGCTTGGTTCACGTTAATATAGAATTGATCAAACTCTCGGGAGCAATACTTTTTGTAATAAGAATATTTATTAGCGAAGATAAGAAAGACGAAGTAAGTACGTAAGAAGTAATGAATAAGATAAGGAACGCTTTTTTTCCAATTCCGTGGCAGTTAGCTTAGTTAGACTCCGGGGATATTTGGTGACAGTCCAAGCTGAGGCGCACCGTGCGCCCTTGTGCTGGTTGCCTATATAAAATCGGATGAGTGCCTTAAGGGATCCCCTTAGTAGGCTGGTGAAACTGTAAAGGTCCTGCCAGGTGAACAGTTTAGGCAGTTCGAAAAATAAAATAAAAAAAGCATTCCGTGGCCGAACAAATATAAAATACATTTTAAAACCGAAAAGTGTCAATTCTATGCATAACCAATCTATTTTAAATATTTGGTGCACGTAAAGAATTACTATCGAATTTGGAGATTATTTAAATTTATTTTGTACTTTAAATGAACCCTAAGTTTTATTTGCCATTAAAATTTAGTTATGAGAGATAATAAGCACAAAAGCCGCCTTTTGGAGCATTGCTTTTATTTTAATTTTAAGTACTTATAATAACTTAAAGAAAGACAGACAGATATCTGTTGTATTATAATACTTTTAAAAATTACCCCAGAAAATAGTTTTAAAACAATTAATAAAAAAATCAAATTAATAATCCATAAAAAATGTATTATTTGCAGTAAAAAATA
Source organism: Antheraea assamensis (assembly GCA_035772565.1). NCBI lineage: Eukaryota > Metazoa > Arthropoda > Insecta > Lepidoptera > Saturniidae > Antheraea > Antheraea assamensis. The sequence goes on from JAQQSE010000060.1 coordinate 1,532,137, forward strand.
CTACAACTAATTTACTTAAGTTGTTAAACTATTTCCTTAATAGTTTAACAAGGGAGAATGATATAATTAAGCATATCAAGCGATAGAAGGCAAAAGGCCAATTGGCCTAAATTAAATTCTAAACTATTAATGGGTACTACTAGTTTAGAACAAAACAATCATATACGAGTTAAAAGTGAAGACAACATAGAAATAAGGCACTTGTCATCAAATAAATTTTACGAAGTAAAATGTCCAGTTCTTAATTTAATTCTCAAGACAGTGCCAGTAGAAAAAATCCATACTATAGACTCACAATAAGAGTATTACGAAATAGAGAAACCATCTCCTCGAGATACATACCAATTGACAATCGATATACTATAGCTTTTTTTTAATGTATTACAAGATCCGTAAATAGACAATGACATTTGGAGAGTATAAAACAATTTTAAACGTATCATAGATCAAAAATAACAAATCGAAGAGTTAAGCACCGTAACAAAAAAAAAAAACGAAAGGCAAACAATATACAACACGCACGGCGGCACCGGTCATTAATCGGAGATGACAAGCGATAACATTGTGATGGGAAACGGTTAGAAGTACCTAGTTAGGAGAGCTGCGATACAACTGGACGGACATTCGCACGGTCTATAATGTAGATTCTTATAAATATATAAGTTTTCAGTAGTATTAATTAAGAAAGAGAAAGAAACACATTTATTTACCTAACACAATTCAATTATTACTACAATTAATACATAGATATAATCTAAACAAATAAATATAAAAAGAACAAATAAAAATAAAACTTACAAATAAAAATTTTCAATTAAGTACATTGTGTGTGGCAAATGGGCCCTGAGTCAGCATATGTGCTGAAGGGGATTAGTCCTCCAGCGCCGATTTTCACTCAGGACCCAGAGAGTTATGTGTGCGCTAAACGATGACGTACATGTGTTGTGTGATGTGATTTGTGATGTTTAGTGTAGTGGAATTATATGTCTGTTGGAATAAATAGGAGAAAAAAAACCGTTAAATGTAATAAATAAATAATGTAATAATAAATAGACACATACATACAGATACTGATCTTATATAAATTATTAAACGCTAAACTATAAAGAAAATAAAATTCTCGAAAGAATTAATTATTGATAACTTAAAAAAAAACTATAATTAAATATGCAAGAATTAGTCGTAATAAAAAAATGTTATTCTACATCGCCTGAATTCTCAGGATAACGCACCTCAACAAGTTGTACTAAAGACCGTCCGCTAACAATGGCGCTTCGAACACAAGAGATAGCTATCAAGTAGGTACTTTAGTCAGGTAGTTTGATTCCATTGTCGTTTTATTGACCAGATTTTTATATAAGAAATCATAACGATTTTCATTATATTATTCAAGTTCGTATTATTTACTACTGGTTTTGATTCATATTTTTAAATGTCAGTAGGCAGTATACATTGGTTATTTATTAATAACTAGCGGCCCGCTCCGGCTCCGCACGGGTATAAAATATATAGCCTATGTCATTCACTGAAAAAATGATTAAAATCGATCCAGTAGTTTTTATTTATTCATTACGCATTAAATTTGGAGTAACCTCAAAAATAACAGTATTTCTCCACTATTTAATTTATTTTATTATACGTATAAACCTTCCTCTTCAATCACTCTATCTATTAAAAAAACCGCATCAAAATCCGTTACGTAGTTTTAAAGATTTAAGCATACATACTCGTATAGGGACGGAGAAAGCGACTTTGTTTTATACTATGTAGTGATGACAATTTAATTCCCTATACTTTGACCATATCCTGTTATGTAAACTGTACGTTATTTTACTCACGAACGTAAGACTGAATACTCTTTGATTCCACCGAACTTCAATTATGTCTGTTTGTAACATAAATCAAAACAAAACTTAATAAAAAAAAAACATTGAAATACTAAAAAACTCAAGGTTCAAAAGGACCCTATCGGAATACAAACGAATCAAACAATCTATACATGTAATAAAAATGAAGTGTCTGTATGCAATATCAGAATAACGACTTTTTACTGATTGGATATGAACGTATACATGATACTGATAACAAAAACACAATTTTTAAAATTTTTGTCTGTCTGTCTGTCTGCTTGTTCCGGGTAATCTCCGAAACGGCTGGATCGATTTTGACAGATATCTCACTGACGGATAGTTAAAATTACAGCGAGTGACATAGGCTACTTTATTTTAGACTAGCTGTCATCCGTGGCTTCGTCTGTAGTACTATCTCCAAAAGGATTGGACCTATTTTCACGGGATTTTCACTGCCAGATAGCTAACGTTTTAAAAAGTAATTAAAGCTTTTTTTATTTTGGACTACCTTTTACTCGTGGATTCGTTTGCAGTACTATCTCCAAAATGTTTGAACCATTTTTCACGGAACTTTCACTAATAGATAGCTGTGATCTTATAAGAAGTAATTTACAATTATAAAAAAAAAAGCGCATGCAGAGCTGCGGGCAACAGCTACTAGTATTTAATATATCCCTTCCTCCTATCTCTCATATTAAATCCGTAAATCTGTCAAAATAACTCACTCGGAGAAGTATAGTACGACGGAACCGAAAAAACACCGAACCTCTATTCCGGATCATGATTTCACCTCAAAAAAAAATTATACTAATAGCTTGACCCACATAACTTCATTTATTTTATGAAGGTTGAATAATATCCATGAAAAGTTTATTATTACAAGATCGTTACGTATAAGGTAAATTATTATGTTACTCTATAAAACATATATATACAGGAGTTTTTAGGTCATGTTAATCTCTAATAAAAAGGACCTCTCGAATGACGACTCATGCCGTCATAAAAAAATGATGTCCTTCGAAGTGGCAGGCGCTTAGTTGCAATATAAAGATTATTTCTTCCCGAAGAACATTATACCGCGTAGGTACACACAATTTTATAGCAGCCTAGAGGCGACCACTTTAAGAAAATCACTGCCTTTTTCTGCAAGGAAACCATCTTTTAAACATGGTACGAGTAATAAATCCTTTGAGCAGACATATATTTTAAAAATTTTGAACATAGAATTTTGTATCATTTTTAATATACATTTTTGCAAAGAATTAAGATATTGAAACTTTGTTTTATTCGCGTTAGAGCATATATACTTTTAATGGAGTAAAAACTTAAATTGTACTGTACAATTTTCAGTAATATTCAAGGATTTTTTTATATAGTAACTCATGTCGTGAATTAGCACTGTGTCGTTAACTAAGCAAATTACAACCCAAAAAATGCAAAGGATAGATATTAAAGGTTTGTTTTTTTTACTGCAGTAAAAACTTAAATTGAATAATAAACTTTTCATAAATATCAAAGGATATTTACTCATAGAAACATATGCCTTGTATTATTAACACAATGTTGGAAACTAAGCTAATAGCAATTGGAAAACAACAGCCATCGGGAAATTTGTAATTCATCACTGGTCACCATTGTTATGCCATCTTGCAATAGTTTCGACTGCTGGACAGATAAAGGCTAATTTAACAATGCGACTGCCTAAAACAATAATCACCACTTATTATTATCTACAAAACAACATTTTACTAAAATAAAAACGGTGTATAGTATCCAAAAATTTGTAGCATCAATACTTCCAGAGATTATGTCCTACAGACATACACAGCCTTCATTTTTGAATCGTTAAAAAATCGATATTGAGCTCTGTCTGTACACGTATTTATTTTTTAATGAATGACTATGAAGTTATTCCTCTGTCTGTTTGTATATCTATAATTATAACAAAAAAACCAGCTTGACCGATTTCTCTGAAATTCTAGCCACGAAAAGTTCAATAATCCATTTTCATATCATAAAAAGTTTATTTTACACATTGTAAAAAATAAGAAGTCGAATATAACTACTACAAAAAAACACTTAAGGAGCCGTAGGCAGTTGCTAGTATTAATATAGAAGTAAACAATATACCTTGAATTCTTACTAATTCACAGAGAGTCATTGACACATCATTGCAATTCAAATAAAAGAATCTTTGAGAGCTTTTATTTAATAGGTACCTACATTTTTTTTGTAAGAAAATTATATTTCATTTTAAACTCATAATAAACCTGTTATTTATCATGTTCCTTCATATAATTTAGATTTCGTTGAAAAGTCATAAATAATATTAAAATATAAATTATGTTTTATGGATATGAAACGGACAGATTTGCATATAAAATTAAATTAAAATAAAATTATTGAGGTCGGATTTCGAACAAACATTTTAGTTTCACCTCTTAGATACTTCGTTCTTATTCTACCAACAAATTATCAGGATATATATATATATTTTATATAAAAGTTTTACCACGATATGTGTTTTCTTGTCGTGAATAAGTGTGGCAAGCGGTGTGATACGCATACGCAAGAGCGGGGAAGCAAATGTATAATATTGTTTACAAAAAAAATTGTAAGCAAAGTATAATATTCTTACTTCAATTTTTTATATGTTTCTTTTCCTCCGTGCATACAATATATTATTAAGATAACAAACAAAGTAGACGAAGTCGCGAGTATCGGCTAGTTAACAAATAAATAAATATATTCACACATAATATCTCTATTAGAATTTCTGTTTGCGGTAAATTCATTCGGAACAACCAGAAGCTGAGCTTGTTTAAAATATTAAAAGCATATTTCAACCAAAAACATTTCGGTTCGGCTTTTAGTCATTAGCGCGAATATTAATTAAACACAACGGGTTCGTATCAATTTCCAATAGCACTCTCAATGCTAATATGGTCGTCGCATTGTGTCTGAATATTGGAATAATGAATATCGGTTCATTTACCAGGTCTACAATAATAATGATGTTTCAAATATAATGAACTAGAATTGATAATAATAGCCAGTAACATAAACTACTAGTGTTAATAAATATACTAATAACATATCTAGAGTTATAGACATCTATGATATCTATGGTCACAAGCAATAATTTGTAAAAAAAAAAAAACATTAAACAATGTAATCAACATTGATCAACTAGTTTAGTAGGAGATAATCATCATCATCATCTCAGCGTATACAGATCCACTGCTGGACATAGGCCTCATCACACACCACACAGAGCGTACGGCTCTGTGCCGCCTGTAACCAACGGCTCCCCAGAACCTTAATTAAGTCATCGGTCTATCTCGTGGGGGACCGTCGCACGCTGCGCTTTCGCGTACGTGGTCACTACTCTAGTACGTTTCTGCCCCATCGGCTATCAGTAGTTCGAGCTATGTGCCTTGCGCACTGCTACTTTAGCTGTGATATTCGGTGAGCTATATCGGCAACTTTAGCTCTCTTACGGATGTCCTCATTTCTGATTCGATCACGCAGAGAAGCCCCAAGCATGGCTCTTTCCATCGCTCGCTGGGTGACCTTGAGCTTTCTTATGAGGCCCATAGTTAGAGCAGCCACGTCTCTGATAATACGTACAAGATATAAAGGCTTGCTCAATTAAATTTTGATGTAATCAATAATTCAGTACGTCCAAAGTAATAAGTGAAGTAAAAAATAAATACAAATTCTTTACTCGAGAGATATAAAATTCAACCCAAAAAATAAGCCTCTTACAAATAAATGAATGAACGTGGTGTAGTTTAAATAAATAATTCATTCTGAAGGATTGTTACAATGCTATAAATGTGTCAGAATTTAAAAAATAAAGTCCGACTATATTATTTTTCATATATATCTATACAAACACTCTTTGCATTACAAACGTATTGCAACACAGTAATAAATTCGACTCGTGTTTATTACCAATCTGCATTAAGTAATGAATGCTGCTTGAATAATATTTTTCAATTTAAAATAGTCTAAACATTGTAGATTGTAGTACACTGATAGTGGCCGAATTTATTAAGTAAAATTCTAATTTACTATTTATAACAATATTGCATTAAAATCTAATGAGGACCGTTATTAGCAGTATTAAAGATGAATACGTTCTTGTCGTTATCTCACACTAAGTAAAATCAACATACATTGTTTTCCTATTCCACTCACCTCTATCAGCTTTCATCTCAGTATTCACACTTTTATACACATACCATTCCTTTCACAGCCTGTGCGTAGTCTTCTTCTGCGCAAACATCCGTCCACATTCATCATAGTCAATATTCTGTCTTAAGACATATCTAAACTTATTACAAGTACTATATTATACCGCTGGTGTTTTTTTTTAGGGGGCAAACAAACAGGTAGATCACATGATGGTAAGTGATCACCGCCGTCCATAGGCACTAGCAACACCAGGGGAGTCACAAGTGCGTTGCCGGCCTTTTAATATATGTGGGCCTCCGGCGCTCTCGCTGACCACGATCGAAACGCAACAGTGCAAGCACTGTTACTTCACGTCGGTTTTCTGTGAGAGGGTGGTACTACCCCGGGCGTGCCGACCCATTCATGCTGAAACCAGTGATAGCTTCAGCGTAGCTCTTCCACCTACATGTGTTATACAGATACTTCTTCTTTTTTTAATAACGAGACATCAAATATCCGTCATATAACGCATACACCGGAGGAAAAGCCTTATTGATTTACACGAAGAAATTAAATCGGACAGCAAAGCATTCGTGCTTGAATTGACCCCAACAGACACACTTGTCAAAAAAAAAACCAGTCATCATGTTTCACTAGACCAAGTGTATCTCCAGGTAACTAATAGTTTTTGGCGTAACATTTACCGCCTTTCAACGTCAATCATTTACCACTAAATTAAATAATACCATTTAACGAAACCTATATTAACGAAGACATATAAAGTTGCACAAAAAAAAAACATCATTTTACTAGCGCAAACCAAAACTAAATTCATCTAAACAAGCTTGAGCTTTATTTCGTATGAAAAATACAACACAAAGTTATGACAACACGAGTGCAGCTTTATAAAAAATAAAACAAGCATTTTAATCGTAAATACACTTATTGCAGTGAACTTTATACCTTATGTACAGTAGTAATTAATTTCAGTTTACCAGGGCAGCATTATTTGAACGATATACATTTACCGCTGTGAGGAGTATAAATTCCAAAATTATTGGATTTAAGCCACCGTATTAAATAGTGATACAATTTATGTTACAACTCGATTAATCATACTTTGATATTTTTATTTATTGAATTTTAATCTACGATCGTAATTACAGTTTTATATTCGAAAAGCGATCGACGGATACGCATTGATTTGTATTCGGAAAAGCATGTTCCTAATTTTAAACAAGTTATAATATAGAAGAGTATGATAAAGTCTTAACTAGTTGTAATTGTAATTCTAATATTATAAATATGAGTTTGTTATGCTTTAAATAGCACATCTATTATCATAAAAATTGACACACACTTTGTCAGGGGTACATTAAAGAGCACAGGACACCTTTCATCTCGAACTCTGTACTCTGTACCCGAGGAATAGTCAAATATATTTTACTACATAAATGCGAACAAAGTCGAGGTCAAAAGCTAGTTTATTAAAACAAAACATTAGGAGAAGAAGGTTTCAAAAGCATTCTTTAACTACAATAATTATTATCGACTTAGCTGAGATGACGAACGACTCGTGTTCTTTTTCAGGTTCCAGGCTACATATATGTAGGTATGTCAAGTTTCATTACAAAAGTTTCAAAGGTATACTTGTAACAATATTACAAACAGACAAACGGACAGAGCTGATTTCACTGTTATAAGTGTTTTATATGATTAAATAAAGCTATATTTACGACAGATGTACAATGTGATGGAACCAACGAAAATATATCTGAGGTAATTTAAAAGAATTTAGACCTCTCGTCGCCATTAATGAATAAATTATATTAAAAAACGTATTATTTTAGCTGTAAAGCTTTCAAAACTTCACCTACCTTAGTCGAGTTGTATTTTAACACCAAAGGAAAGTGTTACTTGAGAATTTTGCCTTGACAAAAATGTCCACTGACCTGCAATAAAGAATACAAACAATATTAATAATATACTATACTATATAATCTAATATAATTTACATAAACGATCAGAATGGACTCTCTAATATATCCATATGTATATAATGTGTTTTTATTAATGTCCCATTTTTTCATACATCTATTAGAAGAGTACCCAGTGAACAGCGAGGGAAAATAAACTGAGCAGTGTAGAAAATTAGTCCTGTATGTAATTATTTAAAAAAATACAACACCAAGGAAAATGTTAACGCAGGGGAATTTACATCAAAAAATACTACAATAACATTACAAAACTTGACTTCGTTATTCTATGATGAGCTGCGTTTCATTTTTCCCACTTTGACACCGCCTGCGCCGTGAACCGAACTGTGGCGCTAGAACTATTACTTCATTTTTACTCAGGGTTACTTTTCGACTACAATTTTCTGTGGTAATTGCACCACTTCTAAAGGCCGTAGGGTGATGTTACACAACCAGTAATTTTCCTCAAGAAATAATCTTTAAAATGCAAAAAAAAGTGTTCGAAATATGACAAGTAGTCGCAGAGATTAACGCTTTTTAAAACATACCAAATGTCTTGGGGTTCCATAACAGCTCTATTGTATAAATTAGTACACATATAAAGGTTACAACGTCTCTGAAGCAAAATCGCTATTTAAATTCAGTACAAATTAATAAAATACAGTTAGGCATACAGCATTATTATTGTCCGCGACGCGATAAAATCTATAAAGCTTCGTATCACGCACGCAGGTTTTAATGTGTCAAATTATTTACACTGTAGTAATAACGTGTGTTAACAACGCGTGTAACTTGATACTTTCCCATCATAATAGAAGCACGTTCTACTAAAGCCACCGTGCATGATTTTGTATAACATGTTTCCCTTAATTGATACACGTATTTCATGGTAACGTCGAAATGATCATTCTTTAATATGTGGGAATTACCTGAAATTATCATACCGTTCATATCATACGGTTCCTGGGGCCTCTACAGATTCACCGGACTACTAAAGGGAGCGCTTATGGCATTCAACCGGTTTATTCAGGCGATCAGCGCAAGGGCACAAGGTGCGCTTCGGCTTAAACTGTCGCCGAATATTTTAATCACTTTTATTATCGCCTATACGTTATCGCCTATATGTTAGGACAAAAACAACTGGCGATAGATTTTCCTTCTCTCTATGGTCACCATTGCTCTTCGACTATACTGAGCTTCTATACAGACTTCTGACTATACAGTGTCGTCACTTTCTTAAATAAAATAAAAATTAGCATATAAATATACTCTATAAATTACTGATTTCTTTCCTCCATTCGCATAATAATCAAACGGTATTCAAAACCACTCTCTCCTCCGAGGTATTATTGCTTATAGGAGATGGGACAAGGTTTATCGATCGCGGGGGTCATATGGACCCCTCTCTATCTACAGTCAAAGGTCGCGGGTTGCGGTGAAAGTAGCGATGCTTTCGCTATTCGGCTCGCCGGTCGATTATGTCCCTCGGCTTAATGTCGTGGAAGGTACAGTCGGCAAGAAATGTATCGTAGAGAACCAATAAGCTATATTTCTATTATGACTATTTTGAAATTATATCATTATATTTAGTTCTTGTGCAAATATTTAACTTGGAAACAACGTTTTTTTTTTTTATTTTAATTAATTTTACACTATCCTTTATTGTTATTTTTAATGTAATTTATCGTCACGAACTTAACGTTTAGAGAGCCTTTTTACCAACTTCATAATACTATTTTTTATTTGGTCATTATTGATAAACCGCCATAGCAATGCGTAATGATAAGTAAGTTACGCAATACCCGGAAAAGTGCTTCATACACTAGTAAGGGTCTTGTCAACTTAGTTTAGCCATTTTAGAGATTAACCCAGATAAAGTGCAGCGAATTCAATTTTATTTATTTGTAAACGTATCATACATCTGGGGAAATATAAAAGGGATAACAATTTTGTTTCTTTCTCTTATAAACTAAACTGGGGATCACATTTTTGTCTTTTTTCGAAGAACCTCTTGGCGTAGTTCCGAGGGAAAACCGTGCGCGAGTAACGAGTGTAGGGATTAATATTTTACACAATCATAATAACTTGTATTAGATCTTGTAATCTGCAAAATAGTTATATTGAAAATGTCTACCTACAAAGCGCATGTTGTGGCGGCTTTTAAAATTCATTAAGCTTATAGCTGTTTTCGCGTAGCTTAATTCATGTATGGTGTATTAGTTACTGATTCTCCATGAATTAAAAAATAAATAACTAGTTAACACTTACGTTCCCGAGTGTATATAACGTGCACTAATAGATATGGAATGAAAGCGTTGATCAGTGTGGACGGATCGCACCGCAGAATCTACGAGCGCGGACACGACTCAATGAAAGCTTAGTAACTACACAACAATAGATGAATAATTAACGAACTATAGATAAATCGGTATGGAACAGCAGTAATGGCGTTTATTATCCGTTACAATACAATGCAAATTCGCGATTCATCTAACAACTCACACCGTGGTATATGATTTGAACTTTATTCAGAAGGGAAAGCCGAGTATAGGCGAAGTTTAATTCATCCATTTGGGAAATGAGGCAGCCTTTTTTCTAAGTTACCACATGCTGTATTAAATCGTTTCCGTAACAATTTTTGATAATATTGATTTTTTTTTAACTGACCTACAAACCTTCAAGAAACAAGCCTACTCCGTCTTTAAAGGCCGGCAACGCAACTGTGATGCTCCTCATGTCACAGGTGTCCATTAGCCCACCGCTTACTGATCGTCAAGCAACTCGACTGTTCATTTGCCTTCCATCGCATATACGGTTTCTACTATTGTTTTTGTTCTTGTATTATGCCTTACTACCCTTACTTATATTATAAAAATGAATGTGAGTGTGTTTGTTACGCTTACACGTCTTAACTAGAGAACCGGCCAGTTATGAAAATTTTCAGACTGGTTGCAAGGAGCATAAAAAAGGACATAGGGTACATTATATTATATTTGATGATATATGTACTGTTACTCAGGGATAAATGAAATGTACGTTAACGCATGCTAAACCGAGGGCAAAAACTAGTATGTAGATAATTAGGAAGTACATTCGAATATAATGCACTATACTGAAATTATTAGTATAATAATGGCTCAGTGTTTACCTGCTACCTACAATGACCCTGGACTTTCGGTAAAGACGAAATATAGTGACGAAAGCATAGCACGGTGATAGGGCATTTCCTCACTGAACTTGAACTTGAAGAATCTGTTACTATGCAAGTTACTATACGTAACGTAAGTATACGTCAGCTGTATTCGAAAGGTACAGGCTCAGGAGGTAACGTGTTTATGGATTAGATATAGGATTATGGTTAAACAGTGACAGAGCAACAAACTATCAAAAATATACGTAATTATGTAACAAATTATTACCCTCAGTATTGTTTTTATTACTACTATTATATTATTTATTGAATATCAATAAAATAATAGAGGCCTATCGTTGTGCATAGTTTTCACTTAGACCACTCGGTTCATATCTAAGGAAAAAATATCACAATAGACTCACTTAATATAAAGTTATTATAATAAAGATATTTATGAAACTATAATTTGTATAAGCGCAACGCGTTCAGCAACGTGTTTTCTTGCCGTGGACAAGTGAGGTATACGATATGGTTCGCGCATACTCGAGCAGGGATGTATTAAACGAATAAAGTTGTTGCAAATTACAAGCAAAGTATATTTTTGCTTTAATTGCTTTTCCTCTGTATATTAAATATATTCTTAATATACTAAACAAAGTAAAAAAAAATCCGGCTAATAGTTTGTATACAACATGATACATGCTATACATCAGCCATGTACAACTCTAGTTTGATTTATCTCAGAAACCAAGTCAGTCATTTGAACTTTAAATTAAAAAAAAATAACCATACTCTAACAATAACTTTACATCTTGTCCTGACGAATACGGTAACTCAAACGTTCACCTTCACTTACTATCCTGACCAAACAGAACCCTAATATCTAAGGTTATCGCAACACCCATCTTTATCTAATTACACTAGGTTTTAGAAGATAGTCCTTATTAACTTTATAATTTTCAAAGGTATGTAAATACATATAATATATGAATAATCTGCACCATCTATAAATTAATTATAATTTTTATATTTTACAAGTAATATACCAACAGTTTCAATAGACGCGACGGGTTCAACAACCATCAGTCACCATCGGATTCAACCGTCAACCAAAAACGCGTTTCAATTACTCTTTGTTGGTTCAGTTAGTTTAGCAACTGAATCGGAGCTTTCGGTGAAGGAAAACATTAAGATGAAACCATAGCATGGTGGTAGGGTTTTTCTAAGTCCGCCTGACTAGCTACGACCCTCAAGTTGCAAATCCGTCGACAAGCACCTGTTGGTGTGTTCCGACAGTTGCATTTGAGAGCCAGTTCTCCCTCTAGGTTAAGCGTGACTTACCATCTTAGACCACATCATCATTTAACATCAGATAAGATTGTGGTCAAACTTTAGCCTACAAAGTAAAAAAAAAAAAGTTACTAATATTTCTTTCTTTCTATTACTAGTTTCAGATTAAAAGTCTTCGGGTACACTTCACATAACTAATATCAAACGTTTTTGGTACAGTGACACGTCGCAGGGACCAATCAATTTCAGACGGAAGTGCTTAAAACCCCGTCCACTATAATATTTAATGATGGATTTTCCGCAAAGTAACGCCTTCATCAATCAAATACTAATAGAATCGTATAGTTGTTATAATGTATATAAATATATTGTATATAACATAAAAATAATATAAACTTTTTAATATCAGATGTTGCAAGCAAGCTTATGATTTAAAAATAATTATCTGAAAACAGGTCCATAGTAGTAACACACCTAGAAATAATAAAAAAAATTAACAGACTGAAATAAATAAAAAGAATTCGTTGAAAAAGACAATAATTGAATTTTTAACGTTCCAAGTTCCAATCACTTTATCTATACAAATAAATAACACAGTACAAGTAAATAACATAGTGTCAAAATAACAGCTTTATTCTAAATTTATATCAAAATTAAACACGATAGTTATAAATAAAAAACATTTTTTGTCTGCCTGTTTGTTTGTTCCTGCTAATCTCGGAAACAATTGGACCGATTCTGAAAGAACTGTCACTGACAAATAGCTAATGTTGTAAGGATTAACTTAGACCAATTTATTTTAGACAAAAAATAGTTCCGCACAAATATAACAAGTTTTCACACTGAATATCGCAACATCTTTTGTAAAATTCCACGCGAGTCGCTAGTAAGATTTAGTCTATAATACTAAATGAAAAAGGACAAAATGTGCTCACGCATTTCTGTAACCATCAACCGCTAAACTATGCCAGGAATTCCTTTAATACAGTCATGCCTGTCGATCATTGTCGCTCGGCTTCGGCGAGTGTAAAAGGTTTTAAATACTTCGTATCACTAGAAATAACTACAATAAAACTCATAAAACGAAACTGTTCGCGTTTAAATGCTTCCACTATCAGTTTAGATAGGATTGTGTAACGACTACTTAATGAGCATGGAGTAAAACTGTAACATCCGCTGGATAACATTATTTTGCCTCTTTATTATTTGCTAGTTACAATACATGTTACATACAGTATAATCGTTAAAATAAATATTTCTTATGCGTCTATGCAGAATGAGGTAATGTTATTCGAGTTAATAAATTTATACGTATGTGTATTTTTTTTTGGTACGTACGGCACGTAGTTTAAAGTCGATAGTTTTTAACATAATTAGGTGTCATTAAATTCACCACGATTGTGGGAATGTTATAGGGTACATACTATTACGTCCGTAGTCCTTTATTGCCTTCCGTGCTCGCTGCCAAACCTGTTGATCCCGTTAAGGCCTCGTTAGACCAACAGGCGTTAGTCAGTTCGACAAAAAAAGTTTATGAAATAAGAAATAATTGAAGAACAAAATTAAGTTTTATTATTGCCTTCCGCGCTCGCTACCAAACCTGTTGATCCCGTTAAGGCCTCGTTAAACCAACAGGCGTTAGTCAGTTCGATAAATAAGTTTATGAAATAAGAAATAATTGAAGAACAAAATTAAGTTTTATTATTGCTTTCCGCGCTCGCTGCCAAACCTGTTGAACCCGTTAAGGCCTCGTTAAACCAACAGGCGTTAGTCAGTTCGACAAAAAAGTTTATGAAATAAGAAATAATTGAAGAACAAAATTAAGTTTTATTATTGCCTTCCGCGGTCGCTACCAAACTTGTTAAGACCCATTAGACCAACAGCGTCAATCAGTTCAAGAAAAAAGTTTATGACATAAAAAAAGTAACTTATATATAACTAATTCTCAATATCTCATTCATTAATAATAATATACATATAAAAGTTTCAGTATTTTTAGAGTCTGATATTTTCTCTTTATTATTCATTCTACTTATAAATACGGTTAATAAAAGGGGTCATCATATGTTAATGAAATTAGTACCAAAAATGAAAATTGGGAAAAAAATTTAGACTCATAATTATCTTTATATCAGTAACAATATTTGCATACATACATATTTAATAATATAAGTTCTATCATTTCATCTAAATTGAATATTTATAAAGCATATCGTATGTTAAATGTTAAAGGTAAAAATTCAACTTCGATTTAATAAGGAACTAAACGAAACTCATTAATACATACATTAATTAGCAACGAAATACTTAAGATTTTTTTTTTGTTTTTGACAACCAATCTTCTAGATTATTATTGCCATTGTCGAGTAGATAATAATAGATGGTAGCCCCCTTGTTAGAAATTTCCAGGCAGTTTTTGTGGCATTTCAGAATTCATGCTCCGCGGCATTATTTTCCATCCACTCTACTTATGCACAGTAACCGAACTATATTACGGATATTACCAAATATAGAGTAAAAATAACATAAGATTATGGTGTAAAATATAAAAGCCACCACATATGTGATAGACAAAGATCCCGCCAAAATCTCCCCTAATGAATAGTTGTATAGAAGCGTATGGCTTTTATAAAATCTAGTCTATAGACATGTACACTATGAGACAGGATTAAGAGAGGAACTTTTTGTAGATCGAAATCGGGCAGTGCTACTTACATCTACGACCACAGAACAAAAATATACATATTGTAGTACATAATATGGTAACAGTTTATTGCCCTTTTCATTATTAACTCACAACCACCTGTCATCTCAACGCTTTATGAGAATAAGGTTCTTGGTATTATACAAGTTCATTTTTTAAGCTCCAGATAACGAAACCCATTAATTTCATCGCCTTAATTTAGGAATTTATTTTATTGCATTTCGAGTTGTCTAAAAGTATATCGGCTTCATTATATTCAGCGTCATAAACTGTTAATTGGCGTATTAATCAATTTTCCATCGTCAGTCGATCAATTTTGAAGCGATGATGGTTTAGTTTATAGCTTGTTCGGACACGGCCTCGAAGGACGTTGGTTCGAATCCTAGCAACTGATTCGGAGCTTTAGGTGAGCGGAACCATCGTGATGAAACCATAGCATGGTGGTACAGCTTTTTCTAATTCCGCCTGGCTAGCTATCACACTCAAGTTGAAGTGTGTTCCGGCATTCCGGCAGCTACACTTGAGACTCACGCTCGCCGGCTCTCTGCCCTAGGAGCTGGAGGGGCGGCAAGGAAACGTTTGAGGGAGCCTCCGGCTCCCAGGGAGATGGAGGGAAAGATGCGAGAGGGGAGGGAGACCGCTATGGAGCGGAGGCGGCAGGATCTGGCGGACACGCGGTACGGACGATATACGGTGGACGCCGTCCGCCCGGTCCTGCTGCAGTGGATTAAAAGGGAGTGGGGCTCGCTGACGTTCCAACTGGTGCAGGTGCTGACCGGCCATGGCTGGTTTGGTTGGTACCTGCACCAGATCGCTCGCAGGGAGCCGACCGCCGCATGCCACGAGTGCGGCGCTGAGGAGGACACCGCGCAGCACACACTGTCTGAGTGTGTAATCGAGGATGTAATCTCGCAGAAAGAGGCGGCGGAGAGGGCCCGAGAGGCGAACCCTCTCAGCGGCCGTCTCCCCCAAAGGAGGGCCGGTGGAAGGAGGCGGCGATTTGTCCGCCTCCTTCCACCTCCGTAGCCGGACCTGAGGGGATGGGCCGGGGGGACCATCTCCTCATTGCACAGGTTCGGCGGACGAGGGGAGGCAGCTGGTCATGTACCCTGTGTACCTCCCTATAAGGACGGAGCCCGGCGGCCGTCTTTCGCCGGGCTGACCGCTGGGGGCGGCATGGTGATAGCTCAGCACGGTGCCATGCCGCCCCAACTTAAAGCGGTGGTCAGGTACACCGTGGGGTTTTAGTCCATGAGAGTCTGACATAACCCATTCTCTCCCCCGGGAGGATAGGTATCCATAATGGATTTCCCCACGTTAATAAAAAGAAAAAAAAAAGCTACACTTGAGACACGGGCTAGGCTTAGCGTGTTTACCATCTTAGACCGCATCATCATTTAACATCAGATGAGATTGTGGTCAAACGATAACCTATAAAGTAAAAAAATAAATAAATGTATAACGCAGAACGATAAAAGGAATTCGAATAATAATCACATCCCAAGTTAATAATCAAGAAGAAATTTCCCATTAATTTCAATGTCAGAACATAGCGTTCGTCATTAACTGTTATTGAAGATCGAAGGTTAACAGACACTTGATTAATTCATGGTTAATTAGAAAGCTTTTGTCACAGAATTAGTCACGGTAATGTCTCTCTCTCTGGGTGTGGTATATTATGGCACGTTAACGCTTCGTTTGTAAACCACGCTATTTACTAGTAAACTATTACAATCGATAAATAAAAATGTGGTAAATATTTCTTCACCTCGTAAATGGAAAGCATAAAAAAAAGAAATAGTTACGCGTCATGGTTCTGAACCAGTATATCTGTGTCAAATATTTAAATACAAGATATGATGAATTGTAAAGGACTAGCATTACGACCGCGGCTTTGAGTGCGTAAACTACAATATATCTTTACTGTTGCTTTTTTTTTTTGTATTGTAATTAATTTTATACCTGACTTCAGTTTATATATGATATAATTACCATAGAAATTTGCTTTTACATCCCTAACAGTTGAATTTCAAGAAATTCCTTAACTAATGTTTCCGGCATAAAATGAACACTCTCAAAATTTCAAATGTCCAATTTTAGTACTTCGGACTGGACCATGATGAGTTAGGTAGGCTTATTATACATGTAGAATTGTAGCTCAAAAGCTGGACATAGAGAAGTGTAACAGGGCCTCCAGCTCCGGTGCCTCTATATACGAAAGGCATTATTAGCATTACACATTTGTAATATGAAATAAAAAACGGCAGAAAAAATGTTCACCGTTTCAAACTCGTACTTCTCGCCGCTGTCTAGCTGGTCACCCATACACCTTCAAACCTAGTAAAATAGCGACAACATTGAGGTTCTCTAGAGCCTGGGTTATGCGTACGCTAGCGTTATGGAATGGGTTACCGAGCACAGTTTTCCCCCAGGGCTATGACATGAGGCTCTTCAAGAAGGGACTGAAAGAGTCTTCAAGGTCGGCTGTACAACAGTAATGTCCATGGTATTGCAGCTGTTCATAGGCGACGGTAACCATTTAGCATCAGGTGGCCGTCTGCCTGTTTACTGCTGCCTTTTGGTATAAAAAAGTCCATATTCACGAAACATATTTTTAAAACATCTAGCATTCTACTTCGTATTCATATACGGTAATTAACAAGTGAAATTATGGAGCCACACTTCACCGTTGCCTCTCAACCTTTAAATCTCGTTCTAAGCTTTAAGAATATAATGTAACCCTGATTAATAAAATATTTACAATATCATTACATCCAGAGGTAATGCACGGTCATAGTGCATGGTGGTGCATGAGACATGTGTTATAAGCGACAAGGACCTCTTATTCGACTTTTATAACGTGTTCTAAACAGTCCTGATATAATATATGCCATGGCGTATATGTGTTTAAATGAAGGCTGTTTAACGAAAGCCTATAATTAACCCACGCTACAATGTGTTTAACAGTTGTCCGAGTCAAATTAAACCAAATGTTCCAATTAATTAACATAGTATGTATACTATCGTTTATAACATAAACTAGCGGCCCGCTCCGGCTTCGCACGGGTATATAATATATAGCCTATGTCATTCACTTGAAAAAATGATTAAAATCGATCCAGTAGTTTTGATTTATTCATTACTGCCCGTGGTCCGCACGCGTTAAATTTGGAGTAACCTCAAAAATAACAGTATTTCTCCACTATTTAATTATATTATTATACATATAAATCCTTCCTCTTCAATCACTCTATCTATTAAAAACAAACCGCATCCAAATCCCTTGCGTAGTTTTAAAGATTTAAGCATACATAGGGATATAGGGACAGAGAAAGCGACTTTGTTTCATACTATGTAGTGAAATTACAAATGTTGCCTTGTATTAAAATACTAGTAAGAAACAATAACCGATCAGAATAGCAAAAGGAACGATTGTTGTAAACAATAACCATCAACTTCGCTCAGTAATAATAAACTTACAAACTCAAAGTTGTACACAGCTAATATTTTGATGCCTCAAGTTGTACTAGAAAGCCGATACTAAGTTATTATAATACTGGAGTTCAAAGGGCAAACAAAAGACCTCGAGGGTAAATCTGTGGATTAGTAAAGAAGTAGGTGGTAGATGAAAGTTTGCGATCCGCGCAAAAAGTTTTCTTATACAAAAAATAAAGGAATAAATAAATAAATATTACACATGTAACAAATTACTTTCTTATTTTAACTTACAAACAAACTAACATTCGCATTTATAATATTAATAAGGATACATCAACCTTGATGTAATTAATAAAAACAGAGTAATATAATGAATCATAAATTATAATGATTTCAAATTATAGCAAACATAATTAACTCTTTTTTTTTAATTCAAATAATTCTACATTTCATAATTTTACAAACGATGTAAAAATAAAAATTACAATACAAATTTAATTAACTTTAAAAAAAAAAAAAACAAAAGTCAACGTTAGAATTTTACAAACGACGTAAAACTAAAAATTAGGTACTATACAAATATAATGAACACTTTTCTTAAAAAACCCCAAAAGTCAACATTACAATTTTACAAACGATGTAAAAATAAAAACTACAATATAAATATAATTAACTCTTATTTTTAAAACCAAAAAGTCAACATTACAATTTTACAAACGACGTAAAACTAAAAATTAGGTACTATACAAGTATAATGAACATTTTTCTTAAAAAAAAAAAAAAAAAAACAAAAAATCAACATTACAATTTTACAAACGATGTAAAACCAAAACTTACAATAGCTCAAATTAAAATATACACAACCATCACACACAATGTAGGTATTTATAAACATCACAGTCAATTTGTAATCGGAAACCTAAACGCAACGTACATCCATCCGTGTGCCAGTTTTCGACAGTTGTCATAATAATCATCTCGAAACAGTACAGCACAATGGCGAAAAATTACGCAATACAATAATTTTACCAAACAAAGGTCGAACATAATAAATGCATCCGGCACAATGGATAACAAGCAAGCAGCATTATTCATAATTTAACGTCAATGAATACAATCTCGAACGTTCCATGACGAATACTGAATTTGATAATATTATTATTATTATTCTAAAGCTAATTTGAAATAGAAACACAATAATAAAGTAGAATATTTATCGTAAATATTTTAAAGTCAATGCACGTAACCGGCGGACTCGGTATAAGTAGCGATGGACTTTTAATAGAGGACGCGCTCGAAGTTGAAACTGGAAACCCGTTCGACTGGTTTCATATTAAAAAACCATTATAAATACAAAATGATCATCATAGTTGAAGACAGATAAGAGGTTGTTTCACATACTAGCATGAAAAAAAAAAGCGATTTCAATTTTATTTAATCAGGCCCCAGGCGGACATTGTCCTGCCCTGATAATAAAAAATAAATACATATGTGCATCAAATGCTTGAGGTATATAGTAAATAATAGCCTTTCAATAACACCCTTTTATGTGACAATTTTTTAGAAGATAAGATAGTTATAGTAAGCTATCCTTAAAAGATAGATATATGCCATCAAAAACTTTTCTGTAGATCTATAAAAGAGAAATATCTTACTATGCATTGTTTTGTTATATCTCAAAAGAATTAGGCAGCGTCTTCGGTGAAAGTTCCCCCAGGCGGCTTGACTTTTTCCAACACTTCCAACAATTATCGGCATAGTATGTCAACCAATTTACGCAAAACCTTAACAACTTATATATCTAAACCTTCCTCATATATTACTCTATCTATTAGTGAAGAGCGCATTACATTCCATCCAGTAGTTTTTAAGTTTATCGCGAACAGACATACAGACAGACGCGGCAGACGACTTTGTTTTATAATATGTAGTGACGATTACACAAATAAAATAGAAAATATACAGCAATGATCAATAAAGATACAGTAAGAGGAAAACTCTATGGTAACCATTCCTAAAATAAATAATAATTACCACAGATATTCGACGACTAAGTTAGTAAAATCATACTACAGATCAAAAGTTTCAATTAAATATTTTCCAGTCAAACAAAAATATACCTACACCGTAGATGTAAACCTAGCATATTAAAATAGAATTGCCTATAAAGTGATTGTGAAGTTGACGAAGATATATTATTAATTGAAAAGCCAATGAACTCGCTACTCGGATACAAATTGCTACTACCAGTGGAGGACATGACTAATTATTACGAAGACGTGAGAAGAAACTTTAATAGCCGCCATCAGAAGAAGCTTATCATGTTGAAAATACTAAAATTACGCGTGACACTTATTAACAATCGTTTCGAATAAATAATTGAAGAAAATACTGCCTATAATAAAAATAGAAGAAAAGTAATCATATATATACGCATAATTTATAGGATAGGATGCCAGTAAACTGTCTGTCTATACAGGATAAGTAAACCGTAACATTAGAATCATCAGGACATAGATAATAATAGTTAAATGCTTATAAACTACGTATATAAATAATAAAATAAAAAAGCCTTTTAAATGCTACAATGGTATATAAACTACTAGCAATATTGCATTTTTTTTTATTTACATTATTTAACAACTTTTTTTTTTTTATTATAGAGGGCAAACGAACAGGTGGGTCTCCTGATGGTAAGTGATCACCACCGTCCATAAACACTAGCAACACCAGGGGAGTCGCAAGTGCGTTGCCGGCCTTTTAATATATGTGGGCCTCCGGCGCTCTCACTGACCGAACGAAACGCAACAGTGCAAGCACTGTTACTTCACTTCGGCTTTCTGTGAGAGGGTGGTACTACACCGGACGAGCCGACCCATTCATTCTGAAACTAGTAATAGTTCCAGCGTAGCTCTACCACCTATGACATAGCTCTACCACCTATGAAAACAACTATTTCATACTGTTTATTTCCGAATTATCATTATTTCAGTTATCATTTCTTCATATTAATAAATTGTCTCGTCACTCATCTCAGAGGTGTAGGCCTCCCCCAATAGTCTCCATCCGTCCTTTCTCAACGCAATTCGGGACGTATATAAATAACACTATAAAAATTGACACGAAGAAAAAAAAAAAAGTAAAAATATTTAAACAATTAATAAAATGACGTACAAAAAAGAAACATAAAAAATGCAAATGAAATATAATAAACAGCAGGTATGACGGTAATATCGAAGGCATTAGCCGTTCCAATTAGAATACGTAATTCCGAACAACCAACCGGTGTCAATGTACGGAGATTCAAATCCAATAAAGTCAACATTACAGGAATGACTATCGGATGTTAGTTTACAATAACGGTACTTACTTTATTTAACAGGTTTCCTAATACGGACCATCGTGTTGCAAGAAGCCCGTCAATTCATTCGCCGGTATCGGATGTTAGTGTGAATTAGGCTATGGCTTTAAATTCAATATCACTTAAATCAAGTCATTTTGGAAATTTATATTGAGAAATGTATAAAAACATACATAATACATGCATTATTATAACATATATAATTAGAATACAACTCCTTTGAAGGTTCAAACACGTCAAAACTACTGAACATATCGACATAAACTAAGCCTCGATACGAAATTTTTCGATGTTCTAGACCACTTATTTTTATGGATGCGATTGACCCTTCGCCATATTTCTTAATGCCCAAAGAATCAGGCGCGAATCAGCTAGTTTTAACATATATCAAGAAAACTGATAAAAACGTTACGATACCACAAATTGCGAAGATCGTGACCTTGTAACTTTTACACGTCGATAAATATTTGCTAAATGGAACATTATATAGTATCTATTAATTTCAGAGTCATCTGCGGGGTCTGGCAGTTAAGCTCGAAATGGCAAGGTTTTTGTAAAATCTATATTATAATTAACCTTTGAATAAAAAGTAGAAATTAATATATGTATATGTTTAAGGAATATGGTGATCAGATTTTATCTGTTGCAAAGAACCGAATATCTCAAACAATATTTATTTCACTATTAAAACAAACAATGTTTCGCTGTTAAACGACATAAACTCTTATCTATAATGCTATATAAATTGTATCATACAATCACTGGAATAAATGACAAAGTGTATCAAAGAGTAACAGCGTAAGTGACGGACTACGATTTCCTATAATATAAAACAAAATCGTCTGCCGCGTCTGTCCGTCTGTTTATTCGCGGTAACCTCAAAAACTACTGAACGGATTGTAATACGGACTTCTCCAATAGATAGAGTAATACATGAGTAAGGTTCAGGTATATAATTTGTCAAGTTTTTTTTTTTTGTAAATTGGTTGAAATATAATGATAATTGTTGAAAGAAGCGGAAAAAATTCAAGCCGCCTTAAGCGTTTCATGCGCATAAGTATATATTTTTTATTATCAGGACAGGACAACATCCACCGGTCCTGCTAATGTATAATACACTTATATGCCGTTCTAATATGTCAATGTTTATTTCTATGTTTTAATATCTATGCTTACTATATCTATACATTGTCAACCGGTAATGTTACTACGAAAATTCTTGTTCTAAATGTTTATGGTGGCGATACGTTTTTTTCCTTCATGTTGTGAACTAAGAAGATTCACCTCAATGCTTACCGCGTGCCTTAATCAACACTTCTTGAGATATTTATACTACACCTACATGAATAAATACATAAATAGACCTATCACATATTATAAAACAAAGTAGCATTCGTGTCTATCTGATTCTATATGATTTTGACACGATTTTCTCTATTATTTTGAGAATTTCTTCTGGAAGGTGTACTTACATGTATATCATATTTAAACAAATTAAATAAAAATCGATTTATTCTACTGAAGTCGCAAGAAGTTTTCCAGCGCTTACGTTGGTAACGTTGGCCAAATTTGACGAGATACGCTACAACATTGCACATCTTTTTATAAATGCCAAGGTACCAAAATCCAAAATGATATATATCTATACATATATCTATATCTTAAGGATAACTCGAGTTATCATTTATAACTTTTAAATATAATTAGTTACTTGTGACATTATTTTCAACGAATACAGTATTTCATTATCCAATTAATTACTTTCGTTACGTTGGGCATTTTCTGTACATTAAATATTACCCTATACAGTATACCACTTCAATAAATAGCTTAAACGATAAAGAAAATATCACAGATTTAACATTAAGTGCACGGAAAAACAAGTAATTCGTTTGATGATGTTGACAGAACTTCTATATGACTTTCAAGAAATGTAAGTATCAAAGCCCTAAATTATTTAATCTAAACGTTTTAAATACATACAACGCTACATTAGTATATCAATCATCACTTTGCATGCAATCATGCAAAGCTAGGATGAGTCGCTACGGTAAAAATAATACAATTAAAATGAACTACTCGAATCTCGGAAAACACAATAAAAAAGAAAACAATAAATTTACGGTCATAAAGTTA
Source organism: Antheraea assamensis (assembly GCA_035772565.1). Lineage (NCBI taxonomy): Eukaryota > Metazoa > Arthropoda > Insecta > Lepidoptera > Saturniidae > Antheraea > Antheraea assamensis. Next base: position 1,556,204 of record JAQQSE010000060.1, read on the forward strand.
GAAAACAGTTTATGACAGAGTTTGTACCGGAGTACGGTCGCGGCTAAAGTATTGGGCTGGAGGCGATACGAGGATTTACAAAACAGACTCGGTATAAGTTCATAAATACCGCTAAGGTATTAAACAAAGTTGTCTGTCTGTAACAGTAACACATGTTTTACTAGAGAAATTATGATGGTTATTATAAAATGTTTTAGTTCAGTGGCTGACATTTAATTTTCAAAATAATTTAGGTTTTTTTGCTGAAAAATGCATAAAATTCTGTAGATGAGTAATATGTTAAAATCGTGAAAATTATGGCGACTAGAGATTTATAGATAAAGTAATAAAAGATTTTTGACATTTTGATGTGATAACGTCTTATAAATCAACGAACGCCGGGTGCACCCACGAAGAAGCATGACTCATTGTCACGTTCCGCCTGAGTCGAGGGTGCAAGCTAAAGCATGGAAGAAGCGATAGAGAGGCGCCATCGGCCTAAGAGTTCGACTTGTGACGCATCTATCTCTTACGGTAAAATATGCAATTTTTCATCAATGTTTTCTTATGACGTCATGTAAAATTTTCATCTATAAGCCAACTTCGTGAATTGATACTGAACAAAAATAAAACAAAGAGAAGCGGTTGAAAAACAGAGGTGAAAAATGTACTGGACTGTTTTGTTTTCATTTATATATACATACACAGGATATATGTATACATCAAACTCAATTAAAACTTCCATTCATATATGGTGAGGCGGATGCTCCACCATGAAGTTTCTATTAAAATTCATATTTCGATACGGGAGTGACGTTTGTCACTTTTGACCGATAAGCACTTTTTCGCGATACCGAATACATCTCCACCATAATTAACATATATTATCATAAAAATAACCCACTTCGGTTTATTGTGAACCCATCACCGCATCTATCGCTGCATGACAATCTATACGTCGATAATCCAGTGGCCATCAACTTCGAGGCACCAGGGCGCGATTCACTAAGTGAAATTAAGTGCTTTTTATACCCACCCCTATCGTTCACACACATTCGTTGGTTCTTACGAGCCTTGGATTATTTCCATGCTATTTTCCACCGCATCCCTCCTAGTGGGACCTATTTACACGGTCCCACCAGCCGCTCCAATATACATTCATTCATATTCATGTAATTAAAAAAAATGCCTTGACAAATTCAATAGTACTATCTATTTTTAATCCCGTTTTATTCATTTCATTCTTTATCGATAGCAAAATAATGATAACAAATCACTTTTTTCCCCTAGATACATTTTAACCTTCCTCCATTTTAATATCAGCTCGACTTAATTACTGCAATGCACCAGTTTATATGTGTGTACATTGTAAATTATAATTACGTTCGGCGAACCGTCCCGCGGGTGCCGAGACGTCCCGTTTCTATGGTCTAGAAAACTGTACTCTTTGTCAAATACATACGAAAACAGCTAATCTCTTCTATATATTAATAAATATTGATATATACGATATCGTGCTACGAATTGATTAACAAAATTGTCTGTTGGTGTTAGTCGTTTTGCATTAGATATGTAAATTCATTGACATCCTGTATTTATTTTGAGACTAATATAAAATAACGTGCTTAATTTTTTTTTATCACTCGCAATCGCAGCAAAATTGCCAACTATATTCCCGAACCGAAATTTACAGTAATCACTACATCAATGGTAAAATCATTTAAATTTCTTAACATAATTGTACAGTCAAAGTCAAGCAGGGTTCTTCACCATATGCGTTACGTCGTGGAGGCGGTGCAGATACTCAAAACGCCGTAACCAAGCCACCGTTATTTTTATTCTATTGTTACCCAATATGTTGTATTAGTGTTACTTTGTAAGTTAGATATTGTTACCTATATCACAAAACTTACAAAACAATATGCGTTAAACTCGATTATTTAAAACATACTCACACATTAATCAAACTTAACAGATTAATTACATTATCAAAATTACTCATATTAGATTTTCTATGATATACAATCGTGTTATTATTCGATAAAAATTATTTAAGTAAGATTAAAAACTAATTAAATTTTTTATACACACGATTACGGAATCAATTATTTTTAACACAATAACGATAAAAAAAAAATTAGATCATCTTTGAGCAATCGAATACTTAATACGAATGGCATTTATTAATATGTTTATCATCTAACGATATTTTTTTTTTTTTTTTTTTTTTTTTTTTCGAACTGACCTACACTGTTAGCCTGAGCTGTTACAGTTTCACCGGACTACTAAGGGGAGCGCTTAGGGCACTCACCCGATTGATTTTTAGGCGAAACATCTCAAGGGCACTCGGTGCACCTCGGCTTGAGCTGTCGCCGGATTCCCGACCTAACTAAGCTAGCTAAGCTATCTATCCATACAATACACATATATGAATTCGTGAAAAATGCATGTGTGACCATGCATGTTTCACGAGTGTATATGTGTATTTGGTATCTGACTACTGTGTTATGTGACCTATTTCAGTCCGAAAAGGGCAAAAAAACAGCCCACCACTGAGTGCCTAGGTGTGCAAGAGTGTGGGGTGATCGTGTAAGTGTAGAACATGTGTAAACCACTGTATTCGCGCGAGTAACATACTCGAGGGCTCCACACCGAGGGACTACCTAGGCTCGAGCTGTTACAAGAAAAATCGCGACGAGTGTGCGGGATCGAATCTTCACCCCCCGCTCACGGCGGCGTGAACAGAGAGAGTCGCGGGCGTGGGCGCAAACACGCGTCTTTTCAGAGGGGATCGAGCTAAAAAATAAAGTACAATGGCACGGTGCCGATTTAACTAAATAATTACGTAACAAATCCTAATGTATCGGTCTATTGTATATGAACACGCGGGTTCGAACTGATCTTTTGATTTACGCGAATTTATTTATGCGCGGCGCGGGTTATTTGTTGTACCGTGGTCGCGACGGCCGGGAAAGCGGAGATAGCGTTTAAGAGCCCGAGCTCAGACGTACTATTAACTAACGCGTTAAATGCGATTATCTCTTGTACATCGTGTACCAAAAGAAGACGAGCTATCCAGTCTATACCGGAGGTCGATACTGAAGCCGCGATAGGTGGCGCAGGAGTGGACAGAGCCTTTTGAGGCTGGGGCTTGGCTTGAGGAGCCGAGGGAGCTGGCGGGGAAGGCCTTGCGCGCCAGGAGAGCGCGCTCGGCGCAGGAGCGGATGATACCGGCGCACTGGAGGTGCCCGGTAGGTCGGGAAAGCCTTCTGGCTTTGTATGGGTGGAGGCGGAGGCCGCTTCGTCCAAGCCGGCGGGCCGTGCGCCCTGGACCGGGTCGCACGACCGCCGCGGCGGGGACGGGTCGAGCGAGGCGCACGGGGACACCCGCGATAATTCGCGGTATGACCCGTTTGCTCGCAGAGGACGCAGCTCGGAGGCTCGCTGGATTCGGGAGTGCGGGGGCACTCCCTAGTGGAGTGATCCCCGAGACACTTCACACACCTGGGACGCAGGTGGCAGTGTCGGGCGGAATGACCGTACACCTGGCAGTTGTGACACTGCGAGGGTATCTGGGACTTGCGAGGAGGCTCGACGAAGACTGGGGACAGGCCGCAAACCGAGTTGAGGCTGAAAATAGCCTTGCCTTCCGAGGTGCGGTCCAGTGTGACCAACACCAAGTTGAAGGGGGCCTTCGTGCGGGGGTGGCGCATGCGCTGCACGCTCCGGACCGGGAAGTCCTGACCGTTCAGGCAATCGGAGATGTCGTATTCGGTGAGTTCAGAAGGAACTCCTCGAATGACGACACGGAGGAGACGCTCTTCCTCGAGAGCGTAAGTAAAGAAAGGGAGCTGACGCTCCCTGAAGTATCTCGTGAGCTTGCGATGCTCATCGGGGGTCGACACGCGAATAGAAATGCCGGCAACAGTGTTGACGGCGGATTGGTAGACGATTTCTTTCGACTTAAGGTCGTTAGAAACATCTACCCAGCGGGCTTTGTCACGGAAGGTGACGGGAGGCGGTGGGCGTAGCTTCTTAGCCGCGACCGCGGGTTCCGCAGCCGGAGCTTCAGCCGAAATCGCGGCAGATGGCGTGGGAGAGGCTCGGGGCACCCGAGCGCCACCTATATTGGGCTGCTTTGGGATCGGACGTCCCGCAGCAGAGTCGCTATCTGTCTGAATCGCGGCGCGTGGGCGTTTACCGCGGCGCGTGACGGTTGTGAAACCGTCATTATCAGCGGACGATGTCGCGGGCGCGGACGAAGTCGCGGGCGCGGGCGCGGCCGCGCGAGGCGCGTCGAGCTCCATGTCGGAGTCATCGTCGGAGTCGCAGTCGGACGGCGCGAATGGGTCGTCGCGGAAACAACGCGGGACTCCGAACTCACTCTTATACCCGTTACGCGCGTAAGTGCGTCGGAGCCTGTCGAATTCTGAAACTAACAGCGGATTTTGCTGACGCGCGAACATATGGAACCTAATGAGGTCCTCGAGTTGGACGGTGTCATCTAGGGCCTTAGGGGCCTGAAGGGGCGGCGGGATCGCGGGGGTGGACATGACTAACCTCCCTGCCTGAGGGGCAGGGGGGTGCGCCTAATTCAAATCTAACGGACAATCCGTGTCCGGACCAAAGGGAAAAATGCGACGCGACGCGAACGCGGATCTTCTCTTCAAAACTGCACACGGCGCGGCGCGAAGAACGACGCTCTGCACGGCACACGACGCGCTGCACGACTCTCGAAGCGCAGCACGGGGCACGACGCGTAGCACGGCGATTCGACGCACTGCAAACAGTGTGCACGGCTTCGCACCGAAAAGTGCGGTTTAAATGGTGCACTATTGGAGGTACACCGTCGCTCTGAAAAGAGCGTACGATCGACAGTAGCCGCTCGAACACACTAAACTTCCGGACACACACGAAAATATCCGACAACTGCGCGCGAGTTGCCGAACTAACGGACCGTCAGAGCTGCGAGCGGGCACGTGCGCACCCGGCCGCTGCTCGAACGAGCTGTCATCTAACGATATTAATCTTCCTTCATTTTATAGACGTATACGAAATATAACGTTATACACTTACGAGCCCTATGCAATAATGCCAAAGATTTTGAAATAGGATCAACAAACCTTTCATAATATTATTTACCTATTCCCCATATTCCGATCTTGGTTTTCAAAATTACCCTTAACCCAAGGTTAACTTTTCCTACCAAACAGACAAATGGTTATTTGTAATCTCCTTAAAATCGATTCAATGCAAACGTCTTTTTAAAAAACGATGTTTCATAATTTTATTATCTATCTCCTATATTCAGCTCTTGGTTTTCAGAATTAACCTGTTTTCAGAATTAACTTACGGATAGCCTTCCCAACCGAACAGACGAATGGTTATTTCTCATCTCCTTAAAATCGATTCAATGCAAACATTTTTTAAAAAACCATGTTTCATAATATTATTTACCTATCTCCTGTAATTAGCTCTTGGTTTTCAGAATTAACCTGTTTTCAGAATTAACCTACGGATAGTCTTCCCAACCAAACAGACGAATGATTATTACTCACCTCCTTAAAATCAATTCAATGCAAACGTTTTTAGAAAAACGATGTTGATCCTCAAGTTTAATTATTTTGCACTAACTTCTGCTCGCGACTTCGCAACGCGTAAATGTAAATTTTACCTATCCCAAGATAACAATACTTTTCTTCTGGAAAAATGGTAAGTATATTCGTTCTCACATATATACATTTGTGTTATCATTTGTTTTTCGTGCGACAGTAACAAGAGTATTATGTGTGTTTTATTTTATGTGATTGTAGTGGTATGTGTATGTAGTTGTTATTTTCTATTTAAATTTTATTTTCAATTTTTTTTTCACTTATGAGTTATGTAATTTAGTTATACATTAAATGTTTGTTATATTACTTTATATATAACAGTTTGGGTTAGTCATTTAATTAAAAATGTATACTATACTGAAATCGTTATTGACGAAACTAACATTTAACTTATAGTTTTTGTTTTTTTAAATGTATAGCTGTAGATTTCTTTGAAATAAATAAATAAATTAAGATAAATTTACCCCTTTTCTGTACTCCCAACAATGATCGGTTCAGTAGTTAAGCCGTGAAACCGTACCAAATAAATAAATAAACACACAAAGATATATACACAAATTATCAATATATCATTAAATTCACTCGACTATACTTCACAGATGCCTGCGTAAGTTTTAAACCATTTTTGCCACAAAAAAAAAGACATATCATTGCACAAATTACAACTGTGATCTATTATTATTATACGTTTATCGTAATGCGAATGATCTCGTTGGCCATGTTTGATTATCTACTCATTAAATTGAACTGAAAAGGAAACGTCAGAAATAGAGCGCCGGTAACTCGTGTAGCGGTCTCGACTAATGAATTCTATGAACGCAAAATCTTTATTAATGAACGGCTGTTTGTCGACAACGGTCAATGTCGGACGCGACTGTCCGCGGCCTTGGCGATAATAGCTCTAGTATCTATATACACTGTATTACATCTAAGTAATAGGTGTGTAATTATGTTATATTGTAACCGTTGTATCAACATTGGAACTATCGGATTTCTGTTTTATAACCGCTTTATATCGACTGTTCATTCTAAAGATGATAACATTATTGACTTCCATTGTATTGCGTTAGATAATTGCTTTGTGCGAGAAGCGTTGTTGTTTCTTTTATTTACACAGTTATTATGTACATAATTGTTATTTATGACTGTCATATACAAATCGGAAGCTCTATTGTTTCAATATTTATGGTTTTGTTTAACAACCATAACATATTTGAACTTTTTTTTTATATTATAGGGGGCAAACAAACAGGTGGGTCACCTGATGGTAAGTCATCACCGCCGTCCATAGACACTAGCAACACCAGGGGAGTCGCAAGTGCGTTGCCGGCCTTTTAATATACGTGGGCCTCCGGCGCTCTCACTAACCACGAACGAAACGCAACAGTGCAACAACTGTTACTTCACGTCGGCTTTCTGTGACTAATCACTTGCAGCTATTTCAATCGCAACGCTTCTCTATGAAAACCCGCGCATGTTCAAAGAAAATATCTCCTTATACATTTTTACATTAAGCATACATTTCTCATTCACTATAGTAAAAAAAAATCCAACACGAATTGACCGAAAACGTGAAGAATTCAGTTCGTCGCGTCTTCATTGCTATACTAACGTGTAAATGGATCAATGGGCCTCAATTAGAGCCACTATTGCGAATAATTATGACGATGTAACAACCGATGCGTGCCACCCAACGGAGCAATGAAACTGTAACACTAAACAATTACGCAAACTCGATATACATATATTTATCTATACATAACGATGTTGTTGTTTGTAACAACACGAACTCTAAATCGATCGAGGTGAACGACTCAGAATAGTCAGGAATTCGGTAATACACTCCAAACTACAAATTAGAACGATCTTAAAGGGTCTGGAATATCTCTCAGAGGCCCAAATTAACCACACAGTACGTACCGCGTGCTTCTTTCGACAACAAGAAATTGCCGAATAAACTCGTATATCAATTTATTGATATACAAAAAATAACCTACGTACACAAGTCTGTACATGGAATAACACAAATGCATTAATATGTCGCGTCGTTCGCTCGGTGCCTACGAAAATGGGTGCGGACACCTAATCATTTTAATTTAATGTACGTGATTGCGGTAGTTTCTCGGAAAAAGGTATGAATATTTCACACATTACTACTATGTTTTATATGAAATGGAAAATAATTTGAGAGCTTATAAAGAAAGTTGCACTAACAGGTAATCCCTTGCAGCGTACTATATCGAACCGAGAAGTTAAAAGAGAGTTCGCTTGCGGAGATACGTTTGATACTTGCTAGCAGCTGGGAATTAATAAGCTCCAGCTTTTAGTCCGGTGAAAGCTGTAAAGGCCCGTCAGATCAATAACAACAATCAGTTAGAGAACACCACAGAGTGTTGATAGACATAAAATATAAAATTTTATTATTATCTCTTGTGAAATAGCAGTGTGATAAAGGAAATCAACGATAAGCAATTACTATTAAAATTGTTATTTTATCATACATAACTATATATATTACGATCTCCACCAACAAATCCTCTTGGTCCTCACAATTGCGGTCATTCTACCAGCGAAGTTTTAAATGTTGTACTTCCAATACACTTGGACAGGAGACTCTCAATGCAGCTGTCAGCTATAAAAATGCCCGTGTCAGGTTTTTAACCTATTCAATAAAATACATTAGCATCGCTTTGGGTATTTCCAAAAATAATGAAATTTATGCGTTGTTTATTTTTAAACACAGACACGGCGATGATGCCACGCGTCTGTTTAACGCAAATGGAAATAAAATCGGCTCTCGTCGGAGCGCGATGTTAACCTATATTTCAAAAGCAATAAAACCAAGTTTCGACACGATTTTAAAGGTACACTACAAGTAACGACTGGAATTAGATGTGGAGATAAATGATCAATGGAACTAGGCGAGATAAATAAAGAAATGTATTCGTATGATACTCATTACCATATAAGTACAACTAACCGAAGTTTGAAATGGACATCGGATGGAGACACGACTCGTATTAACGAGGAACTTAACAATTTGAAGCGAATATAGACGCAGGGACAGGTTAAAGACCCAGTGGAAATATAAATACGACGTTATCACATACAGGTGTTGAATGGATATTATTACAAAATTCAGACGCTTGCTGACAGAACTAAAAACATCATCAGCACATTCATTAGTAAAGTTGTTAAAAAAATCATAGGAATCAGTGAATAACTTTCGGATATTTAGGATTCTGAACAAACGAACATTTATCTTTTTATTTATATAGACTGTAGCGTTTTTTTAAATTAAAGTATATTTTATTGCGATTTGCACTTCACACACCATTATTAAAACATCAGTTCTGGGAATGGTTTTGAAGTCATTCTTTTATAATTGCATTATTTTGCTCCGAATCTCGACATAGGGGTCTTTGAAATTGTTACACAAGTATTTACAATTGTAATCATACCTAACTTTGTTTTCAAATTATGTTCAACAAAAGCAAAAACTAACGAGAACAAACACATACACGCAGCATCAATTTTTTTAAAGTTTTTGTACATTGTAATCTTCGTGAATAACCTCTTTCTGTGGTCGAGGGATTTGACTAATTGAATATCTGTTCAATGTCCGCAAGTTCGAACCCCGGCATGGACCAACGAATATTTCGGAACTGGCGCTCATTTACTAATGTAAAATGGTAACATTATCGGCTGAATGTGAAAGAAAACATCGTGAGGAAACATGGACTTACGAAACTTTCTTGTAGTATCACCGTCTGTATGAAAATACAGAACTATGGAATTCTCAGAGACTGAAATCGTCAATACATCGTGGGCTGGGGTGATGATTATGCCCATACATTCCTTCAGAGAGAGGCTCTACCCTATGACCCTACAATGGGTCTCATAAATTCAGATGTGATGAGTCTCCAAATGGCTAACCGATTATAACGAAATATTTACTGGCATATATAAGACTCTTTATTCTGTGACTGTCATCAGCAAATGTCAACTTGTTACAATTATTTTGCTCTGTTATTTACTTTGTCTTTTTCTGTGAAATGATATATGGGTTTTTTTCTATCAATATATTATTATCAATGGCTAATTCCGAGAAAATTAATACCGCATTGGCTATCACATTCGAGAACAGTATAAAGTAAGAGGTATTCAATTTATTAAAATCTACAATAATATTTGAAAATTTCATATAAAATGTTTTTGTATGCACTATATAATAAAAGTGTTATACAAGCATTCGATCCTGTAACGACAAAACGTTAGTTTCTGTCGTCCTGTGAGCATTTTGTAATTCTGTGTTTGTTATTTAGCGAAAGAAGCATTATCTTCAGCTAAAATGAAGTGAACTAGTGAACTTGACAACCGATTCAAACATTGACATTAACAATAACGTTAACCGGCCAACATGGAGCAGTAATAGTTAACGTTAAATCATGACGTCATTTTAACCATTGTCATTTGGTGCAACCTATTTTTTGCCTAACAATAACTTTAACCGAATTTTTAACTTTAACATTAACTGGTGCAACTCAGCCTTAGAGTATAAGTCAGACTTTAACATTACGTTACTCATTAATAATAAAATTTAACAGGGCTAACTAAAAATCGCTAAAGGCGTTGAAATGGTTATAATGCTTTCCCTGCGGCTTTGCACTCGGTAATGTAGCTTTGAACGTGTATAGAACATTTAATGATGACCGATAAAGTATTAGATGCGTGAAAATGTAACAAACATCCTGTGAGTGCCTTAAGCGCTCCCTTTAGTAGTTCGATAAAACTGTAGCGGCCTTAACAAGCTAAGAGTGTAGTCAGTTAGAACAAAAAAGTAACAAACAAATTCATATTTATAATATTAGCTAGAATTAAGACTGTTCAGGATTGTTGCCTTCAATGATTCCATCATACATACATATTAGAATAACAAAAGAACATGATCATTGGGATTAATAGCCCCCACACCTACATTATGTTTATAACCGAACTAAACATTTACGCACGTACGACGATATTAACGCCAAGTTTGTGGTTAGGTGCGTTGGACCAAACGATAAGAGGTTTACTTAAAACCGAAAATATATCAACATACAACAAGTAAAGGAACCTTTAGATGATTTTTTTAAAGAAATCTCATTAATAAATATAAGCTTTAATGCTAAATCGATCAACTATTAACAAATTAACAAGTTGTACAATATAACAATTAATAAAGCTATTACAATTCATCAGAATTACCTAATGCAGAACAATAAAACGTAATTTGTTCAAATAAATTAATTGATCTCTTTCTCTTATAAAAATAATTTACGACACAAAGAAACACTAATTAGTAAAAGCAGATTTGTAACTCGAACATCTAATAGCTTCTATTTAAAATTTATTTGAAATGAATATATAAAGCCTTCATGGATTTAACAGTCTGAATAAATTAAATAAATTAGATTTTATACGACTAGACCTAGCATATATCTAAAATTAAAATAGTACTAAATAGAGAAATCAAATAAACTATACTATCAGTGGCACTAATATAAAACAAACTACATGGGAAACAAACATATGATATATTTGAGCGGAGAAGAAATAGTGAAACTCAAATGGCATAAGTTATAAACTTACTAGCTTTTGCTCACGGTTTCGTTCGCATTAATTTAGATTAAAACTCGAAACAGTACTTTTTTGTTTTAAAGTGAAACTTTTACATCGCCTCAATTTCCCTCATCCATCTATCGCATGTCGCATTATAGCTGGCCGCGGTGTAGAGATAAAGCGAAAGGCGCTCGGTAGAGCAGCTAAGGCCAATATGGTGGCGCCCATGGATCAATTCAAAATTATTCAATAACTTAAAAAAATATTGTGCTCAGTTTTTAAAATCGAATAATTTTCCGAAAATGTTTAATGAAATGCCTACAAATCCGAAAAATGGTTCACTTGCATCGAAGTTTTTTTTTAGATGAAAGGTACCCTCCTATCCTTTCATGATCCCCTAATGTCTTTTAATGATGAACAATTGAATAATTAAAGCGTTCATTCAGAAATAAGTACTGTTCCCAAGGGATAAGGTAAATTTAGATTAACGTGACTGAAGCCGTGAGTCAAAGCTAGAACGTAACAATGAAATCGTAATTATTGAATAGTAAACGTGCTTGATGACGGGCGGAGCCGAGTACACACGATTCAGTGCGTCACCCACCCGAGCGCAATAGATGACAAGTAAACACGATTCAGCGATACCGAACCGAGCGTGACGGTTTTCGTTCACTGTTCAATGCGCCTAAAGAAGTAATCGCTTAAAAAAATGTATAAAATATAAAGCGATTGTATCGCTGGTCACTTATTATTTGAACCGAACACCACATAAGCATACACAAGTCGAGAACAATACAATTGAAATGGTCAGGCGCACTAACGGTACGACCGTAAGTCGACGGCGCGCCGCACCGCACCGCGCGGTCAGACCTGGTGAGATTCTACATTATACAGTTGAGGTTATAACGGTCTGACGGTTTCTTTTTGTTGCTTATGTGTACCGAGACACGAATCAACATATATATATATATAAACGATTCGGTACTTTATTTCGACTTATGTTTTTATACGTTGTTTTCTGGTCGCAATATTAACATTAACACAATAGATTTTTTTTTAACGTACCATAAACATCATAATGGTTTTACTTAGGTACCTAATGTCAGAGAAGACAATATATAAACTCTTTTGTAATTAATGTGCAATTTATACGCAATATACGCAAATAGGTGCAGCTTTACTTTAAAACCTATAAGTAGAGAATAAATAAAAAAATATTCATAAATCGATTAAGCTGGAAAAAAAATGTATTTTTTTTTCAACACAAAATTATAATACTATACAAAATCAAGCCCCAGTGATTTCAGTGACATTAAATTATAATATAAAACCTAACAATAAAACATACCGTAGCACCAACTAATAGTAATTTATAAGAAGAATACTATAAAGACCGTCTCTATACTTCCCGCGTCAACTTCCATAGTGCACGTGCAAACAGTGTTGCAATTTATCGATTACCAGATAGATATACGAATATTCATTTGTATAATATACCTATACACAGTAAATAATACTAAGACTTATAATAATAATAATAATAAGACTTGTAGAACGATAAAACTCGTTTTATTTCATGTTTACAATTATCATAACGGTTGTAGGTACTCACTCAGTCTTGTATAATGTTTATTCTGTACAACAAATATCAAACATGTAGTGGAAAGGAAATTAGTGCATCACACTAAGATAATTTCAGTCAAGATAACAAGACATACTTATCTAAAAAAAAAACACATTCGAAAACGTCATATATAATTTTAACCGTAATTTAAAGGTAGTAATTGAAAAAAAATAATGCATAATTTTACAAAAATGTATATATTAAACATTTATAATTTGAATACTGTATTCTGACTAATGACTTTGGTAAAAACAATGTTTATTATATAATACCAACATAATAGTATTAAAACACCTATATAAATTTACCCATTTAATATGCTACCGTGCAAAAATAAATAGGCATTTTATCCTTCAACTAACAAAGGGAGCATCTAATGAAAAAAGTTAAGAGGACCCAGCAAACTCTATTATCATTGAATCGACACTCGTCGTTCACAATGAAAGTAAATCTCATCGAATCACAATCAAAATGGAGGAGGAAGCGACGACGCTTCACGTCCATTTATCAATTGTAGGTGTCGGTAGCCGACAATGAGCGCGGCACTTACAAAATTGTACCTCCACGATTGACCTCTTCGTAGAATTTTGCCATCAAATAAAATCTTCTTATATAATAGTCCGACACACAGAGCCTAGCCTAATATTTCATATTCAACTGTGAAACAAAACGTGATTTGCATTTTCTAAAATACTTTCCATTATAAAGTGTATACATAATATTATATATCGAACTTTCATTACATTTAAAAGGCCATATAAATGAAGAAAGACACCTAAGATATGATACTAACCCGATTGTAAACCATAATGCAAGCTTTTTAAAAATTATAGAAAGAATAGGCATATTAGTTTGCTTTGCAAACAGCATTCAGCACATTTTAACATACATTAAATTATAAAAACAAGTTTGTATAATTAAAACCTGATTTAAACTGCCGTACCACCAGCTTAGATTTATGCTGAGATTTCAGAAAAAACAAAGTTTTAGCATGCACAGCTTCAAGAAACATTTAAAGTAACTGATAATTTGAAGCATATAGAACAAATAAGTTGATGTATTCAAAGTAGACAAGTTGCATTTAACGTGTTTGAATAAACAAGCAATGTGATAACTAGAAACCAAGAAGAAGTAACTAACTAGTAACTATACATACAAGTTGGACAAAAGATTATTTTAAACAGATAAATCCCCAAGTTTTTTTTTTTAGAAAAGCGTAATAAACTACATAGCCCGAAAGTTATCTTTACACTTTTCAATAACTATTATGTTCACGTCATCATCAATAAATCACTTCGAACGCCACTTAGTAATTGACTATATATACTGATAGCTCTGAACCGAAAAACAAAGCTCATCAGGGAAATATTAGAAGCTCTTCTGACGCTCCATTTCCTGGTAAATATAGATATATAAATAAAATTGCGCGCATCACTCAACAACTATTGCATAGAATTCGATCAAATGTTTCTTTGTTTTACTCATTCTTCGTTGTTTTGCTCTTTATCTAAATGACATCTCGTACGCCGTGTACAAACTATATCTGCGCAGCCGGTGCAAACTTTTTGGCTGCTTTGCGCGCACCGATGACTGGACACAGCCAATAGCATACGGGCTCTGGATAACCGTCTACACTATAGTAGGTGTCGTGATGTAAATTTCTTACACCTTTCTTCGCTTAGCCCCCATCCGCCAAGTTCCGATATGAAAATTCGTTATAAAAAAGTATTACAATAGCTTTACTAAATACGAGTTAAACGATGTGTATTTTGTTCCCGTGAATAATTGGGACAAGCGGTGTGGTGTTTACGTTTTTTCCTTTGTACATAAAATATATTGTTAGCATAAGAAATGGCGCAGGCGAAATCATAGTCATTAGCTAGTATGACATAACAACAGACATGGTAACACAATAAATAGTAACAACATACGGCCCACCAGATCACTGGGAGATTAATGAGGAACAAAAAAAACCAAATGACTTGTTATATCAACTGGGATTATATGTATCACAACAAATGAATGGTTATGACTCATTATGTCCAAACATCATCGTTGACAACACGTATGGGAACAATGGAGATACCATGATCAGACAAGTCAAAACAATGAATAGTAATGACTTCAGAGCCGATGGAACCGTTTCTAAAAAAAATGACCTTTGCAGATCTGTGTAAGTGATGCATGTAATATTCGAAAGCTAATAATCTTTTGGAATGTGGAAATCCCTATATACAGACTTCTATATACCTTTGAGAAACTATCTTAAAAAATAATCACTGAAATTATCTCTCAATTCAAATAAATATTTTAAGCGAGTACACGATGTATGGCAATAATATGGCAATCGTTTCAAAATGAATCCGGGACGTGGCAAAATTTAATTATAATAATTTCCAACAGCGCGTTGCATTAAAGTACCGAGCATTGTGTAAATGAGTTATCTAAATGCTTTTGCTAAAGTAATTACAAGCCACCGGAAAAAACGACCGCATATTCGACATTAGATTTCCTTGTCCATCGTTCTTTTTAAATTATGTTCACTTGTAGAGTAGTAATATGGATAAATCTATAAATTAAAAAAATGCTTATAATTGCGTCATCTACATAACTTGCATGTTTTAGGCTGTAATCTCTTAGGAACTTTAAATAGGACCAACATTTGCTAGTTTGGATAACATTTGTTATCCAAGTACCAAATCATGTAGAATCTTTAATAAAATTAAAATAAACACCGGCAATACAGACTTTTAAAACTCAACCTACACTATATATGGTATATTTCCGACATAGTTTTTAATCCTTGACCAGTATCGTATGACGCTTTCTAGTGATTTCGCGATAGAATATAAACTAACCTGATAGCATTACTTTATTAAAGGAATGTAATTTCATTAGAAAATGATATAGCTTATCATTGGAAGCTTTCAATTACTGAAGCATGTAACTTTTATTAAAATCATGGATCCCAAATGAAAGTGTATAATATACTCGTATAATATATTATTAAACTTATGACGCTGGTAGAATGTTAACCTTTTATAACGCAATCACTACATATTATAAAACAAAGTCGTCCGCCGCGTCTGTTTGTATGTCTGGCTGTTCGTGATAAACTCAAAAATTACTGAACGGATTGTAATGTGATCTTCGCCAACAGATAGAGTAATCCACGAGGAACGTTGAAATATATAATTTGCCAAATATAATGATAATTGTTGAAATAATCGGAAAAAGTCAAGCCGCCTATGAGATTTCGTCGAAAACGCTTCTTAATCTCTTCGAGATATAACAAAACAATGCATACTGAGCTATTCCTCTTTTATAGATCTACCAAAATGTCTAGGATTGTATATACCTATCTATTGAGCTTTTTTATCTAGTTTTAATTTAGTTTTGTTACTTGATCAAAATTATTTGACCATTTTCTAGCCCATGTTAAATTAATTTAATAGAACAAAACATATCCTAGCGCCACCTAGTAATGAGTTATTTTTAAATGGATAGCATAAAATCTTAAATTATGGGATGTTTAATTTAATCGATAGCGTGCGTAACAAACTCACATTCGTATTTATAACATCAGTAAAGATACGAATTCGACGCCTTACATTATTAATTTAAAACACAATTGAGACGATATACAACAAACATCACCTACGTTACAGCGTAGTGGGAAAAAAATTAACTGGACGAATAAGTCTCCGGGTATAATTTAGATCGTAATTAAATTCTCGTGACGCACACGACGACTAAACATCTACGCTACAAACGGGAGGGAAACAAACTGCAGTTAATGACAGTTACTGATAAAACACATGCAGCATATAAATTATCCGACGAGATAACAAAATGCGTCATAACATACAAAAGATGTTTAGACACTTATGTACAATATTTTGTATTAATTTGTTATTTCATTCATACTTCATAGTTGTTAGCGTTTGTTTAAGACCTCATCTGATATAAAGTGGTAATTTGCTTTAACATGGGTAACATACACGAAGCCTAAAAGTGGACATACTCTGAAGTGCAGCTGCCAGAATATACCTATAGACGCTTGTAGGCAGATGATTATCCTGAGGGTGGTAAATAAGATTGAAGTAGTTATCTTTTGTCCGGGCTAATCTAAGAAACGGCTCAACCAATTTTTATGACCCTTAACTGCCTTTTTTCTGACTGGACATTTCAGTATACATATTATTACGCTTTTTCATAAGCAGTAATGATAAAATTTAATAGAGGTAATTTAAATAGTAGACGCATAATGACAAAACTACAGTAAAATAAAAAACGTGTGTGTGTGCTTATAACCACCACGCGATAGATGTGAAAACTACATTACTTCTATATATCATTTTATCATAATACGTTATAATAAATGAATAAGCATAGACGATTCAGTGCATCATCGACTCGAACGCACTAGATGTCGAGTGATACCGAGTAAGCCCGATTGAGCATCGCCGACCCGAGCGTGACGGTTCAGTGTATATATGGATGACAGTGAAATGCTTTTGTAATAAGTGAACCGATTTCAATAAAACAATGACTAAATGTTACTTGAGTATATGTTTGATGATTTTATCATAACAGTACAACGTTGTACTTTAGCAGTGACGTGTGCACAAAAGACAAACAGACATGTGTAGAAAATTAGTTTAAAATATATTTAAATAGTTAATTATTTAGTCACTTGTAATATTTGTTTTTAATTCTAAAAAGTAATAGACACGTTTAATTTACATTCTTATTATATCTATATATAAATAAAGAAAAAGTATATGACAATAATAGCTTTATGTGCACGTTCAATATTTATTTAGTTGTTTCTAATAAACGTTATTGCTCTTCTCAGTAAATGGAAAAACGTAAAGAACGTGTTATTAATTGATACATTGAATTTTAAATGCTTATAACACTTGTGAAAACATATTTTAATATATATTTATTATGAAAGATGTTTCAAAATATTTACTGTTGCACTAATGAACAGAGATTTTTAATAATTAAAGTGCCACATACCTATCGGGATAAACAGAAACAATGGAAATATACTGCATCTGTATATCTGTATATCTGCTAAAATCTTTCTACGCAAAAGTCTATGGAAAAAAGTCACAATTAGCTTACATTATGTTTGATACATCATTTAAAATTATGTACTATCGGTTTTAATTTTTTTTATGGAAGAAATATGAGTTCACTGCTCATTATTACTAACATTATACTATTAGCTACCTATTGCAATAATTAACACCTCCAGTGGTATTTACAAATGTTTTTGAAACCAAGGAATAGTTAAAAATAACCAATTTTTTGTTACGGTAAATCTAGACATCATAATTACATGTTACATAACAAAGCCCACCGCGTCTGACTGTCTGTCTGTATGTTTGGGATAAACTCAAAAACTACTGAACGGATTGTAATGCGGACTTCGCCAATAGATAGGGTAATTCACGGGGGGAAGGTTTAGGTATATAATTAGTCAAGTTTATTTTTTATAAATTGGTTGAAATATAATGATAATTTTTGAAAGAATCAGAAAAAGTCAAGCCGCCTTAAGCGTTTCATGCGCGCATAAGTGTCTATTTTTTATTATCAGGGCAGGACAACGTCCGCCAGTCTTACTAGTATGCATATATAATAACATTCCAGTGTGCATGTGTTAAGTCTAATCCCAAATGGCTTTACTCAGGTTGCTTTTTTTTTTATAAATTCAATTGGGTGGTTATTAGTTATACTGCACTGCAGCCGTAAGGAAAAGGGGTTTACCTAATTAAAATTCAAACACCGGAGAAAAATTTGTAATTTGCGTGTCTATTAGCGAAGTACGACTAATTCGGTAATTTGATAAGAGAAGCTAACAACAGGTGCCAAAAAATAATATTAGATTCACCCTGTTTCCTAATTCCGAGTACATACAAACTGAATAAAAATTAAATTAAACGTCCGATACGGCCATCTTTCTTTGGACGGCAGTATAGTTGGGTACAGTAGGTTGTGTTGTTGTTGAAATCTAGGTTTTATTAAATATCCTACAAGTTAAGATTCGAGAGAACGAAAAGGTGATAAATGTCACAAATTTGTAATTTTACATTTGTGGACATAACACCATCTTATATTTATTATGAAAAGATTTTTTTAATGTCGCATAAATCCTTCATCCGCCGCTTATGACATAAATTATTTTATTTCTTTGATAGAAAAATATATAATCCCCAATTATCTTACTTTTTTTAATTCAATACATTTTTTATATTCATTGTTTATTAAGGTCTGTAGCAGAATAACGTTTGCCTACAGCTATAACTCTGAACGCTTCGCAATGAGAACTGGCATGTGAAAAAAAAATACTATTTAAAAAGATACAGGAAAAAATTACACCCAGCAAAGTGAGCGTGCAGCAGCTAGCAGGGAAATAAAACGACCCAAACATCTCCACAAAGTACATTTACACTACTATGAGAGTGCGATGCGACCGTAGGATGTTGAACACGTGGTCGGTTTGACAGTTAGCATGAGCTTACCAAAAATTATGCGAGTTCTGAAAATTGTATGCCGTCGCTGTAAATTTTACAAACTTTAACAGAAACTAAAAGCATTTGCTCAATGTTAAATATTAACAGATAAAGCAGGTGATGGATTACCAATAAATTGAAGAGATTTGAAACGATCATGGCTTCTTACTAATTAGCCAGAGTTTACGGTGAAGGAAAACAGTGTATTCACAGCACAAAACACAGCCCGATTGTGTAAGGCTTTTTTCAGACCGTCTGGCTAGCTATCAGTTTCAAGTTGAAAATCTGTCATTAGTCAGTCGCCCTCTAGGTTTCATGTATTTATCGTCATGATGATGATGATTCCGACCGATTTCGGCCATGGCGACTACTTTGACCCCTAATCAAAAGTCCGCGCTGTCGCCCCAAATATGTAACGCGGAAATGTACGTGAAAACGTGTATTCACGCTCCCGGGACCACCTGTGTGCAGGTATCAGACAAAGTCTAGCTTGCATCAGGCTCGACCTCTCTACCTTTACCTATCGCCTCAATTGTGGTCAAATCTATAAAGTATGAAAAAATAAACAGGAACGTATAAACCAACCAAGTTCCCTACGCTAAGGGCTTTGTTAGTTCTCTATTACAACATAGCATTTAAAACAAGTTATAAGAGTTGAACCCAAAAAGTAATGTTGCCTATATACATATATATATCCCTTTCACGTATCAAAATTATTATATATGTAAATGTGCAAAAGTTATCCACATTAAAAATACCTGGTACAAACAAACAGAATCGAGTCTGTCGTCCGTTTAATTTGGAGAAAATCGACTCTCTTTTGTTGCAATTAAAAAGTAAATAAAAATGTAATCTATCATTTCAAAGTAAACTAATTTAAATGTTGACTAATTAATACATTTGAAACGTCCATTTCAATATGCTATTAAAAAGCCATTAAACGTAACTTGCACAATGATAAGAACAATAATTTGAATTATACCGTAAAAAGGTAATGATTCTACTGAACTACATTATATATAATTAAAGATAATAGTTGTGTCGGTGAACCAACCTCTTAAATTAAATTATTGTGAAAAAGTAATAACCTTATATTTTTTATTGTTATTATATAAAAGTAAGTCATTCTTGCGTTTAAATTCAATTAACCAAGAATACATATTCATTTATTTTATTATTCTTTGAACACATTACAAGAGATAAGTGACAATGTTGTGGAAGCAGGTTACTACGCATTGTTGTAGTACCTAGAATAATATACAAATCGAGGAAAATCACGTACGCAGCATTGCATTTTGTTATTCACTAGCTTATGACCGCGCCTTCGTCCTCATGAAAATGGTTTTATTGTGTCATGAAAACCACATGATTTATTAATGCTACATTTGGGCTACCTTGTAGATTTTATAAATTTAAATGTTGTCATTATTTCCTAACCTGTATAATTGTATTACAGATTTTAATTTACCGTTGTTAAATTTTATATATTACTGCTTAGCGTCTATCGAAAATCGTAAAAAAATTCAATCTGTCCGTAAAAGTTTCGTCAAAATCGATTTAATCGATTAACATGAACAAACACCAAGCACGTATAAGTATCTATATTTAAAGCCATAGTATAATAATATCGATTTATTATATATATATATATATGTATATATTTGAATCCACAGAGCACTTTCATGAATCGTAATCAGTGTTGCGAGGTGTTCAGTTTTTACCTAAACCGGTCGGTATTACATTCCTTAATTCGATATTCGATATATAAAAAATACCAAAGTTTATGTATTTTTAAACACTTTTAAATACCTAATTCATTAATTTAAACCCAACATAATATGTTGTAGAGGTATTAATAAGGACAATAATGAATTTTAATAAATTTATTTATTCAAAATATAATTGAGTGGAGCTTTAAGGAGGATAATGTCACTTAGTAAAGGCTGAATTGTGCATTCGTTTCAAGGTCAAACTAACATGTCGTGAACTTCACCTCAATATCAATGTAGACCAAAATTGACTAATCTCTTGTAATAATTACGATAAATATAATCTATAATGTAGCGTGTTTTCTTGTTAATCTTTATCTTTTCTCCTTATTTTTTCCCTTATTCGGTGTTCTTACCAACTTCATGTAGTAACCCTGATTGTGATAGATGAGTCATTGGGAAAAACATTTTACAAAAGTGTGAACGAGATAACAATACGAAATTATATGTGTATAATGTATATCTATTTATAACATATATTTTTTTGCAATAAAATCAGTACACTACAACCAAACATAAGGTTTAATCTCCTAAATACAACATAAATCGAAATTACATTGATGTTTATAAACCGGATTTAACAAAATGAGTAATATTTTCCTGAATGCGGTTTGGTGACTTAGGGTTATTACATACCTTTTTAGTTGCTTACTATTTGTTCCAACGAGTATTTGGGTTATAGACAATCGTCCATTATTTGCTGGACATTTTGTTAATACGAAACAAAGATTCTGGTATTATTTTATATATTGTACCATAATCTCACTTAATGTTAAATGTCAATGTGATTTAAAATGATAAACACATAAAAATCTAGAGAGCCTGGCTCTCAAGTGCAGCCACCGGAACACACCTATAGATGCTTGGCAACAAATTTTCAACTCGAGTGTAGTAGCAAGTTTTGAAGTCTAGAAAAAAATACCACGAACATGATATGGTTTCATCACGATGTTTTCACCTTCACCGCAATCTCCAACTCATTGGCAAAGATTCGAACCTACTTCGAACGACGCGGTATCGGACTACATTACCCACAGAGGCATCATCGCTTAGTGTAACTCAAAAGCGATTGTATAAATTCAATAATATTCAAGAAGCCTTGATATTCAAAAAACTTTAAACAATATTGTATACCGACGCAGAAATATGTGAGCTTGGTGTGTGCTGTCTAGATAGTATTTCTCTTGTAATACGTAGAACTATCAATGTAGGTTGAGTTAACATTTTAGCTATAGAGTAATCCGACGCGACGGCACTATGTCGGACGGTAAACACGATGCAATCCAATAACAACGACGACCACCAAGAGATTTGTAATCCAACGCCGGACGACTGATGTCATTCGGGGTTATAAGCCAGCCGATCACGACACATGATAGACTAAATCAAAGTTACCGTAACGATTTGATCAATATGTAAATGGCGGTTGCAATCCAATTGGGTACAGATCTATGCCTCCCCGCAAATATGGTCTATAAAATTTTGAGTGTTTAAAATTAAAACAATCATCGAATTAAAATTATATTACCTTAGTTTCACGTATTTAAAATGTCATCAGTTACTGAGGAATCGTGTAGTTGTTTGAATAAATTAAAATGTAAATACAATCAAAACAAAAAAATAAACAAGACAATTGTCAGTTTTATGTAACCACAAATATTCGCCAATAAATTTCCTAACCAACAAAACGAAACATTTCATTTATACCTACATAGTTGTAAAGCTTAACATCGGTATTATTTATACAGTAATTAGTGAGACGCGTAGGTATTGGAAAACTCATGGTCGTCATTACTACACGGAGATATGAAATATATCGTCAAGTTAAATATAAAAACCATTATTCGACAAACACTATATATTATTTGTTATAACTACTTACACCACTCGATCGTTATTACCGTAATCACGTTTCTGTCAATACCTGAAATGATAAAAGAATATTTATTTAATATATTATGTTACTATTCATGCAATGAAATGAAAATTATAACTTGGTTTTTCTCGATTAATTTTTATAACAGCGAAGTGTGAGGATTTTGCAAAATCGATTCCCTTTATATCGTTGTTTTTCCTCTGTCACCATAACCAAAGTATCTAAATTTGTTTTATTAACTGACTAACGCTATTAGCCTGACGAGCCTTTATAACTTTACCGGACTAATAGGGCGAGCGTTCAAGCCGCTCAGCAGATTGGCGACAAGCTAAAAAGTGTCAAAGCGGCAGAACCTAGGCTTGAATGCAACAACGCGAATCTTACTAGGCTAACGAAAAATTAATCTAATATAATATTTATACCTATATATGAGGGATTTTTCTTTGTTTTCCTTACCCTCTAAGCGAAATCTTATGAATTTATAACAAGTAGATTATTACGGCTTCCGTTGTTAAGCGATCGTCGTGAAGCACATAGTACAAAATGATTTGTGTTTTTTTTTTTATCGTAAAAATAAAAATTAATGGTACCAAATCAATCTCGCGTAATATAGTCACTATAGTATGTATCAATCTAAATCCAATCTCAAGCAGAACTCCACATTGCTATCAGAGGTCAGTCACATAACCGTCTCCTGTTATCCCCTGAGATTTGAACGACTCGTGTGCCAGTGCATTTATGTGACATAATTTTAGTGATACGTACCTAATATTATTCCAAGTTGCATTTACACTCCATAAAAACTGCTCGTTAATACGCCAGTCATGTTAAATTACTATTGTACGCTGTGGGAAATTAACGAAAGATTATAAAATGTAAAACGAGTAGGAAAAAAAAAACTTATCATGTTTCAAATAGAAATAAAATACAAAGAACTAGGTATTGCTCGAAAAAATTCTAATTTTTCATTAATTATTTTAATTTAATTCTAAATTGTAGGTGGTAGAGCTACGCTGAAGCTATCACTAGTTGCAGCATGAATGGGTCGGCTCGCCCGGGGTAGTACCACCCTCTCACAGAAAACCGACGTGAATTAACAGTCCTTGCACTGTTGCGTTTCATTCGGTCAGTGAGAGCGCCGGAAACCCACATATATTAAAAGGCCGGCAACGCACTTGTAGCTGCCCTGGTGTTGCTAATGTCTATGGACGGCGGTGATCACTTACCATCAGGTCACTCACCTGTTCGTTTGCCCCCTACACTATAAAAAAAAAAATCTAAGCAGCCACTACCACCGTCTTGTCGATGTTTACTTTCACGCTAAATGTGTCTAAAAGCGATATCAACTCCTTTGAGCAAATCCTTCCGAGTGATTTAGATATTATTATCTGTCTATCTGATTACATAATTTTTGAACACGTCCATCATGAATCCGTTTTGAATTTACGAATCAATTCTCTACATGCGAGTAGTACCTACCTTCTCATAATTAAAGTTACAAATTACAAGTGTTCAAATTTTCACTACATATTTAATTTCGTAATGTTGATTCAAATATATCAAGTCTATATTTTTTTTGGGTTTTCAGAACAAAAAGGTCAACATTTCGCAATGAATACGTGTTTTTAAGCTAATCAAATATATTACAAAATAACCTTGATTTTAACAAGCGTACAATTGTTGCAATTATTTCTATTAATACAAAAAATATTATTATATTGCGTTAAGCTGCTAAACTTTAAAATTTAAAAGTGGTAGCATAACCTGTTCTTAATAGGCTCTGTAACATTAGTTGACGAGGAGCGCCCTTTTGAACCAATTATGGGGAAGCCCAAAGTTTATTTACTTAATCCTAATAATTAAGCAATACAAGTATTTAAAAGATTATTAGAAACTATTATAAAAATTAAAAAAAGTGTGTGTGTACTTATGTACACGCGTTAGAAGTTATACTTCTTTGGCGTTACAAGATAAAAATCTTTTCAAAATTTTTATCTTTCGCCTTATTTTACCATTGTAGAAAAAACGACCCAAACAATAGAAAAAAGGTATTTAATACATACATACTTTTCTTGAATAAAACGTTGACTATAGCTAACTTCAGGGTGTCGGCTTTTCGTGACGGTGTGCGCGCGCATCGTAAAAATTTACTCTCATCATTTTTACCTAACGCGCCAAAAGAAGTATAACTTCAAAAATGATCATAGAATACAAATTAGTACAGACTATTAAATTGATTTTTTTCTTGTTTATTGTCTGCAAAATTATAAACTAAATCATCCATAATTTTTAAATTATTTACAAAAAATCTATCACAAGAACAAAGGTCTAATTTTTTCTCGATGTCAAAGAAATACATTTGTATGCGTTAACATATATACATTATCACGTCAGATACGAATGTATTGCTACCTATCACGTCTAATATTATAAATGAGAATTTGATTTTGTTTGTTTGTATGTTAGATTCTCACACCTTAACTACTCAGACGACTATCATGAAATTTTGCCTACATATTGTCAGGAACAGGAACATAAGGTCCTTTCATCTATAAATAAACTCTTCCCGAGGGATAGGTAAAATATACATTAAGGTAGGGGAAGCCGCGGGCAGAAACGAATAGTAATATAATTTCAAGGTACGAATATTATATAGTGAAACGGCATGAAATTCACCTGAATAAATCATAAAAGCAATACATCAGTATTAATATGACGTGAATCGTACCTTGACATGGCAGTGCAACAATCGCAGAGAATTGATTGATCAATAGTGTATGCAATGCGCTCAACAATATTATATATGTTGGACAAAAGAAACGGTATACCATCCATATAAATTACACTATATAAACAAATAACTATGTGTTAGTCTATTTATATGTAAAACTAGCAGATCCGGCGAACTTCGTACCGCCTAACAGTCAATTCTTTAATTTTTTTTAATACTTATTCTGCTATTCGGGACGCTATATAATGTTAAATATTACCATCGTATAAATATTGACATTAATATGTTTTATACGATACTAACGTCACTCAATTGTTTTACCTTCCCGGAACCTCTCCACTAACACTTAACCCTTAAATGCATAATTTTTTGTTATGAATCCAGAAACTAATTTTAAAACAAATTAAACTTTAAGGTATATGGTATTAAAGCTCAAATTTTTGACTGTTAAATATTATTACAATTGTTTGTATGGGAGTATAAAAAAGTGTTGTTTTTAGAATTTTTCAGGCAATTTTCAAATTTTTCTCTCCGTAAGAACCATCCTCGTACTTAAGGGAATATTCTAAAAAAAGAATTAGCAAAATCGGTTAAGCTGCTCTCGAGATTTGCGCTTAGCAAGACATTTAGCGATTCATTTTTATATTATAGATTATATTTTACTTGAAAAATCGACATTTATTAAACCTTATACACTGAATTCATTTTATGTCATAATCAGGAAATTTGCCAACAAGGTACAACAACAACAACCTGGTGAAAGTTGTGAGAACCCACTGGACGCTAACAGAGTAAGACTGCTAGTTGTAGCAATCTTAATGTTAGATGTTAATGTTAATGTCGTTTCGATTTTTGAGGGAGGCCTCGCGAAGACCCATTGAACGTTAGCAGCATAATACCGATAGTTGTAGTGATGTTTGAGAGAGGCCTTTATATTGCAGTACAAAAAGTATTTTATTTGAATATAATAATGAAATAATCAATATCCCAGCTATTGAATACAACGCTATTGACCATAGGATAATTGTAGGCGCATTCATAAATTAACGAGTAATTGACGATTTTGTAACGTGAAATTGTAGTAATCGTTTCCAAATTTAAAAATAACCAATAAAACATCAAAATACTATTAGAGAAAGTCGATTACGAACGTGCGAATAGGAACAACACTGAATATCAGAAGCATGTAAAGAATAACAATATTTCTTCTGATTCCCTATAACATTATCCAGTGCGAAATAAACCATCGGACCGTTGTATTACGCGGTCGATCGATGTTCGTAATCGAAAACGTGTAGGTACGGTTTTTGATAAGAACGTTATTGTTGTTACGAACGCATTCGCGGCACGATAATCATCAGGCTCATGGTAGAGGCGGTTTACTGCATATTTTGAAATACTCTTATATCAATGTAATTGTTTCTTTTTTACGACAATAACACCTACTCCGATAAAATAAGTTTACAGGTTTACAATACAGTTTTCATAATGTGGAAAAGAAGTTTAAAACGTTTGAATTTGATGCGAAATAAAACGACTAATTACTATAGTAATGGTAAAGGTGTTCAGGAAAACGCTTCGAGTAAAGTTCGGTTCGAATTTTAAAATAAATTTAACTGAACAAAAAATACTGACACCAAACTATCACTTTTACGCTTTATAGATTTAAGATTAATCTACAATCTCATCTGTGCTTAAAGCAACGATGTAGCCTAAGAAGATGGTAATACGCTAAACCTCAGACGAATTGAATTTCAAGTGCGCCTACCGCAACACACCTATACCACCTTGAAGATGGTGAATAGCTAGACGATCTTAAGATCATTCTAATGTCGCATCACGAGAGATGCGTTTGCCGAAAGTTAAACCTTTGGGTAGGATTCGAAACTACTGCCGAGATATCATCGATTTTAAGGCTAAAGGTTTATTTTTCTATGGAAGACTTCGTCGCCTGCGCGACTATATCGCCTAAGTAACATACATAATACAGATCCAGAATTAGCAATGTTTTAAATTAATTTTATACAATTCCCCAGCGCATTTAGAAGTAGAATCAAACAATCAGGAGTTATAGAACCAGTAGCATTGAGCCCAGCCTTATACTTTCACCTACGAACACGTTTTGCCATCATATGGTTGGTACACATCGTCGATGAGTCCACAATTTTGATAAAATGGTGATGGCACTTTACGCATATTAAAGGCAAAATTCTTGCATGGAATGTGTCGTGACTCTGGGCATAATCTCATTCATGTGATTACTTCCCTATAGCTAACAGTAATATCATCAATCTAAGGTGACTTTAGGAGGTGTGGCTGAATCGTTTTGTACCACATAAACTTTGTTCTTTAAACATTCATCGATGAATATATAATAAACACGTGAAGAAAAAACTCTGTGTCTCTCTTATTTATGCTCGTATTTTCAACACTGAACCATCACTAGTATCTATTCATAAATCTTTCGTTCTGTTTCTACATTAAATTTTTCCCAAAATATTATGGTAGCTAACTATTATAAACAAACACATATATAACCTTATGAAAAATATATAACAATTTGTTATGAATCCGGATCTGACTCAAAGATGGCTAGATTGATTTTGATCAAACTTTTACAAAGGAAGCTTTTACTAATTTTTTTTTAATACTCTTAGATATCGAGAACTTTTTTATTTATCTTGCAGTAAGTTTCTTAAAATCTTGTAAACGGGGAGTACATAACATTGAGAAGTTGATTACCTATAAAAATTATAAGTATTAATTTTAAATTCTGTAAAAAGAATATTGCAAGAAAATCTAAAGTGTATTTAATTCTCGAACAATTTCAATATTCTTGATGTAATGTTGTACCTATACGGACATTATAAATCATTGTGAAAGTAATACGCGATAAAAATAATAAATACATTAAAAACATGCATAGAACTCCAGCCCATATTAATGAAATTTATAGGTAATAGAAATTACCAGCAATAGTATTAGAAATAAATATATATATATATATATATATACTGATATTTCAATAACAGGAAGGAAAATAATATGTCGAAAAAAGTACTGTTTAACAAAATACGAAACAGAGCCGCGAATAGATGTTAGTTTTTATATGGAGCAAATATTCTATTACATCTATACAACGTTTGTTTCGTCTATGTCATGGGACAATAAACTCGACTGAATTTTTTTTTATCCCCAGTGACATACCTCATGCGTCTCATGTACAGCGCCATCAATAAAAACAAGTATTATGATTATAACAATTGTCTAGCGCTTCAATAATGATGTCATTCATTTTAATAATAACGTTTCACAGTTCGTAAACAATGACGTCATATTTTATAAAAGTCAAAGAAATTCTTATAATTATTTTCACAGTTATAGTCTCAAGTGTTATTACACAATTAATATATATTTTAGTTTTATTTAATATTAAATTAGTGAAACAGAACTATTTTAAAAATACATTATATACTAGCTACCCCTGCTCCGGTTACGCACGGGAAAGCACTAACAAAGAAAAGTCCTTTTACAGTACAATTATATAATGATATAAAACGGCAACTGAGCGCCAATCCGTCAATTCTGTAAATATATTTGGAACATCTTCCAAGGGCCTTCTGTGTCGCTCACTTTTTTTGGATTTTTTTTAATCCTAAATTTTCATCTTTCCGTTTTATTTTTCAAACTATTTCTTTTTGGCAAACTTTGTCCTGATAATTATACACTCAATAAAAAAGTATCAATAAAATAGACACCGCCCTTCTGATGTGATACGCTTGCATATCATCCGGGAATTGATTTTCACAGATTGGTAATTCTCATATTTTGTATGTTCTTATATGGTAAGTACTTTCTATCGATATATAACCAATTTAAGGTGACCCGCATTAAATTTCAACATTAATGCTTAGAGCTACATGCAAAGCATAATTGTATATAGCGGGAATAATACTCTAAAGCATTCTCTATCTGTGACAACAGTTGATTCAATTTTATTTGTATCTATAAAGTTCTATGTGAGGATTCCTTTCTCACGGTTATCGACGAACTAAAGAATTCGATGAGTTACTTTAACATCGACCGGCAGCAAAATCGCTGTCTAAACTAACAATCTCATGCGGTTAAACAGGTAAGTACACTTGACCGCTGAATGGCCTTCGGTGACACCGCACTCCTCATCGTTGTTACTACGTTAACCCCTTACCACGTTACCCGCATCGCAATGGTCGAGTACGCGACAAACGGCCAGAATCCTATGTAAAATCACCGATAATGGGCAAGTTAGAGGTATCGAACGCGTCGACACGTGGTAACGGTCGAAGAAACCTGTTCGAAGCGCGCGATCCTTAGCTAAGTGCGTATTTCTCACATAGACACAAGACTAATTCATTAATCATAGTTTTTAGCTGTAACTATAGCTGTCAATAACAGCTATATATTAATAACGTATTACGTTGTTTTGTTATGTTACAATAATTATTGTAATAAACTGCTCTAAAATACATTCTGTTGTGTAATTTACCGTTTTGCGCCGTACGTCAATTTATACCTATGATATGACAATGGAGTGTATTTTCGTTGCTCGTATCGTGAGTATGTATGTATAATCAACATATACCCGTTTCCCTTTCATACCTTCAGTCAACTACAAACTCAACTTTTTTAATAATGGCATCTCGTAAATACTATTCTGCCAGTGTCAACTCGGTCATGGAAGAGTCGTTTTTTAGATACTTACTATTCAAATGCTTAAAAAAATTTTTAGTCCATCCCGATTGGGCGACTAAAACACAAAAAGACAAACACACAACACTTACAGACGTCATGCCTTAAATAAATACTTATATGTATATTAATTACTGTTACTTATTGTGATATTTTAAAGTTTATTTTTGATACT
Organism: Antheraea assamensis; assembly: GCA_035772565.1. Classification (NCBI taxonomy): domain Eukaryota; kingdom Metazoa; phylum Arthropoda; class Insecta; order Lepidoptera; family Saturniidae; genus Antheraea; species Antheraea assamensis. The sequence continues at coordinate 1,586,823 of JAQQSE010000060.1, forward strand.
ACATATAAAATTAGGCAGAAAACACATACAAGAGCAACGTTTTAAAATCAAAAGGACTGGTTAATATTATAAAATATATAAATAAAAATACAAAGAATATATACTAAATTGGGGCAATTGATTGTTATACTTACTTGTGATAACATTGGTCAATCAATCATTGACAAGAGTAATAATCAAAAACAGATAATCAATAACCGAGTAAAAATGTCTTAAATAAATCGTTGTCGTAACAATAATAATGCATTACATTAGTTTTCGATGTTACACTAAAAAGTTTTTTATTTATATTATAGGGGGCAAACGAACAGGTGGGTCACCTGATGGTAAGTGATCACCGCCGTCCATAGACACTAGCAACACCAGAGGAGTCGCAAGTGCGTTGCCGGCCCTTTAAATATGTGGGCCTCCAGCGCTCTCACTGACCGAACGAAACGCAACAGTGCAACCACTGTTACTTCACGTCGGCTTTCTGTGAGAGGGTGGTACTACCCCGGGCGAGCCGACCCATTCATGCTGAAACCAGTAATAGCTTCAGCGTAGCTCTACCACCTACAAAAGTAAACCTATTCGTGACGCTAGAACACAACATTTCATGTATATTTGAAATAATTTCTCAAAACAGCGTCCTTATTCATTTGATACTTCGATAAACTCGCCAACACAATCGGTCGTTCCCAACAACAGATAAATTATCTCACCGGGGCAAGGCTTCAATTATAACATGCTTACACACATTCCACATTCACCGTACCTTGTTCACACGCTTTTTCTTTCGATAGGCTTTATTATTAATCAATCTTAGTCATTTTCCTGTAATTAACTAAGGAAATTAGATCGTAATATAGGTATGTAAAGAACCCTGTTATGTTGTTCTGTAGGTGGTAGAGCTACGCTGAAGGTATTACTGGTTTCAGCATGAATGGGTCGGCTCACCCGGGGTAGTACCACCCTCTCACAGAAAACCGACGTGAAGTAACAGTGCTTGCACTGCCCCACACCCCCCCACATTTGCCCCCTATAATATAAAAAAAAACCCACTGATTACTACCTGCCTTACCGTTGTTGGTATTTGTGATTTTGAAAATTTCCAAGTCTCTCCATTTAGTAACAGTTAAAGTCACATCAACGTGAGCGAAGCCGGGAGTAAAAGCTAGTGTTGCATATATCAATAAACACGCCTAGGAATCTTGGGTTATTTTTTCCACAGTATCATCACTTGACCTGTACCGGCCACCGCTTTAAGTTGGGGCGGCATGGGACCGTGCTGAGCTATCACCATGCCGCCCCCAGCGGTCAGCCCGGCGAAAGATGGCCGCCGGGCTCCGTCCTTATAGGGAGGTACACAGGGTACACGACCAGCTACCTCCCCTCGTCCGCCGAACCTGTGCAATGAGGAGACAACTATTAACAAAATGAAATATTTCCTAACAATATACGACGCTGGCTGTAAAACAATAAAAGTTACTTTTAACATTCAAAAAATTTATACAACTCCATTACAAAGCCACTAAACAAGTTTAATTATTCTACTAACCTCTTGTTAAGGAAGGTTAAACATTTGAAAATACTAATTTAAAAGCATGAACAATTACTCAAAGCAAGACTTATTATATACAGACTTATTATATCTTGTGGTATTTCGAATTACTTCTATACACGTTAATTTGGTTTCCCGACAGATTCATTGCTCTTAAAAACGTATATGTGTTGCGTACATATTCGCGATTTTTACCAATTAAAACGTATATTGTTTTGCTTGTAACTTTAATGAAATTAACATAAATTATATAAATTCAAGTAGCCTATCCGAAAGCTAGATGTTTTGACACAGACTTTTTAATAAGTCATGTATAACAATATTGAATTTTTTTTTTAATAAGTACTGAGAGATTGACAACACAACTGCAATAAGACAAATATTAAAAAAACACGTCATCTATCGGGTCAAACTATAAATAATAATCAGGTAGGTGACTCAATAAGTGATAAAAAAACATTGCATAATAACGAGAAGAATTGCGAAAGGACGCCGCAAACTAAAATTTCATATATAAAAATGACAAATTTACGCTGATATCTTAACTACCTTTATCATTTTTAGTACATATTACCTTTTTTGAGTAAAATAGTATGAATTATGATAATTGATAACTACGAATTCGCCTCTGTTTCTTTTTTAATCTGAGTAGTTTATCTAGGTACAGAGGAAAAACAAAAAAAAGGAAAAATATACTTACAAAATTTCACTCTTCACCACACCACTTTTCCACGGGAGAAAGCGAACGGTGCATATAAAATTCGTAGTTTTTGAAAACTTTAATAGTTTTATATTCAAATAGGATATCGTGCTATTTTTTTTTAGTTTAGATAAGAATTAAGTATCTAAGAAAGAGAAGTAAACAAAATTGATCAAAATCTATCCAGTAGTTGTTGCGTGATGCGCACACAGCGGCAGCTTCTATCATTTAATTTATATATAAGTAGAAGGTATAATAAATAAAGAACATACATCAACATTATCGATATATAATCGTTTATACATATATATATTTATTATATACACAGGTGATGTTTTTTTTAAACAAAAGAAAAATTTAAATAGGAAAAAATAAATACTAAATCAGTATTGCGGAAAATGTAAACACATAACCGAGTCGACTACAGCAATAAAATTTTACATTCATTCCAACATAACCGGTTTTACTTTCTCTCCACCATAAAAATAAAACTTTTGAAACGTTGAAAAGTGAAAATAAAATACACGCATCAGACCGCGAGGGCGAACCTCTATACATACTCAATCTCTATCCTACTCTCTGTACATAATCAATCAGTTGATTAAACCATTCAAATGTAAAACAGAAAATATCTCTCTCAAACAGGACCGTTCTACGTTGAATTCTATTTTACTAATTTTATTTGACTAGCTACCCGCCCCGGACTCGCACGGGTGTGACCAAAATAAGACCAAATCTTCCCTTTACAATACGACCATGTACTAAAATAAAATGGGAACCAAACGTTACTCTGTCAAATATGTCTCTACACTTTTTGAAGATCTCACTATTGTCTTCTGCGTCAATCACAACTTTGAATTTTATTCACATTTATTCTTTATACTTTTCATCATCATCAGCATCGTATCCTTCTCCCTCCTAAGTAGGATCGGCACAACGTGTCGTCCTTCTTCACTCTCCCCAGTCAGATGTCATCTCCGTATGCACACCCTTTATACACATATCATTTTTCACACTATCCATCCACACCTTTTTCAGTCTTCCTCTACTCTTATATCCGTCCACTACAAACTCAAAACTTTTCTTGTTACATGACTCTCATCTCTTCTCATAATATGCCTGTACCTTGCTAACCTGCAACTCCTCAACTTCTCTATCACTAGTGCTATTTTCAAACTTCCTCTGATATACACATTCTTAATCTTATCCATTCTGGTAACACCACACATCCATCTTAACATTTGCATCACTGCCGCATGTAATCTTTCGCAGCCCAGCACTCGGATCCATATAACACGACTGGTCTTATCATAGTTATTCTTTATACTTTTACTAGGGGTCCGCTCCGGCTTCGCACGGGTATAAATATATAGCCTATGTCATTCACTGAAAAACTGATTAAAATCGATCCAGTAGTTTTGATTTATTCATTACTGCCCGTGGCCCGCACGCGTTAAATTTGGAGTAACCTCAAAAATAACAGCATTTCTCCACTATTTAATTTATGTTATTATACATATAAACCTTCCTCTTCAATCACTCTGTCTATTAAAAAAAACCGCATCAAAATCCGTTGCGTAGTTTTAAAGGTTTAAGTATACATAGGGATATAGGGACAGAGAAAGCCACTTTGTTTTATACCTGTGTAGTGGTGATTTAACTTCATATTTTACCTACTAATTAAGTAACAGGAAATATGGAGGTAAAGATACTTTTAGTGTGTTGCATAACTGTGCATACAATATAATTGTCATTTCACTCTACCTAATAACCAACGGTAACACATATAAGTCTATTAATCCTTTGAGTTATTTCTAAATCAAACATTCATTTATTTGTATTACACAAAAAGCATTTACCGAGAATTACAACTTAAACGATGTGAATTATCAACGTCACGTCACGAGGCTATTAAATACCATAGTTTACTGTTATAATCTTGATGAGATTACTGTGAACAATGGTGATTTATTGAATACTAATTAATGTAGAAGCTATAGGTACTATTATTTAAAGACGGAAGTAATATTTGGAAATTGAAACTACTTATCCCATTCTAAAAATTGTTTTACTAATAGAAAATTGCTTTGTTTCTAAACGCAATATATATTATGTGTAATGATTACATTGTATATTTTAATTAACGCGTAATAAGTCGCGGTTGGCTGCTAGCCAAAGATATTATAGCAATTGTAATGCTCAAATATATACTTTAATTTTTAAAGGAAAAAAAAAAAACAATATAATATTTTTTATAATAAAATATATCGAATAACCTTTTCTGGAACCAGAGTTTGGCTCTCAGGTAGTGGGTTCACTTTTGCCACATTCACTCCAGTACAGGGGAGCCCGCGGAGTACGGTATTTTTATAATAGGTTTTATTTTCAAACCCAATTAAAAAAAATGAAAAATATATTACAATGTATATTTGAATTAACAAGACCTTAATATATGGATTGGTATTTATGGTGAGAATATTTGTTTTTTTTTTTATTGTTGTTTTCAAATTCTTGCTATATGCCAAAGACCCACATTGCATGGGGGTTCACTAGTAAAAAAACGACATGACTGTATGATATGTAACTCTATGAAAACTACAAAAAAGGCGATCATATTATTATAGCAATTTCTAAAGTTTTACAAATCGGTTACAAAAAAGTTTAGATTTTCATGTACATTTGTTGGTAAATGCTACCAACACGGGAACTCGAATTGACGGGACATTATTAATTAAGATACCGGAGTAACAACACAACAAAATAAAAGCGGGAGAACCAGTAAATATTTACAATATATGTTTATTACATATATTGTAGCGAAGTAACAAACGCCTAATTGAAAATTCATTTTTAAATCCAATATTTCTCATATCATAAGACTTGCGAGCACAACAGAACAATTAATGGCTTGTATACCACGTTTCGGGAACCACCTTTTCACGGTCCCAGAAGATAGTGGTTCCACTAATCACGAAGCGATTGTCAACCTTCAAAATAGAACCGTACAACGTAATATTACAATAATATAGTATAGGTAACGAAAATTACAAAACGTTTACAGCGGCTGAAGTTTTACGTAGCCTATTATGGCCAAATATACCCGCCAATTTTCATGCTATTTACCCGATAAAATCCGTTTTACACGCGCGTTATAGCTGTTATAATAATTGCTAGAAAAAAAAATACCTCTTACTGTTGAGTTGTGAAATAGATTCTATGCGTGTCATAGAGATCGAAGACCGCAGCGAGAATCATTCGTTTTTAGAACAAGTGAAGCGAGTCCAAAAGACGATGACACTTGACCTTAAGTTAAAAATTAATTTCCAATTTTATCATAGAATTTTATTTCATAATTTGCATTATTTACGTTTTATCAGATAATACGAACTGTACTGGTGTTGAGTATGCAGGGTACTACTGTGTATACATAGGTACCTTACTAAGATGACTTAATTCATACACCGATACTTGGAAGTAATATTTATTAATGTCACAATTCATAACCTATACAGGTTTCACTTAACCCTTAGTAGCCTGATTTACGAAAGTGATTTATTTTTAATATTACTGTGTTTGCTTTAGGGTCTAGATGATGGGAAAAATAGCTAAAAAAATATCACAATATTTATTTTACTTATTTATTAAAAAAAAAAAAAAATTTCGTTGGCAAGAATATTATACAACAGTAAAATACGTACAGCCAACCTATAAAAAAAAAACTAACAGTAATGTGAACATTCAGTTTAAAAGATTGGTATCAAAATTGAAACTCTAGGTTATTAAGGCTTAAGCTACGGTGAGGCACGCGGTGTGCCCCTACACTTGTATTACCAATGTTATACAGAAATATATTTCTGCGAGCATAGCTAATAATTATGTTCGTTAACATTATTATCAAAGCAGCATAACGTCCACCGGGCCTGCTAGTTCGTAATAAAAATACACACGATTGCGATTGTACGAAAATTAAAAGCGTACCTAATTTTAACACAATTTAAATGTGGAACTAAATTTATCTAAGCTAACAGGATACACATTATCAAAAAAAAAAAAAAACCGTTATAGTGTTCCTGTTACTTATTCACAACCCATATCATTATGATATGACATCATTCGTTTCAAACGAACTGAGTAATTGTAAAGTGTCCATTTAATGATGATAATTGCAGAACTGTTAGAAAAAACGCTCTTTTTAGGATACGCACGGGTTAAGTCATTAAATCAACTCGCGGTTCAAAATCTGTCACTCCCTCAAAAACACTCACACCTTTGAAATGTCCAAATATTTATACTACACTATATATTATAAAACAAAGTCGTCCGCCGCGTCTTTCTGTCTGTCTGTCTGGATGTTCACGATAAACTCAAAAACCACTGAACGGATTGTAATGCGGTCTTCACCAATAGATAGAGTAATTCACGGGGAAAGTTTAGGTATATAATTTGCCATGGTTCTTTTTTTGTAATTTGGTGGAAATATATTGATAATTGTTGAAAGAATCGGAAAAAGTCATGCTGCCTTAAGCGTTTCATGCACATAAGTATATATTTTTTATTACCAGTAGCACCACCAGTTAAAAACAAAAAAAAAATCTTTTACGGTCGAGATATATCGAATACCTTATTAAGACTTAACCATCAGACTGCCAAGAGTTTACCGTCGTACCAACTTCTACTCGCATCCCCGCTAGCTTTCAAGTAGGTTTGATCTATCCGTCGAGGGCAGTACATTTTTTTCTGGATGAAGGGACTATATGTCCATTTCTATACGCCTGGCAAACATTTATGCAAAATTTAATTATAATCAGTTAAGTAGTTAACGCGTGGAAGAAGCGTAACCAATAAATAAATCGCGTATATAATATTTGTCAGGATTGTAACCGTACGTCTGATGGAGAGTCCCATTGGTCCCAGCATCTTAGTTCCTAAATCTCTATTTACAGCATATAAAATAAATTTTCAAAGATCCTTTTCTACCGCTCACTTACGCTACGCCTGTGTACAATTTCACGCTTCCACACACACCCATCGGCTTAAGCTGTTCTTTATACATCAGTCAGTTGAGAATATAATTAAGTAAATATAATATATGTACATAGGCATATTTATAGGTGGTAGAGCTACGCTGAAGCTTTTATTGGTTTCAGCATGAATGGGTCGGCTCGCCCGGGGTAGTACCACCCTCACACAGAAAACCGACGTGAAGTAACAGTGCTTGCACTGTTGCGTTTCGTTCGGTCAGTGAGAGTGCCGGAGGCCCACATATTTAAAAGGCCAGCAACGCACTTGCGACTCCACTGGTGTTGCTAGTGTCTATGGACGGCGGTGATCACTTACCATCAGGTGACCCACCTGTTCGTTTGCCCCATATAATAAAAAAAAAATAGGCTATTATTATTATTTTGTACTATTATTTTATTTGAAGCTAGTAATCTCCAGTACTACTGGACTGTTTCTAAAAATGATTTTTCTAATAGAAAAAGTTATATTATTCCTGAATAACATGGCCTAAATTTTCTTCATGTGTACTATTAATATTATAAACGAAAAAGTTTGTAAGGTTGAATCTTTTTCACTCTTTAATGCCAAACCTACGAAACTAATTTAGATAAAAGCAGCCATATCAGAATAACAAATATACTATAATCCATGAAGATAATATTTTGTCTATACAAAATATAACGATAAGTACCAAATAATATGGAAAAAATCCTATCAAATGAGATGTATCTCGGCGCTTGCTGCATAAGACCTTATAATTACATTAATATAATATACAGTACCATTATTTATAAAGGTACAAATGGAGACGATGTCGCTGGTTTTCTCAAATATTTTATAACTTTTAAGCATTTCATCACATCTCATCTGTTGTTAATCGACGATGTGGTCTAAAATGGTGAATAAGCTTAACATGGACAAGGAATGGCTCTCAAGCGCACCTGCCAGAACACACTCATAGGGGACTTGGTTATAGATTTTCTAGCCAGGCGAAATTAGAAAAAGCCCTACCACTATGAAGAGAAAGGCTAATACAAATATGTGTTTAAATTTAACCGAGCTACAAATGCGGACACGTGTCTTCAGCCAAAGACGTTTAACTAGCACGAATATATTACGAGCTTCAAACGCCAGCCATACCTGAGCCGCTCGCTTTAACCGTTTTAGTATCACACTTGAACATGGACCTTTTACTGAGAACACCTCAGGTTCATAATACAACATGGAAAGTCATTATACATTTGCGGAAAATATAAATTACTAGTTGTTGCTCGCAGCTTCGCATGCGTTTTTTTTATAATTGTATATTACTTCTTATAAGATCAGCTATCTGTTAGTGAAAGTTCCGTGAAAAATGGTTCAAATGTTTTGAAGATAGTACTGCAAACAAAGCCATGGATAAAAGCTAGTCCAAAATAAAAAAGCTTTAATTACTTTTTATAATGTTAGCTATCTGTCAGTGAAAGTTCCATAAAAATAGGTCGTTTTGGAGATATTACTACAGACGAAGCCACGGACGACAGGTAGTCTAAAATAAAGTAGCCTATGTCACGCACTGTAATTTTAACTATCCGTCATTGAAGTGTCTGTCAAAATCCGTCCAGCCGTTTCGGAGATTACCCGGAACATACAGACAGACAGACAGATAAAAATTAAAAAAAATGTATTTTTGTTATCAGTATCGTGTATACGTTCATATCCAATAAGTAAAAAGTCATTATTTTGATATTACAAACAGAAACTCAAATATTATTTATATGCATAGAGTATAGATTATCACAGAAGAAAAATAGTACATCGAGCCTGAAACCAGACGAGGCGAATCTAAATTTAGACCGTATTTACACGAATTTCCATGAAACTTGTATATTATCTATACCAAAATGTATTATTTGTACATATATCTCCTTTCTACAAAATCGAATCATACGTGTTCCGCAACGAGAACGTTTTAATGATATGTCCTCTATGTTACAAGCCTAAAGAAATGTCCTAAGACAACCGTTATTAGTATACAATTCTAGGAAGGTGTTTGGTTGACGAACGACAGAATACAAAGCAAAACATCCAAATACAAATCCGTCTATGCTGACCATTAAGTCGGTGAGTAATACAAATGCCATTGATCGGTCATTTTCTTAGTATAATATTTATAAGTAAAAAAATTACAAGATAAAATATGAAAAGGCAATGAGTAAATACAGCAGTGGTAATAATTTTATATATACATATATATATACTTATTAATGTTGTAAGAGGTGACGAATAACGTATCACATTAACCTTACATATTCTCGAGAACTGATTAAAATGACTAATTTCCTCAAATTTCGATTGTTACTCAGTAAAAATCTATATCGAGCCGTACTGTTTTGTCATTGTAGTTTATTATCGTTATTACTATAGCACAGTAAAGTGGCGGCTTTGTACCTGATGACAAGTTCAGTGCAATCCAAGTCCAAGGATAACCACAGAGAGATCGGCAATTAGTAATCGCTTTCACGCATGTGCATGATTGTCGCAACTCAACCTAAATCTCACACCATCTCGCCCAATCGAGTACAGATCCTTAACATTTTTCTTAAGCATGTAAGACCACATGAAAATGCACTATTATTAGTAGCCTATTACTTTTTGACAATCGCCTACATTTTTGGTCTACTAATCATTAGCAGAAATGCACTAATTCTGACGATTTTTGGTAGAATAGAACAAAAGTCAAAAAGCAACGACATATATTTATTTCTATTACACTTTACGATTAAAATCCCAGTAAATATGTTAAAAGAATTTCTATGATATATTATTTTTATGCTTGTCCTACGAAATGTAAATACGATTCTCTTGCTGAAGAGCCTTATTCACATGATACCATGGAACAACTCTTCACAATTCCTCTGGATACATTACAAGGAGTTATTTATAAGCTTCTAATATGTATAGAGACACTAGAAGAAAAAAGGTCCCATAAAGAAGACCATACAACAGTATGCGAAGATCCCGCATTCAGGGGAAAACATAAATACAGTTAGTTACCTGGACAAGAAATAAAAAATACATAGTAAACGCAAATACAAGATCAAAAGTTTTTTTTTTATCTACATGAAATAAATATGTCCCACTTGATATTAGGATTCCTAGTTTTATATCTTCGACTCAAGAGAGTTAATCCCGAATATTTACGATAAATTTTATATGAGTCGTAAATCATTTCAAGATAAGCATTACAGTGATTTCGGCTCAAAGGACTCTCATCTAGAAGTGGTATTTATCAGATAAAATAAACACAAATCTTAGAGCCGAGTAAATTCTTAACGTAGCCGACCGGACCGCTTGACCTGAAGCAACGAAATTTTAATAATTCGCGTATATTACTATAATTTTACGTTACATCCCGCTAGATGTTACCCGCGTCTTCGTTCACGTCAATATAGATATAACCTATCTCACGGGGACAGTACCTTTTTCAGGGTGAAAAGTACCTCATGTCCTTTTCTGCAGCCGCTGCTGTTACTAGATGTTTGTTGCTGTAGATCTACTTACCATCTTCTCTCTCACTCATTCGCTCATATTTTGATATAGAGCTTTTTTAAGCCAAATTTTCCACTTTTCCCTACAAACATTTTCTTTCATACAACTTTTGCCCTGACAATTAGAAACACAGCCAAAAATGAATTGACCTAATAGGTGTAGCCGTTCTGAGGTGATGAACGTTTTTTATGCGATTAGGTGCCAACGAACAGACGGGTTACCTGATGATAAGTAATCACCGCCGCCCATGTATACATGCGATACGAGGGGCATCACATATGCGTTGCCGGCCTTTGAGGAAGGAGTAGGCTTGTTTCTTGAAGGTTTGTAGGTTATATTATATATATACATTCAGTAACTTATATTTATTTATACAAATTGATAGATTAAACAATTGAGCAACAGTTTTTTTTTATTTTTTATATTATAGGGGGCAAACGAACAGGTGGGTCACCTGATGGTAAGTGATCACCGTCGTCTATAGACACTAGCAACACCAGGGGAGTCGCAAGTGCGTTGCCGGCCTTTTACATGTGTGGGCCTCCGGTGCTCTCACTGCCGAACGAAACGCAACAGTGCAACCACTGTTACTTCACGTCGGTTTTCTGTGAGAGGGTGGTACTACCCCGGTCGAGCCGACCCATTCATGCTGAAACCAGTGATAGCTTCATTATAGCTCTATCACCTACCAAGTGTTAATGTGACACATAAATGCTCATCATTTTCCCAGTGTAATATTTTATTTTTATTTTGGAAGACATTCGATAAACACATCTTCCTCTTTATACTAACATTAGTTTTTAATTTGTTTGTATACTAACCAGATGGACTTTTGTATGAAATAAATATTTATTATTATTATTATTTATTCCCACGGCGAACGCTCGATCCGCATAGCGGAACGGAAGCCTAGTTAACTGTAATTACTCATACTTGACTGCGAAGTCTCGCGAGAAAACTCCAGGTTACGTCATATGCCCAATTAGAGTTAGTTTCGCATAAATTTGATTCAAAGCACGCAAGAGCAGGTAAATCTTATAATTAACTATACATGTGTATAGAAGTTGACACGAACACCAATATATTGGATTAAATTAAACTTGTTCGTAACTTTATCAATGTCTATAAAGTTAACGGGGCAAAATTATTTAAGAATTTGATATAGAAATCTAGAAGTTATTGCGCATATTACTTGTGATGCGCGATTTCACTCGTGATAAATTTCTACAATTTTGAATTATTGACAACAAATCGAAGTAAGCTTAAACAAATTCATTAGAAAACACGACTGTTGTATGGAAACTCAAAGTCGCGTCTGACGATAGGCATTCAACCGTTCGGCCCCTTTCGGAAATAATCAGTAATGCCCGACCATGCCACCTATTCCTCACGTAGCGCCGCGCTACATAGGCCATCTGCACTATTAATTCATTCATAGTTTGTATTTTCTGAACGACAATTTGTCTTTTCAAATTTGACTGGTAGTTTCAGAGATTAGGGCGTTCTACTAAACAAAAAACAAACCAATCACTTAAACCGAGCCACATTAGTATACATTCTACAATTACAGAATAATTAAACTTGAATTGGAAAGTTATGGTGAAAATAATTGTTATTTTTTAGATCAATAACTTCAATTTCAAAACGTCTACGTTGAACTTAACACTTACAATACCTTGTTTAAAAGGGATAAAACATTATTTAACCTGTTCCTCGTAAACCATCAAATAATAAAATGAAATAGTTAATTATTCATATACACAAACTCAGTTTTGTGTTCACATTATACCACCACTAACTTTACTCGCGGTTCCGCTCTGATGATGTACAAAATTATAAAGTGTTTTAATAAAGCTTCATTGACATTACAGTATGTACCTGGAGTTTGATTTGCCACATCGGGGAGAAGAGTGAGACGTCCTACTGAGATCAGCTTGTTTCGGTTTTGTAAAGCGATAGATAAAGACAGCGCTCTACGCAGCCGAACTTAGCTGACTATCTCGATCATTCTGCCAGACGCGACGTGTCAAATCAAAAACTGGGTACCTACTTACTGTACATGTATTATTTAAAAATATATTTATTTAATAACAGTTACGAAATTATCTAACGCAATTAAGGTTAATGTTTTGTAAATTACGTTTAAAAAACGTTTAGCCCACTTTGTACCGTAAAAGGATTCATTTTGGTTTTTACTTCATATTATTTTAGTAACTTGATATTTTAAATAATCGTCTAATGCATTATATAAGATAATATTTAATAGTTAGGTAAAATATATCGACAAAACGTATTGTAAGTCATATCTTAAAACATGTTCCATGTAATATCCTATTGTAATACATATAACAAAACTCGACCAGAGAGAAATGTATATATTATTGAAAATATAAATAAAATAACTCCATATGGGGGGCTTTCAAGGTACAAACACAATTAGGGACAGACGTACAAAGAGACGTTGCCTTTTATGTGTTTAAAGATAGGGGATTACATCCTTATCTTCGATTCTAATAAAACAACGCGTATGGAAACGAATGGATATATCTAAATGATTTTTAGTATATTTGAGATCAATAAACTGCAACACTGCTCTCGAACGCTCGTCATAAAATTTGACACGCCCAAGTGTTTTTCATAGAAACCTTTATGCCATTGTTTTTTCTACAACTCGTCGCTGGGGGGCGCTAGGCTCTATATAATTAAATTTTACATTTTAACTAGTTCTCAACTCCGGCTTTGCACGGGTATGTAGACGCAGAAACTGAAATGAACTATTCGATTTACAGTATGACCATGTAATGACGGCAACTGAACGTCAATCTGTCAATATTCTTATATATCTTCCTATTATCTTCTTTCTCCCTAACTCGCGCTCACTCAATTTTATATGAATATTTTTCAACACAATTTTTCATTTCACCGTACGATTTTTCAAACACTATCTTTAATACAAAAACCTTGCCCTGAACCTTGTCTTGCTAATTACAAACATAACAAGAATTATTCGAATAGATTTGGGCATTTAGACAAGTGATTTTTACGTAGATAGATTTATAGCGGACAAAATCGCAGGCGGTTGCTAGTTTTAAGCTGGTATAAAGTGTAATAAGTTTATACTTATAATATTATTGATTTCAAATAAGAAACATAACGTCCATAGCTTTTAAATCCCATGCCACCTTCGAATTTGTAAGTGCTATTTAAAAGCAGTCTAATTTCGAAGCTAAAATTGCCCTACCAGCTGTTCTCGAATGAAAGGGGAACAAAACTCGTTACCGGCACCAAGTTGACGCACCAGGAATATGGAAGCGGCCGTGCATAATTTTGATTGCCTCTTCAAACAAAGCGCTTTAGAATTAAGCCGCACATTCTGGTGTACTCCTTAAATATGGTATAAGATTCAAATTATAAATTCCACTATTAATTACTGATATCTACCATGGAAATTAATTAATATTTGTGCTGAATCGTGTCATTTATTATCTGGGAATGTATAACTAAATATTCAAGATAAGAGCAGCTGAATTCCCTTATCGTGATAATGGAAACGGCTATTGTGGTGTTCGACGCATGATATTTAATGGCCGTACTAAAATTCATATGTGTTCCCTGCTTGTAGTTAACGGCAGTTAACTAATAAAGCTGTGCTAAATACTGGCACGATTTTAACAGCATCCGCTGTACAGCGGAAGATCAACCTACAGCGGCCAGTTCGCCTTTCTAATTAACTCCCAGTCGACGACTTCACGAGATTTTACTTTAAAAACTATCCTCGTTCCGATCTTCCCGGTGGCACTCGTCGTATATTTCTAGAAAGTTCGAATGACGGGCATTTATTTTAAAATATGTTAAAAACTTCGCGTCGAACGTTTATACGGGTTGGACAAACTTCAGTCAACGATCGCTAAAACTTTCCTTTGAGTGACAAACATATCTCTTTAGCCTTATATATATTTTAAACAGACCAAGAGACTAAACTTGTCTTAATATTCTTCTCTCTATCACATATAAATATTCACTAAAACACATTCATATTTTCAGCGAAATATTAATTTATTCCAAAATAATATCTAATATTGTTAGTTACCGTCCACGTTAATTCCTGAAATTACAATTAACACATACAATATCTAGAATAATTGTATTACGATCACTAATTAATTCCTTGCACTAATATTAAGCCGGCAAAGTAGTCACTGTACGCATCGTAGCATCGGATAACCATTCATCATGACTTAAGTAATTCTCGTATGGATGACATAAAAACGGGCTTCGAGTGGTCGTTATTGTTTTAATTTATGCGTTATAGCTACCAGGGGAGAGACAAGAATAATCCCTATTTTTTCCATGTACTTTTAACTTACTTCCCTCCAAAGAGTGATGACACGAAGCTCAAATAATAGAACTTGTAGGAAGAAGGAAAGAAAATACATTTATTGTGGCAAATACACGGACAATATAATATGGAAAAAAACATTGAATTACAGAGATATGTATAACCTAAAACACATAAAGAAAGTTAAACATTGCAAGATATTAAATTATGCCATGGTATTACTATAACACCGCCCAATTCAGCATTAGCTGGCTGCAATAACAGGTGACCCCAACGCTGAAGTGTCCCGTCATACTAACTACACTACTACTGAACTACACTACTACTGCACGTAATACGCCCCTCATACCATACTTTTTACTCCGTTGCTCTGTTGTTTTTTTTTTAACATTTATAGGTTAGGTATTTGACTACAATGTCACTTCATGCTAAAGTCTAGATCGACTGGCTCCCGGACTACCGAAATACACCTAATCTTACGTACCTTTTTTTTAACAACAGAACGATGTCTTTCACACACATGCAAGATGTAATAGTATCATTGGTGTTACATAAATAAATATCGCCAAAAAGCATACATCATTATAATGCATTAAATAGTACATTATAATGTAATTTACTCCTTATGCTTAATATAAAATATGATACATTGACGCTTCACAAATCGAATCACATTCTAGATACAAATTTATGAGAGGAAATAATCTACCGTTTTTTTAACTCATTCTTAGATCCATTAAGCAACAGACTTAGGCAATTCTAGGACAAGTGTTCAAAGTAAAAAATCATGAGCTCATCCTAAAGTTATAAGTAATACACAACTGAACAAGGAAATATGTCGGTATAATGAGTCACCATTTATATATTTATCTTTTGAAATAATGTTTTTGTTTCAACAATTATGTATATGAGTTGATATGTTTTTACAAACTGATGTATATATTCTTTCTATTTACTTTACAAACAACTCAATTACTATTTACTTATTTGCGGTATATTTTATAGTTAATTGACTCGATATTATGCGAATCTTATTTGACATTTTCAATATGCTTATAGTAAATTACGCTATTCTGCGTGACGACGATACTCGTATTATTCTGCAGATCGATCGAAAATTTCTACGCAAAATTTATATTAAACTGATCTTGACTACATATCGAAATATTTAGCATTTTTTTCTTCTTGTTTATTTATAACTAAAACAAGATTTACCGATCTCAGAAACGACTCCCACGTTACGCATTGATCGTACAACAAAAAAGTAATTCCGATACAAACCGGGTGCGAGACGTCAACGAACTCCCTACAAATGAATGTAAAAAAAAAAAAAATCTTCAACGTACTGCGTTCAACGTCGTACTCGATATGAGACTGGACAAGTGGCATTCCGAATGCATCCAATCGCATTATTATTCGCAAAGCACATAACATACTGACCTTGGACGTGTTTTTTTTTTGTTACTGTTTTGTCCCCCGGTTGATAAGCGGATCGAAGTCAATCCAGAGAAAAAGCACAATGTTTTTTTTTTCTACTATTATTATTATTTTAATTTAATAACACACGTCACTGATAATCCACAGGTTTAATTCGAAAGCTCGCGAGCGTGCGACCGCGCGACCCGAGCGTACGCCTACACGCGACGAGACACGAACTAAGACTGAGCGTGACTGCGGGACCCGAGTACAAATTACAAAGACAGACTAGGTGTAGAGGTCCGTCGAGTGAGGTCGGAGGCGATTGGCTGCGTGAAACGAGATGCGGCAGAGAGATGTGCGCATCACACGGCTTCCGGTCAACGTTTCAAACAGAAATGCAGGGGAAAACTTAAGTATCCTCAATGTTTTTCTGTTACTAACAAACACCAAGCTAACACTTACATATCTTATCACTGACAAATTCGTTCGCAATCGTTTTGATATACAGCATTGATTACAGATATGCGACGTAGACGAAATAAACTGATATAGATAATTATAGTGGACTGAAATCGAAGCACTGATAAGTGATAGTGATACAAACATTAATAGAACTAAATATACAAGATTACAGAATGAATTAGAAATAATGTATAGTTTAGAATAATATACTTACTTGAGCAATGCACTAGAATATAAGTATTATAATTAGTAATTTTATTATGAAAACATCGCGGGTACGGACTCAAGAATACCACAAGGTGCTACAAATTAATACATCGTACATTATAATATTATCAGTTATAGACATTCCTTGTGCTATTCCGGCCTCTACCGGGAACCCTTTTCCGTTTCAATTTCCTCTCCAAAAGCTGACGTATACTATGTGCTATATTTCCATTTGATTTTCAACAAAATATATTTTTGTTTATTAAAGCATATTTATAGCGGGTTCGAATCACTTAAACAAAGTTCTCGTGACGTTGAACTGTGTATGCGGTAGAGCAGTGCAATTAGGTACCATCAGACCATCACACGAGCGCGCGTAACGGACCCGTTATCAAGTGAGCACTTCCCTTATCGGGGACCGGCTGCGACTGTAGCTTCTAAATGTTATACTAGTGAGTAGAAACACATTAAAATGTATATCATTCCAATACCACTTATTATTTATTTAAGAACGCACACATTACAGACAACTTAAATATAAAGTAGTGGTTAATTCTCACCCGTTTTGTTAGGCATTAAAAACATGGTAAATTGTTAATAGAATTAAAAAAATAAATAGCCTAGAACCATCTATGAAATATTCCTCATAGAATGGCCATAGTCATATCATCATCAGCCTGTAAGAGACATAGAGTCATAGGCCTCTTCCCGAAGGAAGGTATAGGGCATAATCACCACACCAGACCACAACGTATTGGCGATTTCAAACTCTGAGAAATCCACAGTTCTAGATTTTTCCCACATACAGTGGTACTACAAGAACATTTCTCAGGTTCAGGTTTCCTCACGCTGTTTTCCTTCACCGTCAGCCGATAGTGATACCCAATGTAAATTAGTAAATGTACGCGAATTCCGAAAAATTCGTTGGTACATGCCGGGGGGGTTCGAACCTGCGGACATCGGATTAATTGATTCCACCGGTCAAACCACTGGACCACCACGACTTCATAATTCTTCATAATCATATACCGACACGTTAAGTAGTTTTGACAAGATTTAACTTCCCTGACGAATTGGTGAGAGGCGCAACGACCTACCTAGTCTTAGGTTAACATAAGCCTACCATTATTTGTTATCTTCGAAGAGTTAGGTCCAATGCTAATGAAATGCATTCCATTAAAATAATAAATTTAAAAAAAATCAGTTCATCGACATCCCAGGGACACAAACGACATCCCAGCATCACAAGCATTACAAAAAATACAACCGAGATGAGAAACTCCTCCTATTTGAAATCGGTTAATAACAACAAAGCTAGTATATCGTAAATAACAGCTGCAGTTAAGAATAGAACAGTAACTTTTAACATCAAACGTAATGCAGTTCCGATAACATCGTCCGACCGTGTCGATAACTTATCAGCGCTGAGAGGGTTCATTACCATCTTTTATTTATCTGCGACCGTTCGCTTAGTTGACTTAGGTCAGCAGCCAATGTATTTTTTACACATCACTTGTTTGCGTAGGTGGAAAAACCTTCATCATAAATTATATATCTCGTTATTTGTATTACCCTACCTCTCATATTTATGTTAGATAAGCTTCTCTATTCGTAACGTCGTTTTCGCCTACATTAATATATCTATAATACATAAACATTATAAAACAATGTCGATTTTCTTGTCTGTCTGTGTGTGTACCCTCAGATCTTGTAACCTACGTAATCGATGTTTATACAGTTTAGTTTATAATATAATATTTATAAAAAGTACATAAAAGTCATTGTATTGTAACGAAGTCGTAAGAAGGAGTTGTCGGGCTGGAAGCTGGAAAGAGTTGATTAGTAAAGCTGATTAAATCTTTTGAGGTACATTAAAAATTATATAATACTGTATAGTGCACCTTAAAAATACCTACAAAAAACTCTACGATAGTATATATCCATCTCCTAAGGGTAACCAATAATAATCATATATGTCTTTTCCGTCCTATTAAAAATTAATTAAATATTTGCTACGTTATTTTACCTGATATAGTATTAATTCTCATCGTATTAAATACGATAATTCCGTAAGGCATTTACTGTAGTTTAAAATAGCCCTTTAGATCATATCATTTCATTATATATCTTTAAAGATATTACAGCTTAAAAATAAGCAATACAAAATGAAGAAAGATGCTTGTGTAAAGATTCTTAAATAGTTTATACCTTTTAATACTTTGATGAATTATATCAAAGCATCAAAAATGGATTCAAACCGTTCACTCATATAATACACTGACCAATGCGAGGACGGGTCGGGGCACTAGTTATACGTATTTCATTTTTTTGTTGTTGTGTATGTTCCTGTATCTCAAGGTATTATATTGGCTCAAGATCAAATGTGACTGCTGAGTGACCGTCGAGGTCGGTGTCCGAGCCCGAGTGATGTATGTTACTAGGTAGCTGAGTATAAGCAGGTACTTTGATAATCTGATGACTCTATACAATGTCAATACCATTCACTAACTCATGTCACACACGACATTGCACTTCACAACTGCATGCCCACATAAAAGATTAATAAGTTATAAGGTGGAACATTTTGTTTCTTTATTAGGGTATATAAACTTAGCATATTATAAATAAATGCATACATTTGTACAAGGAATAATTAGTTACATAGAATTCGCAGACTTGCATGCGACGTGATCCGAGCTTCTGCCATTTTTGGCACCAACACGCTAGTTGCAATTTCGACTTTTGGTACCTTTGGGCACTCAACATTAAGCCCGGTGAAGTTTTCAAGGCTCTTCAAAGCTACAAAGTTATAATCATATCGAAAAAAAAAGAAAAAAACACGGCGGAACCCAGGTTTTAGTCATAAAATATAGTTACGCATACATATTTTTTTTTACATTGTTAAATCTCCACGGATTTCCTCTTCGTAGCCGAGGATGGGCTATATCTGACTTGCACGGATTAAAACCCCTTGATGCCTTCTTACACCTTTTGGGCCGGAGAGCAGGTACTGCCTTCAGCACAAGTTACGCATATTTGGTATAACCCTAAGTGGCGCGATATGGATTGCGATAGTCAAGTGCAGGCAAGCCGCCCGATTAGTGTCAAGCATTTTCGTTAAGGCCCAAACTGTGAATGCTTGTGTTAACTATATCCAGCGTCGTAGTAGCTTGGTTAATTGTATACAGCATATCTTCGTTACCTTTGCGATAATATAAATTAAATGTAAGTATATAACAAGGAGTGAAATCAATGTTATATGAAATTTAAGACGACAGAAATAATTGTTTGATAATAAATTATACAAATAATCCACCACAATTCAACATAAAAGTAGAACCTATAAAGTGGGTAACTCGTACATCCTTAATTATAAACATGTTAAGTGAAAGAGCTGAAACCATTTTACCGTAGTCGAAAGTATAGAAATAGAACCAAGAGCACAATTGCCTCAGAGTACGATAAACAATTCATATAATAAAATTATAACTGCCAGCACAAACAGTGAGACTGCGTAGAGTACCTAATCCTTGTTATCTCTCTAGTTTGCAAGACCAATATTTACAAAACACGTTATTCCCATTTGACTGTTTAGTTGGGATAAGATATATACAGTTAAATAATACATGATAATATTATATGGCAAACAATTATATAGGGCAAGGAGTCCTTAGAAGAAAATAGATTAATGAAATCCTATTTTATTATCAACATGGTATACATTATGTCTACCTTTAAAATAATTGTTACACATTTATCTAAAAATAATATCTCATAGCACCATAATCTGGATAAAAATATCGGAATTATTTGTAACATTAAAACTTGAAACTTATAAAGTGGGTAAACCGAGACCAGATTATGTAGTAATCTTACAAAGCATATCACATACATACCTTGACTTATTCATAAGAGAATAACCACATCTTTTACAATGTATCGTACGAGCCGGAAAAATAGCAACAGTAGCAGCAATATTGCGCTGAGAAAAGAGAAAAAAAATAACAATCCGATATCAATCCAATAAAGGCCAGGAAGGAAACAGCCTCAGAGTAAGCAATAACATGTCAGAGAGAGACAAGAAAACAGAACCGCTGAAGACGAACGAAAGAGAAAACGCTTCCGTTCCGACTTTTCAAAGAACTGTGTAAACAATAAAGTTTTTGAAGAAGTTTCCTATTATTCGGCACACGGAAGGGTTCGAGAGCAATGAATAAAACAGGGGAATAATTTATTCACGGAGCAATCGCATTATATTCGTGTTGCTTATGAAATTTTATTACTGTGTCCGTTAAACTTTCCGAATATTCATTCACTCGGGCAATTTATAGAGTTTTGTTTTCGTTAAGGAGCAATTAAAATTTTCTTAAAGCCCATCATACATTTTGAACGCGGCAACTAATAAATGAAATTATTTCGGTTCTACTGTTTTATGACGTCACAAATTTAAATTATATTGCTTCACGAATAAACTCAAATTAACCTCGAATATAGACAGACAGACGTTCTTGTTATCTTGTGGACCGAATAAGGGTACGCTAGTATTTTCCTTTTTTTATGTGTTTTTTTTTGTAAACTTATTTTACACATATTGTACCATTTTAGAAAATTCATCATAATCAGTACTAAAAGTATTTCGCTCAATTCCGCGTAACACTTAAGAAGAGTCTTCGAAGTATCTAGAGCATGCGTCTGACCAAATTATAGCTTTGCGTGACATACTACATGTTCTGTGACAGATGTACCAATTCCGTTAATTTTAACTAGCCCTAGGGTCTCTGTTAAAAACTGTGGCTAGAATCAACATACCATTTTATTTTACTCTTCTTGCATATCGCTCCGAAGTCCAAGTAGATGCCAATTGGTTCTTCTTTTATACTTTAAATAATCAAGACTTTACACACCTGTTTATATTAATATTATAAAGCAGTTGAAATTCTATATTTGAATACACAAATTTCTATCCGAATTGAATATGTATAAGAATGTAAGCTATATAGCTTTCAAATAGTGTACAAATCTATACATGTAATAAAAATGAATTGTCTGTAAGTAACATCAAAATAACGACTTCTTACTCATTGGACATGAACGTATACACGACACTGATAACAATAACACAATTTTTAAAATTTTTGTCTGTCTGTCGGTTCCGGGTAATCTCCGAAACGGCTGGACCAATTTTGATAGAAATTTCACTGGCGGATAGTTAAAATTACAGCGGGTGACATAGGCTATTTTATTTTAGACTAGCTGTCATCCGTAACTTCGTCTGTAGTACTATCTCCAAAACGATTGGACCATTTTTCACGGAACTTACACTAACAGATAGCTGATCTTATACGAAGTACTTTACAATTATAAAAAAAACGTATGCGGAGCTGCGGGCAACAGCTAGTATTGAATAAAATTGTACGTCTATTTAGACTTCAACGTTAAGAATGGCATAATAAGCAAAAAGACTATACGATTGCAAGTTATCCTATATTTGCCACTCTTCATTATTGGTTTTCATCGATTGTCGAGGGTCGTCCTATAAAACGAAGGCCAATTGTCTCATTGACACGGGAAGCTACATTGCTTTCTCCGCTTTCCAGGTATCTAAAAGGGTCTGCTGACCTTTAAACAAAACTTTGTTCACTGTGACAATACGAGCGAAGGAAACGTGGGGTTATTATTATAGGTGCCGGAACTAACTTCGAGCTGTAATTTAATTTGACTTATACGAGGAATATTATACTACACACGTGTGATATACCTACATATTTATCTTGTAAATAGGTCAACTTTATTATTACCTATGATTCTCTTACTTTCGCAATCAACTAATTTTTCACACAATCTATCCATACTTTTTTCGGTCTTCCGCTACTACTATATATCAATACAGTATAGTATAGTAGTACATACTAATGTATGGACATCTTCATGGTTAAAACTTTCATAGTTACAAGACTCTCACCTCTCCTCTTGATATGCCGAATCTATTATTATGCAACTTCTCTGTCACTGGTTCTACTTTCAAACTTCCCCTGAAATACTCATTCTTAATCATATCCATTTTAGTTACACCACACGTACATCTTAACATTCGCATTCCCGTCACATTTAGTCTGCCCTTATTCCTCTCTTGCGTAATGCAGCACTCAAATCCATACAGCATTACTGGTCTCATAATAGTTTTGTACACTTTCCCCTTGAATTTCAAGGGCATTTGTGGATCACAAGCTACTCTAGACATCTTCCACCATTTTATCCACCCTGTATTTATTATATCCATATAATGTTTAATTATTCACGTTTATTTATACACCTTCAATAAGTATGACAAAATATACACAAAAAATTGTAATACTAAATTCCAAGTGTAATCTTTGAGCTCGTAGTTTTTGTTTCTACGTTATCTGAGATAAACATTAAGACGGAGTTTTTTTCTGTTCATAAAAAAAATACTACCAAACATTTCTAGTAGCCATCTTACTTCATTATTTTCCTTATATAAATTAATGTACAGTAGAATTTTTAAAAAGTAACATGAAAATATTTGATAAGAAAGCGTAACGGCATTATGAATTCAATACATTTGATTTCGTCGGTTGGAATCTTATGGAAGATACGACGAACGCCAACAGTAAACCACAGGTAGGCGTAAATGAAACATCCCTTATAGAGGCAGCAGATTTGCGCGATTCACTCAAGATTTACGTGCGTTTTACCGCAAAATTTAACCTCGGAAGCGTAACGCCGAATTATGAAGGTTTTCGAACGATAATTTTTGATGCGACTAGTTAAATATTACAAGAATGAGAACCTCAATCAGAATAAATTTATTACAATCGAAACCGTCATTCTTCTACAGTGCAATGATATTTTATTACAGAATCAGAAAAGAAAATAATAAAAAAAGATTAATTAGATATATATATATATTTTTTTTTCCAACTGATCTACACTTTTGACCCGGAGGCTTCCACAGTTCCACCAGACTACTAAGGGGAGCGCTTAAGGCACTCACCCGAGGTTAATTATATTTCACATCATCTCTACTTATAGCTGCCTACTTCAGACTACTAAGAAAATGAGACCGAATCTTTCCTTTAAAATACAACGTAATAATTAACCAAAAAATAAAACGGCAACTCAACTTTAACTTGTTAATTCTGACAATTTTTTTTTTAGAACCTTCCAACTATCTTCTGTCTCACTCACTCACCGACTTTTGTATATTGGAATTGTTTAACCAAACAGTATCGCTTTTCCGTACGATTTTTCAAACATTTTCTTCCATACAGACCTTATCATGACAAATATAAACACAACAATAAACAGAACTAGCGAAATTTTATTTATATATCGATTCAAAAACATATTGTGTTATGTACTACTGGAAGAGGTGGATTAAATGGAGAATTATTTTTGTTCTTTCTTATTAACCCGTTTCGCTTTTCTTACATCCATATTAACCCCTTGACAATTTATCATCATATAACCTTATGAAACATAACATTTTTTAAATACATTACCCTGTGGCAATATAAAAAAAATACACGCAAAGGTATAATAAAAACTACAGAGAAAAAAAAATAGTACTAAAATATAAACCTATTATTAATCATAAAGACCAAACTAACATAAAGATAAAGATAAAATACATACTGCAATCTAAAATTACTTGTGGAACGTGGAAAAAACTATACTATTTTAATTACCTTGGAAACGTAATGTTTTATTCTGGTTTCAATATTACAGTAAAAACAGCTTATATCAGGACAGCGAGATACTTGATATCTCTTACCTCTAACTTAATTCAAAAATAAAAGCAATATATAGTTTCGTTCGTATGTTCTCTTTAAATCGGTATAGACATAAAAAGAAAGTTACATAAATATTTAAAGTCAAATCAATACTTCAATAAGACGAGAACATCGAAGTCAATCTTATTTTGGTAGATATCTATCTATTACAAACCATTCACATTTTCGGCTTTAAAACCACATAAAATATAAAAGCAATCACACATAGCTTATGCCACATAAAATTAGTACAGCTTTCTATAAGTAAAAGGATTTTTAGTATCGATTTAGTAATTCTGAAGATTACCTTCTATAAACAAAGAAATTATACCTCTTTATAAATGTTGTATTAATTATCTGTGTTCATTAAGGTGTCTATGTTGTTATCTACTCTGTAACCACAGACCACACCACTTAACCAAGTCAGTTCATTTTAATATTAGGAGACCTCTTGTAAAACATGTTCTAAATAAAGTATTACTACAACCAATAAGGAGTTCATTAATCAAAATCATAATCAAAAAGATAAAACAATAAATATTGTATAGACAGATACAGAATACGATAAAACTTAGAAGAATAGGAAAGAAGTCGCAGGCAAAATCTGTACAATTGTATGCAACTTGGTTTAATCAGAAATTAGAATTCCCATTAAAATTAACAGTGTAAATGAGTTCCAGTATAATTAGTTATTCCAACATATTTTCATTGTATATAATGAATTAATAAATGTAATATTTAACCTATTACTATAATGAGCATTGGTTTAATCCGAAACTACAATTTCCATTAAAATTATTTGTGTAAACGAGTTCCAGTAGGTATATGGTTATTCTAACGTAATTTCATTGTATACGAAAAATAAATAAATGAAATATAAATAACCTATTACTATAACAGGCATTTTAATTAATATCACACAGTTCTAGACCAAAACAAAGTAATCTAGTCCATCTCTGGTACAGTCCGAAGGTCTCAAATTGAACGGGTTTTTATCACTACATATTAGAAAACAAAGTCGTCCGCCGCGACTGTCTGCCTGTCTGGATGTTCGCAATAAACTCAAAAACTACTGAACGGATTGTAATACGACGGTCCCAATCACCAATAGGTAGAGTAATATATGAGGAAGGTATATCATTTGTTAAGGTTTCGTGTAAATTGCTCGAGATATAACGATAATTATTGGAAGTATCGGAAAAAGTCAAGCCGCTTGAAAGATTTCTGATAATTCTTATAGGCTATGAGTATCAGTTTTAGAATAAGCTTTCAATGTACAAAATATCATGAAAATCGATTGATGATATTTTTAGCCTATCCATTTTACAAATACTTGTGCTAGCCGTGCATAAAAATTTAACCAAAAAAACTTATATTGGAGTAGTTGTTAGACAATCAAATCCTTTTTCCATCGTGAGTATATTTTTCTTTACAAAATCCTAAAGTAACAATGGTAATGTTTATTCCATGTAATATTATAATTGATGCATAATTCCCTTGTACAAAACTTTATCGAAAATATTTTTATAAACTTCCCATGTATCTAGTTCTCTGGTTTTGAGCAAAATCCGGACATATAATCAGACGGAGGGCAAAAAATAACCTCATCTTCACGGTTATAATAGACATCTATCATAAAATCTGGTACAAACTAAACGATTTTTTGTTTTACTAAAGGCAGAATTGTAAATTTAAATTTTGTACACCGCCAATACAATATGCACGTACTGTATAAAACATTGGGAATTAAACATATGTAATAGAGATGTACTTACAAAGATAAAATTCTGTAATTACCAATAGTTAATTGGTATTGTTTAATACAACAATGTTATACGGCATCGTGAATTACGGTTTCGCCATAAACCAATTAATTATTTGCATAATAATTTAAAATATCTCTTTCCAGGTAACGGTCAAGCGTTTATAAACACACACAGGCCTATTCAGTACTATGTAACCTTTAAACATGCGACCCACTGCGAAATGGCACGATGGAACGATTTCATAGCACCTATCAAAAACATTCATATGAAATCGTGGCATAATGTCGCTCAAAGGTCACAGGTATCTAGTCATATCGTCAGGTTTAGTTAACGTTATGTAAGGAAAGACAGTGAAACATATGAACGTGTAGAGAGATGACATTGGATAATTTATTACGCCACATAAAAGTTCGCAAGCAACTCCGCCGTGAATCTAGCGAGACATTTCAATTTTATGTTCGTGTTTCTTCGTGAATTTTTGATGTATGACACAAATGGATAACAGTTGTTATAGTTATTGCACATACTAATTACAAATATTTATATTATATGGTCTTTGCTGGTTACACTTTCTCGCCTTAGGTACTCAGCCTTTGGGCGAAGGGAGAGGGAGAAAACCTCAAGAAAAAGTTACCGTGCGAGGAAACCACGTTAAAAAGTGACAGAGGGGAGGCCTTCGGGCGGAGGAAGAGGGAGAAAAACCTCATTAAAAAGTTCCTGTGGGAGGAAACCACATTAAAAAGTGACAGAGGGGTGGCCTTCGGACGGAGGGAGAGGGAGAAAGCCTCGTTAAAAAGTCATCGTGGCAGAAAACCACGTAAAAAAGTTACAGGTGGTGGTGGTTGGAGAGGGTGATCCCTTGACTGCCAAACCGGACCAAGGAGGGAAGGGGCTGGGGACCTGACTTTCCATTGCACATTGGTTCGGTAGACGGGTCAGCAGCTTGAGCGGGCTGTCGTCGCGGTCAGGGCGTTCGCGCTGGGCCTTGTCGCCGGGGTGGCATGGTGCTTGCTTGTTCGATCCCGTGCCACTCCATAGCGCGGCAGACGGTATCTTGTGGGTTTTTTTAGTCAGTAAGAGTCTGACACCCCACAGCTCCCCAGGGCTGTAGGTGTCCAATGAAGGATTTATTTCCACATTAAAACAAAAAAAAAAAATAAGGTACTCAGCCGCTCGAGACAGCCGGGGTGTACCAAATTGTTTCTCTCTTAGCGCGGGAGACCCGGTATTAGGCTGGGCCGGTTGCCAGGGCGTCATGGTGCTAGCTAGCGAGCCCGTGACATCCTGATATAACAGTAGAGGGTACACCGTGGGGTTTTAGTGAGTACGAGTCTCACACTACCCACTTTTCCCCCGGAAGGGTGGCGTGTTCATGATGGATTTCCCCACGCTAATAAAAAAAAAAGGTACTCAACCGCTCATGTCATCAATACAAGTATCACCATCAATACACATTATCACCGGGATCAGAGAAGGAAATAAGGTCCCATACTTACATTAATGCGATCGAAACCGGGAGCTAAAGATAACGAGAAATATTTGTATTTATAGGTATAATTTTCGAAATTATTTCAACCAATCTACTGTACCTATTTGATATATAATCCTTAATTGCTTCAATTCTTAAGTCGACTTGAAAAATTTAATACCGTAAAAGGTATAATTAAAGATAATTGAAATAGCTAACGTAAATGTTTTATTAAAGTAAATTATTATATTTACTAAAACAAAACTAGAAGAAATTCACTTGAAATGTCAAAAGCTCACAGAAAGGAATAACAGGTGAAATGTTTTTAAAAACATCAGTAACATTCAAGCAGATTAGGTGTTAAAAATATTTTCATGTCAGGTACATTCAATTCAATCTGACTGGCACTGACGTGAACAGAATATAAAAGCACAAAAGTAACAGACGCGCAAATATTACATAAATAATAGAATCCTCTCTCCTATTAACATCTTTCAACGTTTTGGTAAATATGAATTTTCATGTCCAATTACTATCAATTCTGCTTTAAAACTGTTTGACAGTGGAGTGTTATAATTAATTTGGATAAAATGAATAGCCAAGTAGGAGGTTCGCAAATGGAAACGGACAATGTTTACGACGCCATTAATTTGCAAGTTACACAGCAGACTCGGTAGTGAGGACGACGCTACTTCGGTTTGCTTTCATACGCGTTTATGCGAGGGATTACCAACATTTATTAAGCTCGAACTTACCTCATATTCAATTATTGAACTTTACGTCTATAGTTTACACATATCTGAAATTGGGAAATTGCTAATACTTCTCCATAGTTTTGACCTACTTATTATGGGTTCATATCATAGGTTCATCGTAGGTGTTAGCGTTTGACCAAAATCTCACCTCATGTTAAATGACGATGTTGTCTAAAATGATAAACATACTAAGCCTAGACATAGACTAGCTCTCAAGTTCAATTAACGGACCACACTTACAGACGCAGATTTCCAACTTGAGGCTGATAGCTAATCCGACCTATGGCCTACCTACCACTAAGCAATTTTTTTACAATAAACAAGGTCCGTCAAATCCCCAAATTCTTCAATCTTCTTTCTGTAGGTGGTAGAGCTACGCTGAAGCTATTATTGGTTTCAGCATGAATGGGTCGGCTTGCCCGGGGTACTACCACCCTCTCACAGAAAACCGACGTGAAGTAACAGTGCTTGCACTGTTGCGTTTCGTTCGGTCAGTGAGAGCGCCGGAGGCCCACATATATTAAAAGGCTGGCAACGCACTTGCGACTCCCCTGGTGTTGCTAGTGTCTATGGACGGCGGTGATAACTTACTATCAGGTGACCCACCTGTTCGTTTGCGTTTTTGGATGCGTTTCCCTATGATTAAAAAAAAAAACCTTCCGACGTCACTAGCGTGGAATTTGTATCTCTAAATTTGGTTTTTTATAATAATCCCATTATTATTATAAGCTGTAACGTTACCTATACATTACTTACAGAATTATTGGAATAGGAACCCATTACCTCATCTCTTTTGTATGCCGCTAACTCTGTCTCGTTATCTACTACGTTATTGAATAATTTGTCATCTACTGAAAACAAAGTCTTCGTCTAACACAACATTGGAATTCTATATTCGTAACGTTTCGATTACGTTTCTCATTGCATTGTATAACCGGATACAAAGTTTCAGGTAAAGCTCGGGATACAGAATCGGTATGTTCTAGTTCCGAAGTTTTACTACGCGAACGGCTATTCTCGAAGTCCAAGCAGCTTCCGCAAGCTCAGACACACTAATACTTGTGTGCAACTATTGAACTCTACTAAAACATACTACAAAGTTAATTACCGATACTCTCGGTGTAAACTCATACTTTAAAATAAGTAATACGATATCAAAAATAGCATACTCCATTTTATTAACATTTATTTATATATAAAAATTAACTTCACTTCAGAATGGTTGCATTTATTTGATTAATTTTTTTGTTGTATGTTTGTAATTTTCAGGACAAAGGTTTTATGTCGGAAAATATGTGAAAAATCGTACTGAAAATTAAAAAAAATTGGATAACAAATCTTTTTTTTTTTGGTTGACTACGCTGTTAGCCTGATGGACTTCCACAGCTTCACTGGACTAATAGAGCGAGCGCTTATGGATGCAAATACGCGTATCTTACTAAGTTAAACTAGCAAAACTATTCACATATACACGAATTAGTAAAGCACACATATATAACCAGCATATGCATATCTCACAAACTCAAACATGTATTTTGCATTTATCAGCTCAGCAAAACTAAATTAACCAAGTTCGAAAAACAAGGGAAAAATATAAACCCTTCCATCGTACGACTACCCTACCTGTGCGCGTGTACGTATGTGGGGGTGATCTGTGTTGTGTATGTTAAGCTAGTTAGTGACAATATTTAGTGTCACTGTATCGCGCTAGCGGCGTACTCCAGGGCTCCGCTCAGGGGGATCAAACCTAAGATTGAGCCGCTGCCGGGAGGTATCGGTTAAAAAATCTCCATATAACAAGTGAGTGACACAGAAGTTAAGATTAAAAATATTGAAAGACTAAATAACAAAGTCGATTGTTCATTTGCCATTTTATTTAATTAAATATTTGGATTGTAAAGAAAAGAATTCGGTTCATTTTTTCCTTAAAACACCCGTGCTAAGCCGAGGCAAACAGCTAGTCCTAATTAATATTATAAAACTGAAAGTGTTTGTTTGTCACGTTTTTATGTTGTAACTACTCAAACGATTATTATAAAATCTTGCTTATAACGTATAGAGAAAAGGATACGAGGTACTTTTCATTGAGAAAAAAAAATAGTGTGCTCAAGATATAGGTTAAATCTAAAGGCGTGCGAAGCCACAAGCATAAGCTAGTTTGTAATAAAAAAGATATATGGGTTTTAAACATGGTTTTGCTAAATTAACTTTGTACTGAATACACTAAATAGCTATTTTTCTCAATCATTCAAAGCCATTAATATAGATACCTATACCTATATGAAGAAATAACAGTAATATTGTATCTCTAATATATATTTTTTCGTCCAAAAATAAAGGATCGTCGTTCTTAACATTATACATTCAAATATTACCAGATATTTTGTAGCAAAAAGTTTTCATAACTTAAAAAAAAATATTTCCTTTAGTTAAAGTAAATTTCGTGCATACATTATAAGAGACAGGACTGTTAGTTTAAAAAGATTTATAGAAAAAGTTTAGATAAATCTGCAGATTTATCGATAAACTATTTTTGGCTTCTAAGCCACTAAGTTCTCTCAAGTTCTTATTTCTTGTTACTTGTGATGATAATTAAGATACCTAATGTCGTTTACCTAACATTAATCTATATTCAATACGACGGCAATGACATTTAAAAAGTGAAAATGAATTGGGTTTATTATTAGACGAAAAGGAATATTCTAAATTGTATTTTTTTTTATATATTATAGGGGGCAAACGAACAGGTGGGTCACCTGATTGTAAGTGATCACCGCCGTCCATAGACACTAGCAACACCAGGGGAGTCGCAAGTGCGTTGCCAGCCTTTTAATATATGTGGGCCTCCGGCGCTCTCACTGACCGTACGAAACGCAACAGTGCAAGCACTGTTACTTCACGTCGCCTTTCTGTGAGAGGGTGGTACTAACCCGGGCGAGCCGACCCATTCATTCTGAAACCAGTAATAGTTTCAGTAAAATCTAATAATGCTATAAATGCGAATGTGAGTGAATGCCTTTATTACGATTGCACGCCTTGACTACTCAACCTGTAATAGTGAAATTTTGAAAACACGTTGTCAGGGATAGAGAAATGGTCATATAATGCCTTTTATTCAGAAAAAGTATTCTTATTGAAAGTATAGGTCATGTATACATTGACGCGAACTAAAGATAGTTGTTACCAATAATGTCGTGATAGTTTCAGAAAATGTTACATTTTAAAATTCAGTGTTTATTTTATCCCAACAATTTATATACCTACTACCGTACAGATAATATGGTAACGAGCAAATGGAATAAATCATTTAGAACGAGCAAAAAAAAAGGTAAGCAATAATTGAACTCCACAATCTGTCATCACGTCAAAATAAAAGGGAGACGACGCACATCGGACACTTAATTGGTAAATTACAAATTCGTGATTCCTGTCCGCTTCGAACTACGTCCGTGAGTCCAATTATAGAGACCTGATTGCTTACCGTACATATTGATTCTGGACTAAGTGGCAGGACGGTAGCTTCGAATTAATTTTGCAAAATCTGCTAGTTACTCTGACGTTTCAAAATCCTCTAAACACTCTCTTTATTCGTATCGCTTTGTATTATCAAATGATTTCCAATATCTTCTATAATATAAAAATGAATCGCTAAATGTGTTGCTAAGCGCAAATCTCGAGAACAGCTGAACCGATTTCGCTAATTCTTTTTTTAGAATATTCCTTGAAGTACGAGGATGGATCTTACGGAAAGAAAAATTAAAAAAATTACCTAGAAAAGTCTTAAAACGACACTTTTCTATACTCCCATATAAATGATTCGTAATAATACTTAAAAGTCAATTTGAACTTTAATACCATACTATAAAGTTTAAGTGTTAGTCGAGAGGTTCCGGAAAGGCAAAACAATTGAGTGACGTTAGTATCGTAAAAATATGAATGTCAATATTTATAAGATGGTCCCGAATAGCAGAATAAGTATTAAAAATCGACTGTTAGGCGGTACGAAGTTCGCTGGTTCAGCTAGTATTCAATAGAACTAACGCTTGTTGTACTGCCGTAGTCCGATGGAACTGTAGAGGCCTTACGAAGCCAACAGCGTAGGTCACTTCGAAAAAAAAAAAGCTTGTTGTACTTCAAGAATATCACAGAAAATGTTGTGCTATGTATTTCATTGGTAAATAAATGTTGTATTGTTCGAAATACTGATACTGTTTAAACGTTGATACACGACATTTGTTCAATACTTCTTTATGTGCAGGTCTAATGGCGTAGTATTTAATAAGGTCTAGTGAAGTCAAAAGGTCGCGGGTTCGATCACCGCACATGGCTATTGACGTCTGTGCAATGAGCTTAATAGTTCGTTGTATTTTTGTCTACTATACATACATATACATATCAATAAAAATATGTATGTGCATTAGTTTAACTGGCATATTATAATAGTCTGTTTGTTAAATCTTGTCAAATAGTACGTGCATGGCTTTTTTTTTTTTGCATGGCACATAATCTGTTTCGAGTCGAATAAAATCGTTACTGCAATAAAAAAATAAAAAAATTATATAGTCTTATATTCTAAATATCCTATAAATTATATATATATATATAGACAAAATTATTACAACTAAGTTAAAAAACTTTCCAAATTTAAATAGGTACAGTGTCATCTAAGGGTAAGATAATTATAATGATATATGTTCCTAACATCATTTGGCGTAATTGATTTACTTTAGTATAACATCTGTTCAACTAACACTTCCAGTATCATTTTTGATTTAAAGACAAAAATTGATTATTCAATTGTTAAATATAAAACAACAAAAAAACTGTACAAACAAGAAAAGTAAGTAGTGGTGTAGAATTTAAATAGTCAATTTTATGTGCTCCGAAAAGCCCCTATCGCCGCAGTCTTATCTGAAGGCTCGTTAAGGTAAAAATTTTATGGGCTCTTTTAGACAAGGGCACAACTGCGTTTCTCACCAACCACGCTCTGCGGAGTAGTAAAATTCTAGCTTACGACTGTTATCACTCACACTGTATAATATTTCCTTAACAATAGCACAAACGCCTGACGGTTTTTTATACGCAACAGATTTCATTGTTCCACATTGCCACATTTTTATTATGAGGAAGTAATATTTTAAAAAGAGTACCTTTTCCGCGCTCTCTTAATTTTAATACCTGAACATAAATTCAATGTATCAATCTATTTTAATTCTATCATTTACTTGTACTTCATAGGCTTAGGAATTCACTACAGTCTTGCCAGGTCTAAAATGGTAATACTCTAAGCTCATAGGGTCTCGAGAGCAGCTGCTGATACACACGTATAGGTAGTAGTCGGCCGCCTAACTGACATCAACCCTTGTTTAGATTATTTTGTTATACCACTATGACTTCCACTTCCAAACTTCGTATGGATGCCAAACGCGGATAACTGACTCTTCGATTACAGATGGTAAAGATTGCAACGATGTATACGCGTATTACATCGCCACAGGCTCTGCTTCCAGGTCTGTCGTAACTATGAGGATGTAAAAGCAGTATATACTATGTCATATTTAACGTCGAATTATCGATTACATTTATAAAAAATAAATAGTTAAACCGAGTGCTAGTATCATATAAGACGTATAAACTATAATTACATTACTAATTTATATTAATAGCTCTATTAAATGTCTGATACAATTCACGTCAAAGAAACGATAATATAGCTTTTAATATAAGCACAGACTCCAGACGGCCGTCGGTAGACACTTCATCTGATTTATTTAAAGCCAACGGTCTGGCTGTCTATCTAGGTGATACAAAAGGAACAACACATTGTTAAAATTTGTATTTTCGAAATGGTTAAAATTCACAACAACGACCGTGGGAAATTTCTTGTAAACGTGTTACCAAATCAGCTTCAGACAAATAGGTTTTTTCATAACGACTACAAAGTTAGAGCAACGTATTCTGATTATCAATGAAGTAATGGATATTTGGCGAATGAAATAAAAACGATTTCATCAAACACTGACATATGTCGACCTTTCTGTGCATTAAAAATTGGGGCGGATGTTACTTCGCAATTCCGCTTGGAAGCTTGGTTGTCCAAGCGGAAGTGCGAAGTAACATCTACCCTAATTTGGATTTCCTCAAAGTAATGCCTTCATCAATGAAATATTTATATGTATCACACTAATTTAAATATTTTTCATCTGTACGCTTGTTTTCTGTGAAGAAAAACATTGCAATGAGACCAAAGCTTAGTTATAAGTCTTTTCCCACTCTCAAGTTGAAAATAAATTACTAAGTACCTAAACGTGTTTCTCAACAGCTGCACTTAAAAACCAGTTCTCTTCTAGGCATAATACCATCTTGAAACGCATCGTCATTTAATATCAAACGTTAAACCCTCTAACGTATAAAAACTATTTTCTCCTCTCATTTATTTAAATAAACAAACCTGTTGATAGCGGAAGGTCAATTGGCAAATCATTATGACCGGTTTTCAATAAATCGAAGCACGAGTGCCCTTGACCTGAGTCTTATTAGATTAGGTTATTTGGAATTCTTTAATATATCGTCCTGTTGTATATATTTACCTGAAAACGTTATTCGACCCCCAATATTGAAACTTAAACGAAGAATAATATTATTAATCATTTGATGTACACAAAAACTTAATGGAGGAATAATAAATCGTGTGATGTAATACGATTTTACCTAATCGGTATTTTCCATTAACTAACATATTCATGAACGACGCTAATCATTTCGTGTATAAAACCTAAATAACTTAAGCAACTGATTTTATACCATCTTACATAAATATTTTTTTTTAAGGTGGATATAGAAATTATTTCCGAAGGCATGGCGACCGTTGAATACCTGTCATAGAGGCATGCTCAGGCCTGTTTTCAGATACTAACCGGGTGTATATCCAGTCATGGTAGTATGGTGCCTGTAGTTGACCGGATTGCTACCAACATAACTTACACAAATGTACATAATATATAGAACGATGTCGAAGTGACTTATAATCATTTGCGCTTCAGATTCACCAGAGTGAGTACCCGAGTATGTCGTCCAGCTGCTGCACCGAATGACTTGATTTTAGACCTCGCAATTGTCACCATTGTTTTAGATTAGAATATGCTTACCATCAGTAATAAATATTTAGTGTGGTCGCTTTGCTTTGTTTTGTGATAAAACTAGTCTACTATACTAGATAAAAATAACATTTTATATTTAGTTTATAAGAATTGAAGATAATAATAGCATAAGTTGGGTTCGGACGCCAGTCACTTCAATTATTGCAAGTCTAGAGCACTTAACGGGTTGATTTTAAAAAAGGTTATTTAAAATAAATTTTGTTACACAGTATGAAATATGATTTTAAACAAAATAATATTTTGCTATTTGCTAATAAATAATAAGTTAGTTTATATTTTTATTATGTCTTCGTTGGCGTAAAGAGCTTTTCTAATCTTACTTAAGCTAGTGTTTTTTTTTTTGTTTTCATTTTTTTGAAGTGAAAACTTCTTGAGGCGCATTGAGCGATAAAAAAAAATTATGTACATTATACATATTTAATCCTAAGTACCTACTTCCGTATTGATTTTGAATTGTTTCCATCTAAAAAGAATGTAGTATTACAAATCATTTTTTTTTCTATTTCGATTATAACATTGCCCGATTATAAGTTATCATGGTAACAAGTGCGGTTACTTTTAGTATATTTTTAGCAATCTACAATGTTACTCTAACTCGATTCGTGTTAATTATATCAGTTCTAAAAGTAATTTATTCTATTTTATTCGTATATTTTTGAAAATATTAAGAGATTGGTTCATGTTTTTAAGAAAGTTCAAAGAGCAAAGTTATAGGAAATTTAATTATCTATAAAAATAGTTATTAAAAACGACTTTTACATCTGATACAACTAGCACAAGTCGAATTACAGTAAAACTGTCGCAGGATCTTTTGAAGAGTGTTAAGTATATCACAAATAACTGTGCTTGTACTTGTGCTTGTAGTTTAAAATCCGGCAATGTTGTAGAAATTAAAAACAAAAGTGATTTGATATAGGTAGGTACATGCTTTTTAAATAGGAACACTTTTAAATCAAAAAGAGATTAATTAGGATTCAAATTAAGAGTTCAAAAATTTTTATACTTAACTAGTTAACTTGTTGTTGAGATTATAGCCATTATGGTGGTTTCATTTTTATTTTTTTTATAGTCATTTTTACGTAGTAATCCTCCACGACTTACGTTCGAGCTTACAAACTGGATACACCCAATTGTATAACGGCTTACAGGTATGTCTAAACTTTGCAGCGTTACAACCAAATATATCGACAATCCATGCTATTCTAGAATGTTTCTTTGTTTCTCATAAGACGACGAGTAATTATTCTTCAGAGCTCTTATGAAATTAAAATTCAGTATAACCTCCGAAATGTATAATAAAATAATTACAATAAAAATACTTTTACAAAGTTGTTACAACACAAATCTGTCGGAGTAATCAAATGAAAAAACTGTCGGCGAGCTTAATAAACGTGGAGGCGGCTATTCCCTTAATATAATGGAATCTTTTTAGACACTTTAAGACAGCACTTTAGCTTAATGAAGAGCCATAATTCATTTTGACGCTCCTACTAAATAGACCAGAGGCGTGCTGTGCCCCGGCTGACGTGCGGTAATTAGATTCCCGTGGATGTATTGATCTTTTACCTTGACGCGCGACTCGAGTGCAAAATTGATATATTTATTGACCTTATTATATTGTATTGTAAGAATATTTCTCAGGTTAAAGTTTTCTCATAATATTTTTCCTTCACTGTCAGCGGATAATGTTACCAATTCCAAAAATCGTAGTTTGAATCTGGAGAAATCGAATTGACATTCGACAAGTCAAGCCATTCGACAATCACGATAATATAATGGTACTGGGTGTTACTTTGCACTTCCGCTTGGAATTGATTAGCTACTGCTACGTCTCACTGCAACGAAAAGCGGTTGATTTTATTTACGCGACGTGTACCTGACTTTTTTTATTTAGTTACTAATATTTCGACCTTTCTATTACTAGTTTCAGATTTAACTTGCTCAGGTACACGTCACGCAAATTATATTTAAACGTGTTTTGCTGCAGTGAGACGTGACAGTGACCAATCAATTCCAAGCGGAAGTGCGAAGTAACACCCAGTACCATTATATTATCGTGGTTGTCGAATGGCTTGACTTGTGGAATGTCAATTCGATGACCCCAAATTCAAACTACGATTTTTGGAATTGGTAACACTATCCGCGGACTGTGAAGGAAAAATATTATGAGGAAACCTTAACATGAGAAATATTCTTATAGTATCACTAAATGTGGGAAAATATAGAACGGTAGATTTCTTGGAGTTTGCAATCACCAACACATATTCGGGGCTGGTGTTGTGATTATGCTCAGGGAAGAGGCCTATGATACTTTTGTTGGTTATACATAGTTACAGGCTGCAGTGATCACTTAACAACAGATGGACTTTATGCCTGTTTAATACCTGATAATATAAAAAAATGACGTCTATTAGGAGAAAGTTTATCAATTCGAAATACCTAATATAATAGTTATACTTTTTTAAACTAAAATATGTTACACAAAACTTGTGAATCTCCAGCAACGGATATATCATTAGATACACGGAAAAAGACTCCTTATTATTTGATAAAAAATATAAAAAATCTACGCCTATAATAGCGCAATTGAGACAATTTATAACACGGTGAAGTGAAACTTTGTGAATAGATTTGCGATGACTGTGGAGTCAAATAAAGATATACAACTACTAAAAATAACCAATAACTAGTTAAATATAATTAAAATATTGCTTTATATATACTGGAAAATATAAATACAATATAGGGGCGTTTTCAAAACGGTTTATTATGGTCAAAAATCTTTAAAAAAAAAATGAGTAAAAATAAAATAACGTGTCCAAAATAATTACTGTATAATACACAAGTACGGAACCCACGGTATAGCTAGTTATAAATAATAGTAAGGCGATTCATTATCTTGTCTGGAAACAACAAAAACGTGATAAAAAGAAGACTTTTTTGGGAAAAACTAAAATTAACCAACACCTACTAAAATATTTATTGAACTGATGCCATCCACCGATATTCCGCATCAGACACTCCGCTCTGAATCGGAATCGACCCAGCGGCAATAAATAAACCGAACTCGGAATACGATACAGAAAAGGAATCTCTAATTTATTCTCGTTTAAGTGTAAAAGTAACGCGGAAGAGTTCACACATGGGGGGTACCTTGTAAACGGTAATTACATTTCTCATTTCGCTTAATTAAATCTTATATGGATCTTAGGAACACGACAAAATTAATTTAATATCAGGAATCATTGTTTGCTTATTAATTTTTAATTTATTTTCCGCGTATCATATATGTAAACGTAATTTATACAGAATTATATTAAAAAAGGTTGTAATATTTATAACTGATACATGCTTGTTTAATATAAGTACATGTATAATATAATACCATTGAAAAAGGTTCTAAAAAAAAAAATTACTCTTAGCTTCACAATTCTACCCACTTATACACAAACAATTGACATAACAACGCATAAATTCAGTTAAAAGAGAACTCTACAAGTCTTGTAGTCAATGCGAGGGAAGCTGCCGAGGGAAAGCTAGTGTAGTAACTATACATTGATGAAATATGTCTAGTGCCTCGTTTAGGGAATTTTCCTCTTTACCGTCAGTTTGCTAAGGACGCACTTGAGACCTTAATAAGCTATTATAGATGGTACCAATTAGTACACGGTCTACATACATCATTATGTACATTTATCTATATAACAAAATCTAAGTCTATCAGTGACAATTCAGTTTAAGATTCAAGTGAACATTGCAGATGTCCAACAAGTTCTATGCATACAATCCAGCTCCCCGAATATAATATTTTATCGAACACTTTTTATACTTTACACGTTTATACCGTTTGACCACAGTTTACCATTAATTTAAATGTCGATACGCCCTAAGACGGTAAATCGTGACGGTAACTAAAACCTAGTGGGAAAACTGGCTCTTAAATATGCCTAAAGGTTCCTGGAACAAGATTATCAACATAGGTTATTAAAAATAGATATATTACCATGCTATGGGTTCAGTACGGTGTTTTCTCCTGATGAAGTCTCTATTTCAATGCAGGTATCTACTTACATCGATCGTTTGATTAAAATTCCTATCAAATTTTGTTTAGCAAACAGCTACTTCCTATACGATTTCCTTCCGTTTACTTTGTTACGTCTCTTATGCCCGGTTTCTGAAGCCGTCAGTGAAACTACCGATAGCTATTGATTCAATAAAGTTATCTATAAGATAAGCGGCGTTTAACTGTCAATGCGTTTCTGAATACACAACAACGAGACGTCAAATAACTATCAAACCAATAACTAGTTCTTCGATGTTCACTAGATGGCTCTTTTTACAAAGTGGTGTATAAAATTGACTTTATCATTTCAATTCGTCATTAATTGTTGTTCTATTGTAACAGTTTTTTGCCAATTTAGATTCGAGGCTATTGTTAAATTTTAGTTATAAAGTTTGTATGATGGTTTGTTACACAGCTGTTTCTCAAAGACTGAAAATTGCATCTCTCATTCCC
This sequence comes from Antheraea assamensis, assembly GCA_035772565.1. NCBI lineage: Eukaryota > Metazoa > Arthropoda > Insecta > Lepidoptera > Saturniidae > Antheraea > Antheraea assamensis. The sequence continues at coordinate 1,627,480 of JAQQSE010000060.1, forward strand.
AAAAGGTCAAACAATATCAAAACTTTGGTTTTGTTATTGCTTGAATAGTATTATTATCATATTGTATAGTAGTATTACTTTTGTTGACTCAGTTATATTTTTTATTCACCAATCCTGTTGAAATCATTAATTGTATGTATTTTATAAATAGATAAAAAAAAATGTACGATAATGAGGCATGGTAACGGTATTAACATATTATACGGTTGTTAAAGAATTTGTGTCGACAAAAAATAAACATAAAATGATTTTGAAGTAGAGACATTAGAAGTTACCTACAGTATTTTTATACTGAATTACGATGATTTTTCGGATCCCTATTCATATTCTGGAATATAATAAACAATAATTTAAGCAACATTTCTGCTAAATTCAATATATCGACGAAAAGAAAAAAGGGTTTCAGGTCAGTTTTGGCAGATGGAACGTCAAATAAAACTTTTCGAATCGATAAACGCCCAATATAGGCCAGTAAAGTTGAACCGAGGTTAACTTACATATATCGTATGATTGTGTGTTCAGAAACCCAATTTGACAAGTTACCAAACCGATAGCGCTAGTGAACAGATAAACTACAGTTAAAAATACTTCAGAAACCGGGCGTAAAGTGTATTTTGAAAACGACACTATTAAAAAAAAATTGACATGAAATACGAATGACAGGTTAAAACCATTTTCTAATTCCCTCTTTGAAATCGTACATTAACCAACAATTTGCCATGCAAATGAGACAACCAATTGACGGTGTTCAATTTATGCACCAGTTATTTTAAGCCTATTCCCGGTGCAGTGGAGTTGAGTGGCATAGTTAAATGTTGTGTCCACGGACAGCACTTGAAATAGCCTACGTTTTTTTTTAGACAGGTAATACAGCACTGATTAATAATTTCATGAGTTTATTATTATTAATCAGTAGTTTTTAATAAACCAAAATAATCTCAAAAACTCGTTCGCAGATAAAAATATGAATTAGTTGATCTTTTAACCAAATATATAATTTGACGTTGCCGTTTCTGATAATAGAAAATACAGTTGTTTTCGAGACAGGTAGCGAATACAATCAACTTTGATTAACATTTGCCAGAAGCCTCTGGATACGTCTATTTCTACTGATGTTAGAACGTCCAAAAAACATCAAAATGGAGGAACCCGACTGTTGTCAATAAAATTGTATCACTTTGTCATCAACCAAGAATGAAATATGGGAATCTGTTAAAAACATTAAAACCCTACCGAAAAAAATAGGAACGAAAGTGAAAACAAAATAAAGCAATTTACGTAACAACAAACAACACAATAAAACTCTTTGAATCACAGTTTCAACGAGTAATGGGATATATTACGATGTCACTTACACGTTTTTTTTACATTTTTTACGTAGACAGTTTATTTCTATACGAGAATAACTTCGAAAACTATGGAATATGCTGATTTTTTTAATGATAAGATAGATAAAAAACATAGTTCATTAAACTTAAACTTGGTTCGAATACAATCCTTCTTTTTAACATATTCAAGATTAGTATGGTCTATTATAACCTTCAATGGTTTCGGAGTACTAAGAAAGTCCATGCTTTGCAGTGGGCAGTAAAAAAGGTTTAATACATTGCCTCGCTGAACGATAAATATGTAAAGAGTCGTCTGATCTCATTCCTTCTTCACCTTTCAGATTTATATCAACCTTTAGATCTTCAGTTGTTCGCTATTATTCTTAGCTTACGCAGTGCTATCCCTCAAGAACAATGCAGTCACTTTCTCGTGTTTCGATACATAAAAAAAACATTGCTTATTCATAAAATTCACGAATAGTTTTCGGTATTGAAATAAATAATTGAATCGCATTTTCCAATAACAAACCGTACAAATTGGCTTAAACCGTCATTAACAGCGTACACGGGGAACGAATGAATCCAGCGACGTACAGATGAATTTATTTAAAATGTTTCATCGTTCTATCTGTTCAACTTAATTTCAATTTAAATTCATATTGCCTCCAATTATCTGGTGTAGTGAAGCGTCTAGTTTAATGGTACCGGAGCAACGGCTGGACTATAAAAAAGTTACACAGACGAGTTGGTAAATCAGTAAAAGGTGGAAGCAGGACCATGGAAATTAAGTTTTTTTTTTTTTTTTTACATATATTATAGGGGCAAACGAACAGGTGGGTCACCTGATGGTAAGTGATCACCGCCGTCCATAGACACTAGCAACACCAGGGGTGTCGCAAGTGCGTTGCCGGCCTTTTAATATATGTGGACCTCCGGCGCTCTCACTGACCGAACGAAACGCAACAGTGCAAGCACTGTTAGTTCACGTCGGCTTTCTGTGAGAGGGTGGTACTATCCCGGGTGAGCCGACCCATTCATGCTGAAACCAGTAATAGTTTCAACGTAGGTCTACCACCTAGAATTACCTAGAAGTACTACAAGTAACATTGTAGTGTCATAAAAGTGTAGTATTATTATGGTAACAAAATGACACAAAGAGTGTGTGTTGTTGCTTACTAACAAAAAAAACCTGGGTTCGAGAGCCGACATTTACTAATGTATTTATCTTGATTACCTCATAAAGTTCCTTCAACCAATTATAATAGCCATGCCGCAGAACCGGTCAAATTAGATAAACAAGATAATTCGGTATCTCTTGAACTTTCTTTAAAACTGGTGTAGAATTAATGAACTGCAAATCGGTTATCGTCAATTAAGTCTAATCGGAGCATATAAACAGCGACAACTAGAAACAATCTATACGAGATAATTGCGACCACGTGCATGGTACGATCTCTTAACAGCGTTATAGAGTTATAGGATGGCATATATGTTACATTGACGGCTGAAGAATACATTTCACATAAATCACAATAATACACCATTATAGCTACTTATAAAAATGAGTTAAGTCTTGCTATGAACGAAATCTCTACATAGTATAAAACAAAGTCACTTTCTCTGTCCCTATATCCCTATGTATGCTTAAATCTTTAAAACTACGCAACGGATTTTAAAGCAGTTTTTTTAATAGATAGAGTGATTGAAGAGGAAGGTTTATATGTATAATAATATAAATTAAATAGTGGAGAAATACTGTTATTTTTGAGGTTACTCCAAATTTAACGCGTGCGGGCGACGGGCAGTAATGAATAAATCAAAACTACTGGATCGATTTTAATCATTTTTTCAGTGAATGACATAGGCTATATATTTTATACCCGTGCGAAGCCGGAGCGGGCCGCTAGTTAACCAATAAAGTTCAACTAACAGTTGACACAAGCCTCAAAGGTACATTTTATATATAAAAGAGCAAGTGCTTTCAACATTTTCTGTGTAGTGGTATAGAACGTTTGAAAAAGTAACATTTAGTTTCTATATAAAGTACCTATTAAATTATCAAAAATTATAGTTAGTAGGAAAAAAAATATCTGAACTTACTAAAAATTTGTACACATTTACTGTAATAAAGTAATAAATGCACTACGCCACTACGATATGGAAATAAAGGTTTTTTCTTAAGCTAAGTGAACAAGCCCAAACACTCATTCGTATCATTTATCTATTAGTCTGTTTGTTTGTCTTACCGAATTTTTGATACCTCTGAATCGATTTTGATGAGACTTTTATTGGTAGCTATAGGACTTTTCAGACAGTAATCCGGTGAACCTTTTTAGGGTACACGATAATATGCATAGTGGTTTTTTTGCCGATATTCAATCAAAATCAAAATAATACAAAATAGCTCTGTAAATACTTTAAGTGGAGCTACGGATAGAGCTAGTTAATAACTAGTAATTATTTAATTTAAAAGGAGCATTACCTACATATTTCTATTTATATAAATAAAAGGATAGATTATTGAAAAGATTTTAATCAAATTCTTTTAGTGTTACTTCTTAGACAATTGGTCCTTATCTAAAAAAATATCACGATAGCTTCGTTTAATATACAGTTATTAGTTTTAAGAAACTGCGGTTTTTATAAGCACTACGCGTTCAGAAATGTGTATTTTCTTGCCGTTGAGAAATTGGGCAAGCGGTGTGATGCCTATGTTTTTTCCTCTGTAAATATAATATGTTGTTAAAATTATAAACGTCGCCTACGAAGTCGCGGATACAAGTTAGTTATAAATAAAAATTGTATAATTCTTATGTTTAGGTACTATAATATCACATGTTTTAATACCACAAAGGCTTGCCAAATTAACACAACACAACACTTAATTATATCTGCATGTCCGACCGTACATCCAGCCACTTAAATTCCCAGCGCGTTGGCTACCCGACGCTATGATTGCATTAAAGCTCTTAAAAACTTTATCCATTTCGTCTGTTGACACTACCGGCTGGCCCTAGAGGAAATTTAATTTTCTAAAACGAACTTTTCATTGTGTTACGCGACATACCGTTTCACACTTTGTTTGTAAATTTTATACAGTGAACCCTACTATTGCTTTTTTCATATTTTGAGGGCTTACTGCGAAAACACGTCAAAAGATGTTTTCTCAAAAAATGTTGCAAGCGTATGACGGTAGTAATCATTTATTTGAGTTCCAGCTACTGAGTAGTCGCTACGTTAAACTGTTTCGAACTTGATTCATGAGAATAATGAATGAAGGAACTAAAGAGGTTTAAGTAATGAAACTTTCAAAACTGTCTTTACTACGTTTACTAGATTTTCAGCAGAAGCTTTTTTGTGTTTTTTACGATTTCACTATCCACTATTGGCCACCTTTACTGTTGGCCTGACTTAACTGGCCTTCATAGCTTCACCGGGCTTTTTGGGCTGGTGCTTAAGACACTCATCCTAAAGAACACGTACCAAAGTAGCCACACCTCGTCTAGGGCTGTTGCCTTGCATACGATGCCGCGTATCGACCTATTCATGCCAGCTATGCTAATGATACATGTGTACGTTGGTGAAACTCATATCCGTACCGCGTCGTTCAAATATATTTCAAATCAGGAAATTTTTGATAACCAAAAATTTAACTAAACAGTCCCTACCGTCCTGTTGTGTGTGTCTGTGCACGTGTGTGAGGTCCAGTGTGGTGCATTAGGTTAGCTAATCACAGTATCGCTCTGGCAGCTTACTAGAGGACTCTACCCAAAGGGATTGAACCGAGGTTTGAAACGCTGTCGAGGGTCCCGCGACTGATGTGCGGAAGCGAAGTTAACCATTCATCTATGGCTTCGTGATCGGTGGTTTAGCAGAGGTGGACGCGAGCAGGCTCGATTTAAATAAAAATAGGAGGGATGAGTGAAAAAGTTTAGCGGCGATTGTCTGGGTAGCTCAGCGCTAGGGTCGAGGGTGTAGTTGGCGGCGGATACCACTAACGGGTTAAGAAATTTTCACAGAAGCTATTTACACGTGTAAATAACATTGAAGTGTTTGCTATTTGTTTGGGCTAATCTCCGAAAAGGCTTTACCTATTGTGACGACATTTTTATGCCCAAATAGAGGACCTTACAGAGTATTATTTAAGCTATATATCATCATAACACTTTACTACGTGCGCTAAATGTTAATGGTAAAGTTTAACAGAGATGACTTAATAATGATCAAAGAGTTATAGGGGTTGCGTAGGAATGACAAAATTGCAAGAAATAAAGACCAATTCAGATAAAACTAATAGCTTTAATGAAACAGTAAAACTACTTATACGAAAACGAAGTGGCGAGTACCAGTTAATATTCAATTTTATAATCACCTTCTTTTTTTTCTAGAAATCAAAGATATAATCCTTACTAATATTACAAATGCAAAAGTGAATTTATTTATTCGTTACCCTTTCATATCTTTGATCCTAGAAAAATGTACTGTTCCTGAGGGTTAGACCAAAACATATTAACATGAGTGAAGCCACGAGCAAAAACTAATATAATATAAAGTAATATGTACACAGTATAATATGACGAGAATTACTAACAATAAGGAGGCAATAATCCCAGACCATTCATAGTTACATATGAATTATTAGGAATTATCGGGAACCCATTGGGTATAGATAGAGCAATGCACGCAAATATCACGAGCCTGAATGACAGTGATGACATATGAATGTCGAGTAATAGACGTTTGGTTAGTTATTAGAAAACTGTAGTATCATTTCTAATTGAATGTTTCGAAACATCAAGCTATCATCGTAGAGTTAGTTGTAAACGTCATGGATGATACCAGATAATTTATTTATTTGTTTTATTTTAATTTTAGGAAAACTTACAGCTAAATTGACATTATAGAACAAAGAGTAGATTACATGTAGGCCATTTACAAGTTTTCACAAATAGAAGTTAGTTATTCGATAAAGAAATTACAATCAGTTGATAACAGTATTACGAAAAATTAAAAAACTGAACGAAAGAATGGAGGTATTAATTTATCTTTTCAATGAGGAAACAGTAGTATGAAATAAATCAAAACTTTTGTCGAGTGTATTAAATTGCTCTGTATATCTAAAAAGACGCTCACTAGCTCAACATAGGTCTCCTTAAAAAATCCTTATTTAATTTGAAGATGATACTTATTGAGATACAAAATATTCCAGTTATATTAGTCAAGGAAAAGAAATCAACAGATTACCCGATACCCTTAACGTTGTTGACGTGGCTACAGCGACGTATCAAATCGAAGGAGACTGGAATATCATAGGTATAAGAATTGCAAGTTCAGCAATTATATACAAGTATTAATTTATTCGATGCAAAAAACTTCACAATCACTGTTACCAGTTCGTAATATGTTAGTATATCGGTACAACCGATATTAAACAAAAAGATTCCATTAATTTAATTGAATTGATAAGAGCATGTGTTAAAAAAATATTTACGTGATGTTATACTTCTTTGACGTAAATATATAACATATAATACTAAAACCAAATGAATACAAATTGAAAACAAATAAAACCAGGCGAATGTAATCAAAGGGCAATAATAATAGACCTTTTAATGGGATACCTATAAATGTAACCCCATAGAATGTACCAACAAAACCTCGAACATTCGATACTGAACAAACGTTGTTTCCAGATGTTTATTATGACGCGTTACTTATTCATCAGCCGGCTACGCGAACGAAGAGCAAATAAAAAGGCGCAGGGCCATCCCGAAACGCGTAGCGACGCCGGTTTTATATCAAAAACGATCAAACATTAGGTACGCCATTTCACACGGCGTATTTCCATATACGCCATAAATAATGCTGCTTTACCTTTTTCCATTCAAATAAAGGGATACAAAGAGATAGTATTATATTTTTAAGTAGAACCACTGGATATGCCACTCAATTATCAATTTTATTCTTATAATTTTTCCTACGCATTTGAAAATATTTCCATGACTATGTCTATATGATTGCGTGTGCAGTTCCACATTGAATCCATTCTATTATCTAAACTATAGTGACGATACATATTTTCAGTATACATATTTTTCGATTTGATTAGTAATAAAAATCACCTAAATAAGCCGTGTGTAAAGTTGTATCTAATAAGCTTTAAGAAAATTTCAAATAATTTTGAATAAATAGCTTACGTTTTAAGATTTGTTTCAAACTAATATAGTAGTACAAATCGGACGGATAAACTGTTTCTACGTATAAAACATATATTTTTAACGAAAATTATATACTTATTGAATTGAAGAACTGACCATTATTGTTTATGTACATTTGCCATTTTAATGAAAGTTCACTGAGTATTGGTGCACTCTGTAATGGCGTATTTGGTAACCGTCTAAGTGTCGTTAGGTGATTGTGAATCTGAATGTGACAGGTAATTCCAGTGATTAGCTTATCGAAAGCAAAGAAAAAGTAAACAATATCTAGAGTTTTATAATATCAGTACACTTTTATACTCTTTCTAGCAAAGTAATAACTCTGCGTTAACTGTGAAATGGGGGATTCGGGAAAAACAGAAAAGCTCCGAAACGACGCGGGGCTTTCACGTTTCGAAGCCTCACTGAGGATCTACGCACGTAAAGGAACCATAACAATAATTTGAGATCCTAGATCCGAAGCCCGCCTTATTTTTGACGAGTATTTACCACGAGTAAGAGTCTAAACACTTTATAGGACTTTACCGTGGCTTTATGTCCGACGAGTTGCGAGCGGAATTTATAACAACATAATTAATTACAACTCCAAAACATCGTGCCTCCGCGTACAGAGCTGCGTGCAAAAAACCCTCTTTCTAGAACCTACCAACAATATTATTTATTACATCGAGCAAGAAGCATTTTGGCTTAACAAGACTCGCAAAGTATTTTGCGACGTGGTGAATTTTCGTTAGATAATAATAACTAGGCGTTCTGTTGACGGTAAGCTGTGATACAATTTACGCATAAAAAAGCTGACATTTTCTGATATTTATTATTCAGGGATTATAACAAAAAAAAAAAAAATGTTAAAACCAACATCCACGTAGCGGATCTAGGTGGATTTGTACGTGTGGTGGCAATTTTTTTTTTAATTTACTGTAGAAGATTTATGTGGGCATAAATTATGTTATTATAATTTACACTATACGAAACTATGTAATATATGTATGTTTCGATGGGGTAAAAATTGTTCATATGTTCTTCACTACTAGATAATTATATACGACTTCTATGCGAAATTGTATTAGAATTATTTTATTGTTGTTAACTCAAACTAATGTACTTGCATATTTAATTATAATATTATAACATATTAGGTAGGTAACAGAATGAGTATACTGTATTATTCTCTCATCAAGTATTTTACATTTCAGCGGCGATATTAGGTAACTGGCAAATATAGCACAGGTTAATCTTCTTCTTATTATCTTATATATAAATATAATGACAGAGACCTGGCGTCGTGCGCGGATGACTCAGAAACTACTTGATTTCGAGTAATCTTTTCTAGTTTTACTTCTTATAGAATTATCACGATAGCTTCATCTAACATAAACTTGTTAAAGTTTTAGGAAAACCCCTTTTTTATAAGCACTTTTCGTTCAGTGATGTGTGATTTCTTGCTGTGAAAAAGTGGGGTAAGCGGTGATACTTGTTTTTCCTTCGTACATAAATTATATTGTTAATATAATAAATGAAGCAGACAAAGTCGCAGGTATCAGCTATTCTTCGTAATAACTTTGCAGTTGCACCAACGCTACATCACAGTAGGTTCTCAATTATAAGTCTTGGGTCCGAACTACTATTTCACGTATTTTACTCCGAAAGAGTCTTCTTACAACCCATTCGTTCACAGTAAACAAAAATCTGAAATGTATTCTCCTATAGTATACATTATAGGAATAAATTTCACATAATATCATTTGCCATAACAATAAAAAGGTAAAGAGGATACCGTTATTCAAATAAACGCCTATTACTTTCCAATAGCAATATCGTATTACTGTAGGGATGTATGTACATAGGCGCTTACACTTATATCTTAGATTTATTAAACGAAAACAATGTCTCTGAGATTCTTTCTTATAAGCATTATTTACTAACTATTGAAACAAAATGTAGTAATTGGCAAAAGATTGTTATAAATATATTTATAGAGACCGTTAGGTCGAGGATGTACTATTTTTTTAAAAAAACATTACGAGATAATCAAACCAGTTTTAGTCCTATTTAGGGAATGTAATAGAAATTATGTATATTTCATGTGATCAAAACAACAAGTCTCTGTAGTACATAACATCAGAATATTACTTTAGTGCAGTAGCCTAGTTCAGGCGACGGGATTCAACCATATTTACGTGTGTACGATATTTTGAACAATAAATTACCATTATTTACTTGCAAATGCTTTTGAGTTGTATCGCACAAGAAGTTTCTTCGAAAATTATTCCCTTTAACCCTTAAATGCATATTGTTGTTAATTGTTTACATTCCACTTTCATTTCATTTAATTCAAAAACCTAAGTGCTATGCTTTTTCGAAACCATTATAAATCCTTAGAAAAAACCTTACGTGTGAAAGAAAATTCGACATTACTTTTGGGATGTAAGTTGTATTTTTTTGTAGTTGTTGTTTTAAAGTAAGTTTCAAAATTCAAAACAAAAACCATGCATTTAAGGGTTAAAATCGTGATGCTAAAACCTCAGTTTTATTTTATCGATGGCATATTTTTTATTTATACCTAACAAAGATTAAAAACCATTTCCTTTTATTCTTTTTTGAATATACTTAGTAACATTTAACAACTAACTACGTCATGCATTTTTATGTCAAACCACCAACGGCCTCAAACACATTTGACCATAATTTTTTTATGGCATTTGCAATCGAAATTTCTATATAATTGTAATAACCTACTGAAAACATTTAGACGCTGTGTAGATTATTTATCCTGATTAAGACGACTTTAGTATTTAACATGTAGCGCAGAGGTTGTAAGCCCTAGTATTTAACTGAGAGGACGCGAGTTCGTTCGCCGTAAACGATTTTTTTTTAATACTTTAAAGGTTATTATATCGTTTGTCAACAATCACACTTGATTTTAAGCTACGAAGATTGTAAACACGCTATACATGGAGACTGGGACTCGCTCTCGATTGCATCTGCTAGAACACACTTTTAAGATGCTTTGCAATGTATTTTCAACTTGAGTTTAGTGGTGTATACAAATAGATTCAACTTTTATTAGGTAATCATTGAAACAATGATAGTGTTGGCTATGTATGCTATAAATATTACGTATTTAGTATTAATATACTCGTAAATACTCATATTATAACTATGCTTTCTTATATATAAAACGTACGTCTACGTTTCCGGACCTATACACAGCCCAGAAGCTTTTAAGAAACGAGCCTACTCCTTCCTGAAAAGTCGGCAACGCATCTGTGATCGCCCTCGTGTCGCAAGTGTCCATGGAAGGCGGTGATTACTTACCATCAACTAACCCGTCTGTTCGTTTGCCTCCAATCGCATAAAAAAAAATATAATTCAAATATAGAATTACACATTCATTACGATCGGTACCTACTGTTCTGAATTCAGGACGTATTCATTAATTAATTCGTATGAAATACTTGTCATATACGATTACACTCACACATGTGTAACGCACCCAACGTGATTGAACTAATTGGAGTACGTCATTAGATCATTACGAGTACGAAGGCGTACTGTTACGTCATTAATCCAGGGTACTAATGGGCGAAATCGGATTCTGTTATACGTATAATATTTATGTTACGTAGAAAGTATGTGGAAAGTAGGTTGCGATGGTATGGTCATGTGGAGAGGAAGCCACGAGACTACGTAGGAAATTTGGCACTACAACTGTCCCTTCCTGGTCAAAGACCCAGAGGCAGGCCCAAAATTAATTGGAAAGGCTTAGTGCTAAAAGATATGAAGGAGTGCAAAGTATCCGAAGGCGATGTCGAGGACAGAGGGAAGCGGAGAGAAAAAGTAAGGAAGGCTGGCCTCACCACCATGTGGGACATACAGCCAGGAAGAGAGAGGATTTATGTCATGTAGAACTTATTGGAATTAGGTAAATAATTGCAAAAAAAAAACTTATATGTAATCGAATCAGGAATAAAGAAATACATATACGTGCGGAAATCATCTAAATAACTTTAAAAATTACTAGTCGTAGCTCCTAAAATGGACTCCCAAGTGGGAACTCTATTCCAAAAGACGTAGCATGGATTCACCTGCCACCTAATGAAGATTGTGAAAACATGATAAATTGGAACAGTTTTGCTAATATATCCGCCTATGTTATTTACTTAGCTTCAAAGCATTTTATACCCGATTCTCTCAATATATCGTCTACTTCAAGGTTTGGTAATTCTTCAGTAGATATAACAAATCTACTCTGAATTTAGCCTGTTGACTCTCTCATTGTTTATTTTAATGCTCTACTTATAGGGGCAAAACAGTTAAGTACATATTTCTCTTCTTTTTCTCGACCGATTTACTTCTTTTTTTTTGTTTAGTAAATATTGAAGAATTCTAGTGTTGCCAATTTTTTTTTTTTAATACGTTCTTTTTCTTCGTGACATTGAAACATGGTCGAGGTTTGACCACTGGACGACGACTAGTAATTCCAAATTTACTTATGATAAAGATAAATTACTTTTTATGATACTCAAGTAATTCCTCTATAATTACCGGATTCTTACAAAGCTGACCCCAGTGGTTAATGTTATGTTAATTTCGTAACTTTAATGTTAGTCTAAGTAGTAAGTTGCGAGTGTAAATTAAAGTCATTCATAACTTTGCTTAAAGTAATTTACAACTTAATATGTTCCTTGCAATGTTTTCTAGAATATAATTAAAGATTCACTAATGATGCGTTTTTACATTGACCTTTTGAATTTTGTAATCGACAACACATAAAATGTAAGATGTAATTTATAGGTACATTCTTTTTATATATTTATGAACAAGTGTGTTTAAAAGTAATTATGTAATTTAGCAAACTTTATAGGACTATTAGTAGTAGACGTAAGAAGCGGGAAGTATAATGAATAGAGACTTTTAAAGAGAGACTCGTCGATTGTTAAAAAGGTAACCGTTTGTAAACATGTTTACTAAGAACACGATGGTGTGATTCACAGGCTATGTTATTATATAGCTATGCTACTAAACAAAAAAAAAAAACATTTGCCAAACAGATGAGAAAAAGGTTTGTCTTCACCTACTTATATATAAATACTTTGTCGAATATGTACCGATTTCAAGTTATTAATATGTTCTTACCTTTTTAAATACAGTGGCATCGAAATCGATCCTTCCACTTTTATATTTACAGCCATTCCGGAAAGAACACAAACAATTCACTGTTACCGTTTATGAAGTTAGTTTATTATGTTTTTTTTTTTTTCTATTCAAAATATAAACACATAGTATTAACCAGTTTGTATAAGTTAACCGAAACTGTATATAATTTCTAATATCGTAATGATTACTTGTGATGTAAATTACGTTATATGTCGCACTTGAGATGCAATAACGGTTATAAATATATTTATTTTTGTAGCAATTACAGTAAACACCGACATCCCGTGAGGTTTGTTGTCACAACTGTCATTTGTTCGCCGCCATGGATATAGCGCATGCGCGGTACCTATTTTCTAATGGCGCATGACAGTTTTTTCTAAAAAGTCTAGTTGGCTTAAATCAAAATATCAAGTAAAGAGATTTGTAAGTGTAAACCACTTCCAATAAAATCATATGTACGTATTTAAGTATTTTAATTTGGTTCCAATATTTGTTTTTTAATTTATCTTTATTTTCTTCTAGAAAATAGACCTATTTATTATCCAACAAATTTGTAATGTTTTAGATAATAATACCTTGTCAATGAATTTAATATCTACATTACTATCATAAAAAGGTAAAGTTTGTACGCTTGTTGGAGATATTCTCTAGAACTGTTGACCCGATTTTACAACAAAGTCCTGAATACTGTGGGCTACATTCGTATTAATTTTTCTTTTCATATTAACGTGTACAAAGTCGTTGGTTACTAATTAAATTTTTAGTTATGTTAGGCCAGTATTTCCGATTATAACCTGTAAAAAAAATTACATTTTTTTAATATTATTATCTATAATATATTTTATTATATATAGTGAATGAACTCATGAACTAGTTTAATTGGTGAACTAGTTCTATCAATTTTTTTTTAATATTAGACAGTCATTTTTGCTAACTTTTCACGCTCAGGGCGTGACAAATCTAGCCGCTATCTTGGTAGCGTACGTATTTTTTCTTTGTGTTATAAACTATAAGATGTAACCGCCCAATAATTTCGGGTCGGACGTACAGTCTAGTTTTTATGAGGATGCGTCATCATAGGCAAAGCAATTTGTATCCGACGTAATATGCCAGCGGTTTCCGCATGACATGGCTAAACGATAATCCAGCAGCTTTATCCGCTACGTCACGCACTGGGTCTGCTTATGTACCTACTCGTTACATGTGCGATTTACGTGAATTACGCACGCGCCCTTCTAAATATCTCTTTGTTTTAGAGATTTCCTTTTTTTTATATTATAGGGGGCAAACGAACAGGTGGGTCACCTGATGGTAAGTGATCACCGCCGTCTATAGACACTAGCAACACCAGGGGAGTCGCAAGTGCGTTGCCGGCCTTTTAAATATGTGGGCCTCCGGCGCTCTCAAACTTCAAAGTTCTCATCTCAAAGTTAATTTATCATCTACTCGTATAGTAATGCGGCAAATCAATAGATTAAACCATGGATCTATGCAGTTTGCTTTCAACTGCCCGTTGATATTTACAAAGAAATGAGAAATACCTGATTTTATTTACTACTAACGTGGTATTAAAGTCGTAGTGGTCAAGCGGTTTGACAGGTGGAATATTAGTCTTACGTCCGCAGACGAACTCCGACATATACCAACGAATTTATCGGGATTTGTGTATATAACTATTGGCTGACGGTGAAGGAAACCTGAACCTTAGAGTTGTTTTTGTAGTACCACGGTATGTTGGAAAATATAGAACTGTGGATTTCTCGGAGTTTGAAATGGCCAATACGTCGTGGGCTGGCGTAGTGATTATACCCATACCCTCCTTCGGGAAGAATTCTATAGCAATACAGTGAGTCTCTTACAAGCTGAGGATGATGATGATGATTTAGTACTAGCTACTGCCTACGACTTTGTTCTCGTGAAAAAGTTTCGAATATTTGGAAATGATTTGGATGCTTCTGTGTAGGAAAACATCATAATTAAACCATCGAATGGTGGTAGGGCTAAATCTGCTTGACTAACACCTATAAGTATGTTCCACCATCGGCACTCGATTGCCAGTCTCCCTTTAGATTTACCGTGTTTATTATCTTAGACCACATCGGCATTTAACATCAGGTAATATTGCTATCTAGCGCTAAAATATATGAAGTATAGAAAAGGTCTGCTATCGATTAGGAACAACAGAATTTATCTGCATTAATTAAAGGTTGCCTTTTCCTTTATGTTATTGCAATTTTGTCATCACTAGCTTAGTCCTTAACTAACCCTTTTACCGATTTTATTTTAACTCACTTTTTAGCGTCACTGCTTACTCTTATAGAAAAGGGTAAAGATAAAGCTTAGACGATACTTTAAAAAATTATCGATCTGTCAATTCCACTATTTCAAAGATCAACCTCAAAGACACCAAAATTTTGGTAACCTAAATGGCTGAACCGTGATTCGTTCTTGTTTTCAGATGTATAATACTGCTGTCTTGGATCGTCAGTAGATGCAAAACCAGCTACTCGTTCATAATGATACTGTATGATATTTTATGAAGTATGTATATACGCTCACTTTTGCTTACGGCTTTGCCCGCGTTAATGTAAATTGCACCTGTCCCTCGGAATTGTTTTTTTTTTGGATACAAATACACTATGCCCTCTTTTGTACCTTTGAAAATGTGTTTGTTAGAGGTTAAAGTGTATCAACTTAACTAAAACTAACGTGTAACACATAAACTAATATTCATCATCTCATCATCTCAGCCTACAGATGTCGACTGCTGGACATAGGCCTCACTACATGTTCTCCATAGCATACGGCTCTGTGCCGTCTGAAACCAACGGTTCCTCGCAACCTTAATAACGTCATCGGTACATCTGGTGGGACGTGTCCCACGCTGCGTTTTCCAGTACGTGGTCGCCACTCTAGGACATTTTCCACATCGGGCATCACTCGTTCGAGCTATGTTCCCTACCCACTGCTACTTCAGCTGTGATATTTGGCGAGCTATATCGGTAACTTTAGTTCTTCTACGGATGTCCTCATTTCTGAAGAGAAAACCCAAGCATAGCTCTTTCCGTTGGTCGCTGGGCGACCTTAAGCTTTCTCACGAGGATTTATTATTCGCATTTATAATATTAGTCATGATAAATCCATTATATCATGTCTTTCTAATCAAGCTAACCACTTTGGAAGTTCGTTATAGGTGGTAGAGCTACGCTGAAGCTATTAGTGGTTTCAGCATGAATGGGTCGGCTCGCCCGGGGTAGTACCACCCTCTCATAGAAAAAAACCGACGTGAAGTAACAGTAGTTGCACTGTTGCGTTTCGTTCGGTCAGTGAGAGCGCCGGAGGCCCACATATATTGAAAGGCCGGCAACGCACTTGCGACTCCCCTGGTGTTGCTAGTGTCTATGGACGGCGGTGATCACTTACCATCAGGTGACCCACCTATTCGTTTGCCCCCTATAATATAAAAAAAATAGTGTAAATTTGATAAAATGACCAATATGCAAGAAATATTGCGATAAGGCGGTATATATTAATACTTTTTTAGCGTGTCATAATAGTTAAAGCTCCTTAAAGATATGATAAAATATGTTCACACGTGCCGTAAAGCAAGTAGAGTTATGACAAAACTTTTATGAAACGTTTGAACAAAATGTTCTGCCCAACAGTGCTTAACTGTCCGAAGTTTAATTAAATTTAAGAAAAATAACCGTTTCCCGTTTAATAAGACTATCAGGCCACAGAATTAAAAAAAAAGAAGGAAAAGTAATTTAAACTTTTTATATTATATTTAAAAAATGTTACGCAGACGTAATAATTAAAGGTTTTTATACTTTTTAGGTTTTAACTTTTAACCAAAATGTTATCTGATATTAAATGATGGCGTGGTCTAATATGGTAATACTGTAAACCTAACTGGCTCTCAAGTGCAGAGACATACAGGTACTTGGCGACAAATTTCCAACTTAATAGTGATAGCTACCAAGGCGAGCTTAGAGAAATACCCTACCACCATATTATGGTTTCGTCACGACCTTTCATACAATCTAAAATGTTCTTGGCGCCTCGATCACCGCCACTATTGATGTACTGCCCTTCGAGAAAAGGAATATATCAAAAGGACGATCAAATAATGAATTTGGTTGTCATAAAAAATATATCCAGTTATAATACCAATATTTAATTGGACAACCAAGAGAGGAGAGTGTTCGTGATATTACAATCTGTTTTGTTAGGTTCATTATAATAATTTATATAGGTTTATTATACTAGTTTATATGTATGCATTCCACCCATTGTTCAATATATCTTCATAGGACTTATTTTTGACTGTAAAACATGTGAACAGGAAACTGGTAGCCGGAAATAGGGTTGGTTCGTTGTTTTCTTTAATAATTGTTGGTAGTTCGTGGCGTGGGAATTACCGAATTTAGTTTAGTTATATCTTTAATATTTTGACGTATTTTTGAATAAACCTACATTTACTATGATAATGTGGGCACCTCAGTCACCGGGTATAAAGCGGTCGAACATTCAGTATAAACGGATACAGTGACACTGAATGCATTTTCAAACACTAGTTCAGTGGTTGGGTTTGTTTTTTAATCCCTTTTTTATATCGAGATGACGTATGAATATTCGAGATTAATTAATATAGAGATGATCATTGATTCCGTCACGGAATAATTTATTTTCCTATATGTATAGATCAAAGCGCTGATAACTGGTACTGTAAATGAAATCACGGAAGGAAACCGAATCTGCAAATCTAAAACGTTTTGCTACAAACATATAGGAATAGCCGAATCTTTTAGTCCTATCAATGTTGCATGTTTATTTTTATACTTATATAATATAATTCATACGGTATTAAATAAATGAGACTTCGCATAAATACCAATTTAATAAGTTCGAAAATAATACGATGTAACAGAGGTCGACATTTCCATTGAATTATGACAATGCCACCCACATTCTGACCTCAGCCGTTCCACAGGTATTTAGGTCTAGGTTATTTTTAAATTATATTCGATATAAACTATAAGTAAGTTTTGATTTTTTTTAAAAATTGGCATATTAAAGTCTTGAGTTC
The DNA here is from genome assembly GCA_035772565.1 of Antheraea assamensis. Classification (NCBI taxonomy): domain Eukaryota; kingdom Metazoa; phylum Arthropoda; class Insecta; order Lepidoptera; family Saturniidae; genus Antheraea; species Antheraea assamensis. Next base: position 1,645,275 of record JAQQSE010000060.1, read on the forward strand.
GATGAGCATTTTTATATTAACTTAATTGACATTAAAAAATCACATCTTAACCACTCGATCGATTATCATTATATTTTAATACTAGTTGACTGGGGTACAAAAATAGACATAGGGTAAAGTCATGATTTCTATTTTTGATAATTGATAATTGATTTTAATGATTTAATATATTTTACCTTTACAATATTTTTATTATATTCAAATTTTTTTTTAATATTATATGGGTCAAACGAACAGGTGGGTAAGTGATCACCGCCGTCCACAGACACTAGCTACACCAGGAGAGTCGCAAGTGCGTTGCCGAAATGATTTATAAACGGACCTGCACTGAGCTTCTGTTATCACTTTTAGTATTTGTTAAGTCTCTCCATTTATCGGTCACCGGAAATGCATTGCAGTTCGTATTTTAATATCGTCAGCCACAAAGATGGGATAGTTAGTTCTTGTTCAACTATCGGAGGAAAAGGTCGATAACAAATAAGTAGTGATGCTAAACTTTGAAGTGGATAAAGTTAGTAAAAGGTGTTTAGTAAATGAATTCTAAAGGAAAACAGGTATTTTTATAATAAGAGGGTATTTTCATAATAGTAGTTTGTCTCCAGCAAAAATTACCATTCCCGATATTCCCATACACGATTCCCATACACGTATATATCAATCAAAATAGTAAATCCTACACCTGGATTGATAAGACCTAACGTATAATATTCGGTGTATTTAGATTCTATAGTATTCTGACCGTATGTTTCTATATAAAGTGGACTCTTACTTTTTTTTATTGTTAATAACAGCTTTGAACTTTAAAATTAAAATTCACAAGTTCTTCCACTTATCATTAAGTTATTTTTGTAATAAAAAATAATGATAATGATTATTATTTATGCCGGTATAATATTTCCCGATGTTCGGACCTTAAACTTTATAATTTATTTTGCTAAATTGTCTCGTAAATAACGGCTAAGCGGTGATTTTATATACGGACAAAATATTTTATAATAACGATTAATTAATACAAAATCCTTGACACGGTGTTTAGCGATTTGACAGTGATGATCTCATGATCTAGGGCATGAAGGAGGTATTGGGCGGAACCATCTCAGAGATACGAACAGTGTTCTATGCACGGCCCAACATACACCTTATAAAGAAGGTTTAGCTGGCCGAGTGTGAAAAACCATCGCACACTCTTCAGGATGACCAGTCTCTTAGATGTTGCGGACGTAACTCTCCCAATGTGGTTCCTGAAGTTAAGGTCGCAGTGGATATCAACCCGTAGAATACTTAGGCTTTCACGCTTTGCAAGCGAGTCATTCTGAAGAGTCGGAAGAGAAAATAAAGGAGTTTTTGCTCACTTGTATTCTCTTGGCATCGACCTCAACCTAGTTGCTTACTTCCCATAGAGATGAGAGTTCCAAGGACGTGATGAGATCAGTGAGAAGTTTAGTTCGCATTATCTCAGTTTTACCACGACGTGCGTGGTTGCTATACTCACCATGAACCGTGCTGTCGTCAGCATAACAATGAATACAATCGGATGGACTTAAATATCTATCGGAACATTATATTTTTTTCTTTTCTGTGTAGCTGATATTGGCTGCGACACAGTTTCACTAATGCAGCTGATAACGGTCATTTTTTAAATTGTATAAGTTGTTTTTCTGATTCCAATAAAAAAAAAAATGATCAATTGAGTAGTTCCGGCGTGAAAGAGAAAACAAACGAAACAGGTTAGTTTGTTAGTAGACTGTTCAACTATACAATAGCTAATTTTAATGCATCAACTTATACGGAGGGATCAATGAATGGATATTATAAGCAATCAAATAATATATATAACTAGCCATCCTCTCCGGCTTCGCACGGGTATAAAATAAATAGCCTATGTCATTCACTGAAAAAATGATTAAAATCGATACAGTAGTTTTGATTTATTCATCACTGCCCGTGGCCCGCACGCGTTAAATTTGGAGTGAAACAATTCCCCTTTCCCTATACCATGAAGGTTTCCTGCTATCTTTGGAATATCTAAATTCATACACTACATTTTTACGGTTCAGCCTGCGTTTGTTGCCATGTAATCGGAAAAAATGTAATTATTTACGACATCACATAGGAAACCTCAAAAATAACAGTATTTCTACACTATTTAACTAATTTTTACACTATTATACATATAAACCTTCCTCTTCCATCACTCTATTTATTAAAAAAGACCGCACCAAAATCCGTTTTAAAGAATTAAGCATATATAGGAATATAGGGACAGAGAAAGCGACTTTGTTTTATACTATGTAGTGATATCGTAACAATGATTAATAGAATCTATTCAAATATATTTATTTTACTAAAAATAACGTATCTCTAATATATACATTAATACGTTAGTGTAATGGTATTTCATGCGAATGTATTCTGCGCATTCTCGAATCCCAGGTGTATCTAGCAATAAGCTTGCATATACACGATACGACAACTGTGAAATTGCTTGATCGTGATATATATCGGCGGAGCAGTTCGTGTGAATGAGTTTATATCGAATCGTGCCGGTGCAATGTGTATCTTCACATTTGAATATATTTCTTTAGATTTTTTTTTTTTGGAAAATTTTTGGAGTCAGTTTGAGTAAAATTCCAAGGAAGGGTTTAATGAAGTAACATTATTTGTAATGTTCATAATTCATGTAAGACTCAAAATAGGTACTTTATGAACGCGATATAATTAAATCTACCAACACGAGCGACAAAAACTTTTTTGCCAAATTTCACGCTAATGAATTCGCGAGAAATAGCTAGTAAATAGTAAAATAACGTGGAGATTGTCATTATTAGTAATGCAACAAAATTAGCATAAAAAAAATTAAATGATATCTATACTTGAAGGTGGTAGAGCTACGCTGAAGCTATTACTGGTTTCAGCATGAATGGGTCGACTCGCCCGGGGTAGTACCACCCTCTCACAGAAAGCCGACGTGAAGTAACAGTGGTTACACTGTTGCGTTTCGTTCGGTCAGTGAGAGCGCCGGAGGCCCACATATATTGAAAGACCGGCAACGCACTTGCGACTCCCCTGGTGTTGCTAGTGTCTATGGACGGCGGTGATCACTTACCATCAGGTGACCTACCTGATTCGTTTGCCCCCTATAACATAAAAAAAAAATCTGTTCGGCTTTTACCAAATAGTTCGATTTTCATTTGTTTAATGACTGATATCAATTAATTATGCAAACATCACTTTGTGTGAACGTTGCAGTAATTTTAGGGTTACCATAAATTATATTTCATAGAATATAATGAGTTTCCACTATTAAGCATATTACTTGAATCAACGTTACGTATTGGAAAATACATTATTATTTTAAAATTTTAATTTCGAATAAAATCTTAACCTTTATAGCTTGGAATTAATAAGGAATTAGAATGCTTTGTACACATCATAGGAACATCAAATTATGTAATCGAGTAAAAATTGATTCGTGGAAGAAACCAAATCGGATTTTAGTGTCTGCTAGTAACATCTTTAACAGTGTTTTATATATCATAGATAATCATGGCCGATTAATTCCTCATTTCGTATGTACTTTTGACGCAAATGCCAAATTGGATAAGTCGATCGCTTTGAGTGGGAACTCGAATGCAGTTAATGGAATTACCGGACTCGTATCGCGGTTTTGCAACGGGAACATCAATTCGCGTGTACGCGCCGACAGCGTATCGGTATTAGCCAATTAAAATACAATAATTTATTCAACGACCACGCTCCTAAATTCCTAGTAAACACAGGAATGAAGTAAACATATGTCACATTTCATACTATTCGAAATAACTACTGTAATTATACCAAAACTATCGACAATTATTTCACAGTTGTTATAATTTACAAATGAGAATATGAAATTGGTTCAAACTAATTATAAGGTCTTTTCATACTAGTAAGTGTGCTGCCTCATATACAACGGTTTACTAACAGTACTCTCTCTTATTGTTACTGCTATATAATGGAGTAAGAGTAGATCGATCGAAGATTCGCAACACTTGCTGACGAATGTGACCGAATGAAAAGCTCACTTAAAGCTTAATTAATGTATTTGACCAGGGCATCTTCCATAGAATCTTGTCTGACTCGTAAGCGAACAAGCCAAGATTTTATGGAAGTTTGTGATTAGTTCCAAGGTTTCTTTTTTATGAATACGAGTATACTAAGGTTAGGGTACGATGGGACTGATATGTTTCTCATCTGTCGCAAAATCTTAAATGAAATGAAGATTAACACAAAATGATACACTGTGAAGAGCGATTTTAATCCTTTTTTTTTATATACTTATAGGGGGCAAACTGAACAGGTGGTTCACCTGATGGTAAGTGATCACCGCCGTCCATAGACACTAGCAACACCAGGGGAGTCGCAAGTGCGTTGCCGGCCTTTTAATATATGTGGGCCTCCGGTGCTCTCACTGACCAAACAAAACGCAACAGTGCAAGCACTATTACTTCACGTCGGTTTCCTGTGAGAGGGTGGTACTACCCCGGACGAGCCGACCCATTCATGCTGAAACTAGTAATAGCTTTAGCGTAGCTCTACCACCTGCAAAAGCTACGCTAAATGTCTAACGTAAATGGTATATTTAACTGGGTAATCTATAATATAAAAATGAATCGCTAAATGTGGTGCTAAGCACAAATCTCGAGAACAGCTAAACCGATTTCGCTAATTCTTTTTTTAGAATATTCCTTGAAGTACGAGGATGGATATTACGGAGAGAAAAATTAAAAAAATTGCCTGAGAAAGTCTAAAAAATAAACACTTTTCTATACTCCCATACAAACGATTCGTAATAATACTTAAAACTCAATTTGAACTTTAATACAATAGCATAAAGTTTAAGTGTTAGCGGAGAGGTTCCGGGAAGGCAAAACAATTGAGTGACGTTAGTAACGTATAAATATGAATGTCAATATTTATACGATGCTCCCGAATAGCAGAATAAGTATTAAAAGAAAAATCTAAAGAATCGACTGTTAGGCGATACGAAGTTCGCCAGGTCAGCCTAGTTATTAATAATATAATTGTTCAAAACAGGCTTCGCCAAAAAGCAATTGTTTTTAAACAGTACGCAAATATAAAAATGGTTACTGAGGTTATTTTCATTTGATAGATATATACCGTCAAGAACGGTTCTGTTGGTATTTTTAAGATATCAATTCTCCTGATACGTTATTTTGCTGTATCTGATTAGGTGTAGTCAGCTCCGACAATTGAAGCATTCAATAAATGTTTTTTAAGTTTTCAGTAATAGGTCCTCGCTTTTTTATTATCTACTCTTAAAATTTTAAAAGAATCCGTTATTGAATTGCGTTGTTTTAAATTGAAAGAGTATTCTTTTGTTCAATTCTGGTTGTATTACCATCCCGAATGTGTTACTATCATTAAGTACTGTATCGATCGCTCGCCTTTCATCGAAAATTGAAATTAATTACATCACTCATCGTTAATGAAAGGGGTTTGTTACGAGACAATATTTATCCTCGCCTCCCCTAACGCTCTGCGCTACCCAAACCCCTCTATTTTCTATGACATCCGTCATTATTTAGGTTTCGATTACGATTCTATCAAATTCAATTACATTATTGTTCATATCGTTAAGGTATTGTTTTTAACTTAGTAGTCAGATCCAAGATACATGTATGAGTTCGTGAAACATACATGCTTGGTACACGTGTTGTTTCACGAATCTACATATGTATGAAATAATAGTTAGCTTAGCTTTGTTAGACTCTGGATACTTGGTGACAGTCCAAGCCGAGGCATGCCGTGCGCCCTTGTGCTGGTTGCCTACATAAAATCGGGTGAGTGCCTTAAGCGCTCCCCTTAGCGCCCCTTAGTAGTCCGGTGTTAAACTGTAGAGGCCTCGCCGGGTCAACAGTGTGGTCAGTTCGAAAAAAAAAAAAAAAGGTATTGTTTTTATTTTATAAGATGAAAAACCTTGGCATCCTTATTTATGAACCTTATCAGTTTGCAAATTCTAAAACGTGAGCGCCTGTCTGTGTGATAATTGTGTCGCGACCACCACACATCAGTTATAAAACTTATTATAGGAGCACGATTTTGTGAATCGCATTCCTTGATTACACACTGTATATACATTAATCATGTGGAGAGATATAAATCTGTACGTGACTGGGTCGCGACATATACACGATGATAAACCCGTATTAGTACTTCTCTTCTGGTTTTTCCGCGTTTTGAAAAGATCCTATGGGCTGGGAGATTTTCAGGCCTGCGACAGCGACAGTTCTCTATGGATTATAGAATGTTGTTATTTTTCGATCGCACTGTGATTACTTTTAGTTAAAGTGACATCAACTTGACGTGCTTTAGAAAATAAAAACGGAGAACAGCTTAAATTTTTACAGGATTAATGACGAATCATACAAGGAGACACATAGAACATCAAGCAGAAATGTATATGACTTCGGATGCATGAGTTGATGGTAATTTGGGCGGGGTACTTTTTAACGATGGAATATTCTGGACCGATGGTTTGGTTTATTAACAAATTGTAGGGGATACAAGACAAGCAGTGGGTTTATATTAAGGAGATGTATAATAAATTAGACTAAAATAGTATTTTTAAGAAAGAATGCGTTACACTTGGTACTTATTATTGGCTGAATATGCTTGACCAATACTTGGGTCCAGTGACAAGGCTTAGGGGAGAACATTACCAAATAGTTGATTTATAGTAAGAAGACATACGATTACATCTACCAGAAAAGTTTAGTTGGATTTGAAAGCAAGACTGCATGATATGTGACGCAGGGTACATGTTAATGACTGTAAATGCTTGATCGATGAACGCGTTTGGTAAAGAGATTTTAAGGAAACCAATATCAAGTACTGGATTGCTATTAAAAAGAAAAATAGGATTTAAAAACATATTTGTAAAATTTGTTCCCCGAGGCACCTATTATCAACTGAATATGCTTGATAAATGATTGGTTTCAGTGGCGAGCCTTAAGTTAGAGCTTAAGAGGAGAGGCAGCAAGATTCATTTATTTATTTCATTTTGGAGGTGGTAGAGCTACGCTGAAGCTATTACTGGTTGCAGCATGAATGGGTCGGCTCGCCCGGGGTAGTACCACCCTCTCACAGAAAACCGACGTGAAGTAACAGTGGTTGCACTGTTGCGTTTCGTTCGGTCAGTGAGAGCGCCGGAGGCCCACATATTTAAAAGGCCGGCAACGCACTTGCGACTCCCCTGGTGTTGTTAGTGTATATGGACGGCAGTGATCACTTACCATCAGATGACCCACCTGTTCGTTTGCGCCCTATAATATAAAAAAAAAATTAAGATTCACATAATAAATGACAATGCGAATGGGCGGAGACCTGTACGGCGTCTGGTAGTCTTTAGATAAATCGGAGTTAGGTGGAAATAGCTGATACCGGTCTTGGTATTCTTGGTACCGGTATCTCGTAGAATATCACAAGACGTGCAACCCTACGCCGATGTTCAAACGTATTTATTATTATTGTATTATATTTATATGTATACTTGTAATACTTTAAAAGCAATGTATAATAATTAACACAAATATCCTAGGGTTGACAATTTTAACGAATTCGGCTAACATTTGTGTTACTGATGAGCGTATCGCGTGTCGTAGGCACTTATCACTGAATGTACCAAATGGCAGCGGCAATATTCCAGAACGTTAAATGAATTGAAGTTACATGAACACCTAATATTATATATATAACTAGATGGAGGCCGCGACTTTGTCTCGTGTAAAAGGTTTTATTGCTCCATGAGATCTACGTGATTTCTCTGGATTCATTAGGGTTGGTTCATTTTTTTTTCAAGTTATATTTTTTATTTATCATTACGTTACCTCCGTTTTGTAACATTAGTTTCTATAGAGGTTTTTAATGACTTATGCATATGAGATTGTATGAAGTGATAATAACGTATTCGAACCGGAAGCTTAAGGAAAACATTCGTGTTAAAACCATAACATGCTGCTATTGTTTTTTCTAAACCCAGCTGACTAGCTACCGCCTGTAAATTGACGATTTGTCGCCAAGCATCTATAAGTAGCCGTTGGTTACAGGCGGCACAGAGCCGTACGCTGTGGAGATCATGTGGTGAGGCCTATGTCCAGCAGTGGATTTCTGTAGGCTGAGATGATGATGACCTATAAGTGTGTTCCAGCAGAAGCACTTTAGAGTAAACTCTCGTCTAGGTTTAAAATGTATACCATCTTATAACCACATCGCGTTAAGTGCGATATTGGTCAAACGTTAAACCCCACAAAGTATTAAAAAAAAACACTTAGATAACACTCAAAAAAGTCCTCTGTCTACAAAAAAGATTCTTTGTAAAATCGTCTAAGCCATTCCGGAGATTCCCTCGGACGCACAACAGACACTTACATTATATTTATACGTATAGACAATGAACCTAGAATAATACGTAGGGTATTTAGTTCACATACACTTTATACCCGCTATTTTCATTTCACAAGAGCAACGTTCAGATACGTGTTTTTTTTATAGAATATTTTGTTTTTAATTTATAAATATTTTGTAAAAATTCCTTTATAGGTACCATGAATCCGATTAAATTCAATTTTCGTTAATACATTGCAGTGTTTGTACGCCTTTAAATATGTCTATGGTAATAAGAAAAATATCTATGGCAATCCTATTGACAGTTTTCTATAAAGTCTATATCTGTTTGCTGACATATAAGCTTTTGCTCATGGTTTTATCCAGGTTAATATAGTTCGGACCTGTCTCTAGGGAACAGTACTATTTTTAGGGTAAACGACCCATATATTCACTTCTGTTCTCTATATATTAGTAAAGATTTACTTTTAATGTTAAAATAACTGCTCTAGATATATTTTTTACTTCTCATATCTACTTGTGAATTGTGACTGGAACCCCAAAAATATGTTATTATCCATTTCCATTAAAGTAATGAATACATTTTGCATAAACAGTAATTGTAGGTAAAAGAAAAACTAACTAGAACTCGCTTAAATCCCCATACAATTTACCTAAATTCAAAATAATTGTCGTAACCAAAACTTACTGTTGGATGTTTGTTATTACTGTACACTAACTTTTACTCGTGACTTTATCAGCGTAGCGATATGATATATTTAAAACGAAAAGTCAATATCCTCCCCAAGCTACCCCTATATCAAATTTAATTACGATCGTTTGAGAATCTAGTCGTTTAAAAGCTTACAAACAGACACACATGGGTAATGTTACTTTTGCATTTATAAGTTAAGTAAATTGGCAATTTTTATAATAAAGTTTTTTTTGTAATAACTGTTCCTTTTAACAATGTATGACTATTGTATATGGGATGCAATTTTCATCCATTATTGGTCGGAATTTCTATAGTAGTTTATGTATGAAAAGGAGTTCCATGTTCTGAATAATTTCACATGAAAAGAAAACCGGTTTAAAGGACCTCGAATGGTCAAGACTCCTCGTTTTGTTTAATATAATAAAAGGAAATAAGAAAATAATCATTTCGTACTGTACCGTTTATATTTAAAAATTACATGCTTTTGAGACTAGAGATAACAAGATAGGCAGTGTTTCTAGCTAGTGATGTTTACATAGTATTTTAAATTTTATGTTATTACACTTAAACTCTCTTGGCTTCTGGTGGGGGAGGGTGGGTCCTGATGTACTCCAGGGATCTGATAATGTATTCGGGGATCTCGGGAGCCGGGGGAGAGGTGGGGAGGTGAGCGCCCTGAAACAAGATAGAATTAATTATTATAACTTAGTACAATTGAAAATGCGCAGAGTTCGCAGCAAAAGATGATCAGTGCTTAGTATCGCAAAAGCTACTCGTATATCACAATCCATTTCGATTTAAAGTTTATAAGTTATGTAAGTAAGTATTTATAAGTTAATAATTCACGTTTTATATTCTATCGGTCTTGGATAAATCGTAAATTTATATCACTTAGGACTCTGCATCGTTGAATCTTCGGCGATCGTAAGCAATCAAAGTGTATTTAATTCTAGACGAATCATGATGGATGTAATTATAAATTCAAATATCCAATTTTCATTACCTGGGGTTGGAATCCGTTCTCGTCAGCGACGTAGGTCAGACTGATTTGACTACCGTCAGGAGCGGTGTAGGAGTTTGAACCCTGGGCGACGATGGCTTCCCCTTCCTAAAAAAAAAGAATACATCAACATTACAGATATTAATTTATAATTAATTTATCTTCATTATGTTATAATAAAAGAAAAAACAAATGTTTTAAACCAACGAGAGTGTCAGTCACGCAACAAATTCATTGCAATATAACCTTTGAACTAATCATGCGCAATTCTTAGGCCCTCGTTACTTTAAGCTGTAGTGTAGTTTAGTTAGAGTCATTAAGCTCGGATAGAATGCTTAAAGATTATTAGTTAAAATTGTTTACTGTTTTATTAACTCGCAGCATAAACTTTACTTTTCTAGAGCTACGACATGTATTTATAAATTATTAGTAATTTGCATTTGAAAATCTAAACACAATAAATAAAGCGAACGATCTTAGATTAACTGTCCAAATAGATATAGAAATAATTAATACCCTAATAGAAAGCGATAACATAGTAAACATCGTATCGTAATAAATAAAAAATAAAAAAAAAAAAACAGTGACCTTAAAGCAAATATCAAAGTTAAATATTGAAAATTTTAAACGTAATCTTAAAGCACAAGTCTATCCACCGACGCAAATGTCGTTCGATATCGGCCTTGGATCTCCGATGTTGTGTGATGACTACATGGGCCCATCCTTTCATCATATTAATTCTAGTTATCCTTGAAGGTCAGATTTATCTGAATTAACATAAGTTACCTATAACCGCGTTTTTTTTTTCCTACGTCAAGACATCGTGATTGGATTGTAAAGTGGATATAATATATCAAAGCTTCTAGCGAAGGGAGGTCAAGTTTATATTTGAATTGTGTGATAGTTTGTTACAACGGAAATTATAAGATCTAGTTAAAATTTGTATATTGCTAATTTTAAAGCTTTATTTGTATCTAATATATTCTTTATTTTTTTACGCTTTTAATAAACAATACCGTACTTACAGTTTAATGACTATAATTAGTCGTGTAGTAATTTTTAATGACAAAGCTTTTATTTACTTTTCCATATTTATTTGGTGCTGTTAAAAAATATCGTATATATTTACTGATAAGACAATTAAATGTTGTATTTTGCAAAATATCTTAGTTTAATACTCACGTTGCTGACTTTCTTCAGTTGTCCACTTTCCTGGGCTGCGATACCATTGCTGGTCTGGAATTGGTATTGGTACTGGTCAGGGAATACATCAGCATCTTGTACGAGGATTTGAGCGTCAGCCTCAGGGCTGCGCACAAGATGAGAAACGTCGGCGGCAGCTACCGCGACCAGGGCGAGAATGAAGAAAGCTCTCTGGAAATTGACATACACCGTATTACAAAATTCGCTTTTATCAAAAATCGGCAATGGATATCAATGGAATGTACATTTCAATACAACTCGTCAACTATTTCTTGATTACACAATACATCTGCTTACATAAATATTATTATAAAGATGTATGTTAAAAGTCAATTGAAATTAAAAACAAAAAGAAAAAAGAAAGAAACAAAAGACAATAATATGGCACTTGTTATAATTTCGCAAATAAAAGTCTTAAAATGAAATACGGTGGAATGATGACCGAAGCGTGTGGATGACGCAAGGCGCTTCTTCACTCACCATGTTGGGTTTGTTAGTTAACGGTCGATGTGTAACTGTGATCATAAAATAAACGGACAGCCGTTTTATAGTCGTCCAAGATGACTAGAGTAAGGTGCCGCAGACAGGCATTTGCATTATTTTGCAACAAAGAAGCTCCGATGTTCACTATGATTTGTGACTTTACAAGGTGAACGCGATCTTTGGACGATTTTACTGTTGCTCGCCCAACCGACCACATCCGTGTTCGTATAGGTAGGTATCTAAATTATAGAAAAAAAAAAAAACGATATTATTAACAAAAGATTATCTACTGTTATAGAAATCGTATTTACGCTTTAAAGATTCTAGCTGTTGTTAATATTATAAATCGGATACGTTACGGCTTATTACGACGAGACGATATGAAGTTACAAAAGAACTTAAACGCTTAGGTGAATATTATTTTTTTAAATAGTAATTATACATTTCAATTTATAATCTATGTATATGTTTCATTATATATAAATATACATTTGAAATAAATCAATATATGTTACATATTCGGTAACTCTTTCAGTATTCAAATAAACCATATAACTATTATATATATATATAAAAAAAAACAGAAATCTAATTAAAAACTTGCATAAACATAAAAAATATAAATTAGTTAAATCTTAATATTTGTTTGTTTTTTATATATTTATTTATAACGTTGGAACAAACGATGTTTATAGAAATGTTTTATTTTTAAACTACTTTGTATAGACATGACGAGATACAGACAACAAAATATTAATTATTCCCGATTGTCTACGATGATAATAATGTACTGTACTGTGTAATGTATATATTATTATATCGTATTTTATTTGCTAAGTACTTTCAAACACCAAATGTACACTTAGTTTGTAAATTGCGGTCAGTTAAAAAGGTCAGCGATAAACTTTTCTTCTTTTTTTTTGTTTTGACTCTGTAGAATCATTTGCCACTGGTCACGTTATAAAAGGTTTTTTTTATGTACATATTTGGTTGTTAATTGTGTATATCCTACTGTAAACATATTTGTAAAGAATATTTTAGATTTGAGGGAAAACATGTTAATAGTCGCTTTAATATTAGGTTCTTATATATGAAATTAGCGTGCTGTTGTATAAAAAATGAAAACGAAAAAATATTATTGAATTATATATTTAAGCAATAACAGTATGCACCATTATTATCTATGCACTTTCGTTATTTTATAGGTAGTTCAATGATTCCATTACTGAAAAACTATTGGTAACGACATTCAATTAAAATCTTTGAGGGCGGTTGGGACTGTCTCATCGGTTTTTCGTAGGTGGTAGAGCTACGCTGAAAATATTACTGGTTTCAGCATGAATGGGTCGGCTCGTCCGGGGTAGTACCGTCCTCTCACAGAAAACCGACGTGAAGTAACAGTGCTTGCACTGTTGCGTTTCGTTCGGTCAGCGAGAGCGCCGGAGGCCCACATATTTAAAAGGCCGGCAACGCACTTGCGACTCCCCTGGTGTTGCTAGTGTCTATGGACGGCGGTGATCACTTACCATCAGGTGACCCACCTGTTCGTTTGCCCCCTATAATATAAAAAAAAAAATTTACAAGAACTTGTCTAAATTCCACTAAAAGTGTTAAGACAAGATCCAGGGAGTATAGAGGGTGCGGAGACGTTTATACCGCAATTCCTTTAATTTAGCGACTGTATGTTGTGAAGTATGGGGTCTACCGCTATCCTGAAGCAGCAGTGGACTAGAAAGTCTAAACAGTCGCGGTTGTTGAAAGTCTAGCTTTTTTTTATCACGGTTTGCAATTGTTGACAATAAGAATCTGCCAAAACCATCTGGCCAGATTTTAGGAAACTGTAGCTTATGATACAAAGACTGGTCCACCAAGCACTCACCAGTACCTTTTTCTGAGTCAACTTCCATTTGAGACAGGATTTGGCCGGTTCTCCTGGGTTCAACCACTAAGATAAACGTTTCCAATTATCGTAAAGGATCAATTTTTCGCCACAAGTAACGATACCATTCAAAACTCCCTCGTTATTGAGACAATTGACAAATGTAACGCAGCACTCAATGCGTGTTAGTTGGTGTGCTTCAGTCAATTCATGCGGCAACCATTTCTCGAGCTTACTCAATTTTCTAATTTAATTAAAGCGAATTAAAATTATTTCATCACTCACACTGAAGTCTGCTACTAACTCTGCCGTGGTTTACGATTGACCCACTTCCGCGATTACCAATAATTCTTCACTGTCAACTAGGGTCTCCGGCCGTCCGCAGGGCTTGTTCCGTAGGTCAAGATTTCCAGAACAAAAACGTTGGAATTAATAACGTACCTTGCGTTTTTTACAGTAGTTTCCTTATACACATTAACAATTCTTCGGGACGTTTCTGTAGCTGATGTCACGATATATCTTGTAATCGTAAATAAAGCGATATTTTATCTATTCCATTTTATCAAAGGAACGATGCCGTAGAAAAATCAAATGGTGCGAAAACAAATGAATTGTTAAATTCGAAGCACAATACACAAGCTTATACTTGAATTTGGTTTTCCTAACTAGCCTGTCAGTTCGACAAAACGTCAATTTCATATGTAAGGACTTAATATACTTTCAAACGTTGTCGAACATTATTTCATTTAAGTAAAATAGAGAATGTAAATGTCCAGGAGGCTTTATGATGTCATAAGAATAACTATACAATTTGTAACTTGTTACTCATTCCACGACATTACATTACGTTTATGGCAAAGAATAAAGGGCAAGTCGCCTCTTAATATGAAGTAATCAAGCATTCTGTATTCATAAATCAATTATAAACAAACGTATCGTCAATAATATGTGGCATAAAACAAAGTTGCTATTCGTGTTTGTATTTAAGAGTGCTTATTTTTTTCTATACGTAACGGGTCTCAATACAGTTTTCACTATCGTTTGTAGAATTTATACTAGAAGGTGTATGTACTATACACGTATATTATATTTGGAGAAAGTAAAATCGCTGTTATGTAATCAAATATTTTTCGGGCCCTCACATTAGTATAGCTGGCTAAACCTTCTGCAATATTCCTATATAATATTTACCATACTATAGATCTTAAAAAGGGTACAGATAATTCCCCAATGATATTAGGTGTAGTAAATATAAATCCATTATTTTTTCATGAAGTTCTTCAACAAGCGTTCGTTTTATTTAACGTATACTGATGCAAATTAGGTCAAATATGCGCCGTTTTCGACAACTTGTTGTCATTTTGAAAGGAATTTTATAACGTTTTTCTCATAAAAGCATTAATCCGTGTGTGCATAAAAAGGAGAACAGTAAATTTGCATAAGCCTCTGCTGAGGCGAAATTGTCACCAGCAAAATCGTTCGGCAAGAAATAGGAATAGGTGGTAATTACTTAGTACCAGATTCGGACTATAATGAGGATGCATAAGAGTCTCTCAACCAAGTTCCCGGAACTCTGACGACTCACTATTTATGTGTGTAGCCTAGCGTTGTTCTGATGGAAGAAATCACCTTTCTTATTAATCGATTACTCGTTATTTCAAAGCAATTGCTTCCTTCAGATGTCCCAATTGTTGATAGTATACGTTGGAATTAAAACTATTGTCGTAGGAGAGCAGTTCATTATTCAAATCCTTTTAAAGTCCGTCGGAAAAATCAAATAATCATTTGTTACTTTGGTTGAAAACAGGACATTCAAATTGGTATATCGTAGAGACAATGCTACAGAATATATTGATGACAAATTTATTGTTTATAATATTTATGTGTGCAGAAGTAAGTTGTGACTTATACGAGTATAGCCCTGCAAAGATTCAAATGAAGAAGTCTTAGAAAAAAATAACTAATTACAATGTTCCTGAAAAATATTGAGAAGATATGAAATATTTAATCGTTATGAAAGAATTTTCTAAAACAACTAGTTGCATTTTGCGGTTACATTTGCATTTAATATTTCCTGCCCTCGGCTCCCGATACCACGGTCCGCCCGCATTATTACTCCGTTCTAGCTTAGCGTGCTTTTTGACCTACACTTTGTATGATAATTGCTCCTCTCCTAAAGGTTGCCACGTGATATTAGACAACATTTAACCTTCCTCAATAAATAAAGCATAAAATGCAAAAAATAATATTTAAAAGCTGCCCGATAGTTCAAGATTAATCCGTCCAAGCAAATAAAAATATATACAATCTCTTTCAGGTAATTATATTTTTGGCAAAAAGGCAAAAAAAAACCGCAAATACATGTTCTATCATTTTTATTTACACCTTAATAGGATAATTGGAATGTAGATTGATATTCATATTTGTCAAAAGGAATAATTTATTGAAGATTATTTGACATTTAAAGGCTCATTTACATGTGTATCGCAATTTTGTTTGTTAAAATATATACTCGTATATATATACATTATTACATTAGAATGATTTCATGTTATAAAATATGCAAGATTTTAAGCAATAAATAAGTATTTTTCATGAATATGTAATAGGCTTTAAAATTGATACTTGGCTGTCAATAGTTATCAGCAATAAATACCTACAGTTAAATTAATATTCGAGTGCCGCGCAACAAAACGATGTTATTAATTAACATTTGGTAAAAGTACCTACACAATATTAACAAGTAAAATGATTTAATAAACAAAATGCCACTGTACAAAATTTTATATGCTTTATAGGTTAGCGCTTGACCATAATCTCATCTGATGTTAAATGATGATGTGGTTTAAAAAGATAGTCACCCTAAACCTACAGAGATACTGGTTCTCAAGTTCAGCTGTCGGAACACACGAACAGACGCTTGGCGACAGATTTTCAACTTGAGGATGGTAGCTAGCCAGGCGGGCTTAGAAAAAGCCCTACCACCATGCTATGTTTTCATCACGATGTTTTCCTTCACCCAAAGCTCCAAATCAGTTGCTAGGATTTCAACCTACGTACTTCGAAACTGTGTCCGAATACGATATCAACTAAGCAATCGTCACTTTAATATACACACAAAACACAAACCTTATATTAATGACGCCGTTGTTCATTCGTTGTGTTACATTGTTAGTAGAAAACAGATTTTTATTCCTTATTAATTTTTTATTAATATATGTTTTTTCATATATTCTATATTAGCTTATAGTCGGGCCTTTACTCGAGTTAATGTAAATTTGACCTATCCCTCAGGAACAATACAATTTTTTTGAATGAAACGTGAGTACTTTCGGGTTACGTCCTTTACCATATCTCTGACAACGCGAATTCAAAATTTGATAATGGCCACATTCATATTGGTATTTATCATTTTAGTAAGGATTACTGGCACAATTAAGATAAATCTAACGACACCTCATACGTTAAAGTCTATGAAATCGTTTAGACTACAGAAAAAAAAAGCAAATACACTCGAAAAACTCTAGCCTCCTTTTTATATTTCTTATATTCGGAAAATTTAAAGAATACATTAACTTTATTCACTTTAGGTTTAGAGTGTTTACCACCACATCGTGATTTAACCTCAGATAAGATTGTGGTGGAACGCTAAAACTTATCATTTAATTCTAGTCGTCCACTCGTTGTGATACCGACCCTCACAGTCGCTCTTCTCCAAACAAACCGAATGTACAAACACCTTATCCACGTTCAAGGCAATAAAATATGTTTCTCAGAATATTTTTTAAATCAATAGTTTCCCCGAACGTGTTCGGAATGAATATGTACGAGGTAATGGCCAATCAGAATTACTATTACCACAGAGAAGCTCATAATCACAGTGCCGTAGCTAATTCATTCAAGTTTATAAGCTACCAGTCGCCGAATATTTAGCCATTCATAAAACAATTACGATGTGGAATACGAATGCAATCATAATGATTACTATAAAGAACGCTTATAAATACAAAACAAATGTTTTTTTTCTTTTTTCAATGACACGCTATGTAATAAAATTGTGTGGCTTTATGATACCAGGATGCAACTGAAACTTTTTTTCGGATCGTAGGCATTTGACATACTACCCTTGGCTGCTCTTTTTCTTTTCTTTTTTATATTATAGGGGGCAAACGAACAGGCGGGTCACCTGATGATAAGTGATCCAAGCCGTCCATAGACACTAGCAACACCAGTAGATGCAAGTGCGTTGCCAGCCTTTTAATATATGTGGGCCTCCGGCGTTCTCACTGACCGAACGAAACGCAACAGTGCAACCACTGTTACTTCATGTCGGTTTTCTGTGAGAGAGTAGTACTACCCCGGGCGAGCCGACTCATTCATGCTGAAACCAGTAATAGCTTCAACATAGCTCTACCACCTACAGTGAGCGCCTATAGCGTTACCCCTACTCGGCGGCCGGCTGTAATGCGACATGTGAGAAATGGATGAAAAAAATTTAGGCGATATAAAAAAAGTTTCACTTTAATCGATTCTCAATTAGATTTTTTTTGTACCTATACAATATGCGATTTTGAAAATTCTTTCTCCTATCGACTATTTTTATGGGGCTGCGCTGAAATTATTATAGGAAATCTTTTTCAAACATCAATTTTAAAATAAAAGAGAATATCTTTATTTCAACAAGTACACGAATAATACAGGTATCAAAGAAATGGAGTTGCTAAAATATGTATAATAAAAAAATTTGCTGTCTGTAAAGTCGGTATACGGACGATAATTTTCCGTAATAACGTCATAAGAAAACATTGTTGAAAAATTGTATACTTCTATGAATTTAATTGAATTATTGATGAAGTGGAAGAGAGTGATGCGTCACAAGCCGAACGCTAAAACCGATCGTGCTTCTCTATCGCTTGTTCCGCGCTATCGCTTGCACGCTCATTTCAGGCGGAACGGGACAATGAGTCATGCGTTTTCGTGCGCGCTGCCACCGTTCATCGATTTGTATTCACGTATGTTATCACGTCAAAAATGATTAAATATTAAGCATTACAAACAAGATAATATTATAAATATGCCATAATAGTACACAAAGGCTCACAAATCGGCATATACTAGCTGCCACCACAACAGTTGACCCCAGTGCTGGTTTTCAATTGTGGACAAGTGGCTTTAAATACCGGTAACAATTAAATGTGAAGTATGTCATAAATATGTGTATATATAAGTTTATATGCTATAGTATATAATAAATGCAGTGTTAAATAAATATGTAAATAGATAAAACTAGTTACATGGCCACACCCTGTATCATAAACAACTGATGTAAGTAAGGTGTGTGCTGTTGCTAGGTTTTCCTTAATCGTGGAAATGAGTTATATGATATTTTAGAACGATTATTGGTACTGACAAAAAACTAATGGAAGGGCGTGATACTTGAACGAAAGCAAATGGTAGAAAAGCAAAAACTGATGGTATCGAAGTTCACGGTACAATCTGGCTTAAAAAATTATGGGTGAATTGAATTTGATGGTATTTCAAATAAAATCCTGATTTGAAGTCATTGATGCAGATTTATTAACGTCTCTGCCGCTTCCATAACGGATTGGTGAAGCGCCAAAAAAGTGCTCTCGCAAAGTTGCTCTTATTGATATTTTTCCAAGATATTCAAACTCCAATGATGATGACAATTATAAAATTAACTCAATTATTTTATTAATTACTAGCGGCCCGCTCTGGCTTCGCACGGGGATAAAATATATATCCTATGTCATTCACTGAAAAATGATTAATATCGATCCAGTAGTTTTGATTTATTCATTACTGCCCGTGACCCGTACGCGTTAAATTTGAAGTAACCTCAAAAATAACAGTATTTCTCCACTATTTAATTTATGTTATTATACATATAAACCTTCCTCTTCAATCACTCTATCAATTAAAAAAAACCGCATCTAAATCCGTTGCGTAGTTTTAAAGATTTAAGCATACATAGGGATATAGGGACAGAGAAAGCGACTTTGTTTCATACTATGTAGTGATTCTACTTGTTTAATATTTGCATTAGAATATACAAATTGCGACATACAATTATATTGTTAGGATATATATATATATATATATATTTTCTTCACGTTCACTAAAAATGACGCAATAATAATATGCTACAAAACAAGTAAGTATCAAGTGTTAATAAAACTATTAGCAGTCACGAAAATGTTCGGGAAGTTTCGATTACAGGTGCACGAGGACCCTTTAAAAAATCAATTCGCAATACGTTCGTTACAAAGTAACTCGATGTCATTTTATTGATATGTTTCTTTATTACGTTTTCTCACAGTATTATTACCTATATTTCTATGCAGGCATCTATATATATATATAAAGTTCACATTATTCAAATAAAAACGTATCGGACGAACCAGGATGTAAATTTTATCCGTATATGTACAAGATTGGCGAGCATATTTTACTATAAATTTAGTCGCCGCTAACAAGCAATAGGACTGAAGTAGCTGCAAGATTTTAAAATATTTTGTAACTCCACTACAAAAGTATTCATAAGTGCATCCTTGTACACAAAAAAAAAAATCGTATAATGGACGCTTTTGTATTGGAAATATTGAAGGTTAATCACAGCTGTTACTTTAAAAATGTTTACAATTTCTTTTTTTTGTCTGATCATTTAAATATCTTTGCATCGATTTATTTTATTCCGTTGCAACATCCCAACATGGATAACGTTTCTCAATGCTATTTCTGCTTCATAACGCAAGGTTTTTTTTTCCATTATGTTTATCATTCAGTTTAACGTTTCGTTCGTTATTAAATCATTCGATCGGATTGGATTTAGAGTTTTATGTTTTTATAATACTTTATTTATTTCATTTAGTTAATATGTTTAAAATGATGCTGATATGCATGACGTATTAATATTCTTAAAGCTCCTTGTGTCTGCTTTTAGAAAGTTCACATAACGATAATATTTTCCAGTAACTGTTCAAAATAATTAACACATTTCTATGTTTATTTAATACGAGTAATAAAAAAACCTTTCCAGGTAAATGATTTCTTTTTGTAAATGTTTATTTGCATTTAACCGAAGTTGTGTACCGTGTTATTACAAAAAAGTTAAATACACGTCGAACACTTGTTTCGAAAAAGTTTGTTTTACCTTTGTTTAGAAATAGACACTATTTAAAGTTAAACATTGTATAACACTTGTCTAAGTTGACAGTTCTCGTTTTATTTGTTGTGATTTATTTTATTTCTACTTGCAGGCCGAAGATGTTTCGTAGTAAATGATGGATTTCGTGTGTATAATTAATTTGGAAGATGTAGATAAATTAGACAATTCTGAAGATTGACAAGTAAATGACAACTACTACAATATGACATTATTGACATTTCTCAATGTCATGAGATTATACTGTTGTTCCACTTTACGCAATTTGGCGTATTATTTTAAAATTATATTTACGTATTTTAATAATGACATCATTTTCTTTAAACCAAATATCAATAATTATAACCAATTTAATTAAAATAAATAAATATCCTTAATGTAGATCTAAACAAAAATATTATTCGTAAATTGGAACGTTTTTGAACGGTGAGACTGAAAAACAAAAACCAGATAGGTAGCTAGAGATTGCTTAGACACTCTTTTGCAATAAAGTATATTAAACATGTGTTTAAAATTATAGACACTGTTTAGTAAAACTCGTGTTAAACGTGTATCCATTTTTGTTGTTGTAATAAGGCCGATAATTTATAAAATATACTTAGCATCTTTGTGTTAAATTATCTTATAACTAATAATGTCCTCATGACTGAGCAACAGACAGCGCACAGCTTAAGGATATTGTTCCTTGTACCACCGAGGCACCGTGGCAAAGCGTTAAGGCACCATTTTTAGAAAAATTCATCAATTATGAGTGTTAAATGCTTTAAAATAGAACATAGTTCCTGAGTTGTTGAGAGAAAATTGTACAGAAGTAACATTTTGCTTTATTACGATGAATATAGAATAAAAACGCAATGTTTAAATATCCAACGATTTATTATCTATGTCATGGCAGTGTCGATACATTTTTACTAGCGGAGTCAATGATCCTAGTACTCGGTGAAGTTCTTAGGCTTTCTTGTAGGGTTCTGGGACAACTGGGGGTGGGTGGGCAGCGATGTAAGCAAGACTGCGGGCGATCAGTTCAGGGATTTCGGGGGCGACGGGGATGTGGCTTCCCTGTTAAAAAGAAAATTGGAATTAAACTAACATTATATAAATAAAGGATGTTTCTTCACTAACGTAATTATTTTTGTTGTATTTCCCACACGTACAGAGATGGAAAATTTAATTAAAGCGATTGCCAAATAACTTACACTTCTGTGTTTTTAACATTTGTACATTATGTGTATACCACAGTTATTTGATTAACATAGTACTCTAAGAAATGGCCGCTTCTATGATTTCCTTCCTCATATTAAGTCACTATATCCAAAGTTACATTATTATTAAATTTAAAATCATCTATTAAATTACCGTTGCTCTGTAACCGTTCTCGTCAGCCACATAGGTGGTCTCTACTGGGACACCTTCGGGGGAGGTGTATTTGTTAGCTCCGGTAATTTCGAGGCTGGGGTATTCCTGGAAAGTAAAAACACAATCAGTATATATTGAAGATGTGCGGTATATTCTCGAACTAATTTTCAATAATACCTTATATATAAATATTTAGAGGACAAGAGAAACACTTTCAATTTACTATCGATACCATAACTATGAAGGGGATTACGTAAAACTGAGACGCCATTAGTATAACTCATTCCGGAATTGTGAACATCGTGGCATTTAGCGTTTAGATTATTATTGCTATGCTCATATATAATTAAACACGTGCCGATGTCGTGAACATAATAAAATAATTTAACTTCCATTGGCAAGGTCTCCGAAGCCTCTTCTTTTATAAATCAATATACTTATTCATTCCGAGAATACAACTTTTTCGACTAAACATGTCATAAACATTTATTACAACAGCCTTGACACTTTGTATATCAAATAACTATATTCGTTTGATGTCTAGACTGAGGTATTGATAATAATTTTATTAATTCCAAAGTTATTTCCAATATTATGTACGTAGACAAGGACACGATTTGGAAAATATCACTTCTGTATGACGTCAAGGATCTGAAAACAATCGAAAGTAGATTTCGATTTTTTCCTTACGAATCTTGTTTTTTTTTTTTTATAATGGCATGTTACTAAAATAAACTGCTTCGAATGAAATAAAAGAGATACTTTTATAAAATTACTGTATGTATTTTATTCTCTTTGACAAATGATGATAACCTTTCACGCTGCGAGGTCTCGCATAAATGAATTTGTTATTGCAAGTTCAATGGAATTAACTAAATGTATCGAATTACTTACTAAAGTTACTCTAAAAGGTAATTTCAATTTCACTACATAAATAATAATAGGGACGATTAGAAAACTATTTATCATCAGTTTATAGCTTGTTTATGCATTTCAAAGACACGCCTTTCTTCTTCGATGCCGTAATAAATATAGTTTTACCTGTCTAGGTATGGTTATGTAACTGATTCTAAGTTTGTTGTAATATCTTCTAATTTTAATAACACTTTTAATTTTTATTTGATATCATCATGAACGCCCAATAGTGTAGTTTTTGGTATATTTAAAAAATGTAATGGTGTCTACTTTCTGATAAAGAAAACAATCTTGTGTTTCGAAGAAAATCGATCAAAATTTTTAGTTAAAGGTCAAATAATGACTTGAATATAAAAAAATAATTAATAGTCATTAATAATTAATTATGTAACAATATTGCACCATTCCTATTGGGCATTTAAAATTAATAATATGTAAATTGACTCCGTGTGAGTATATGTCAGATGAGATTTTTATTAAATGTTAATATATATTATAGGCTTATGAAACAGAATATATTATAATTTTTTTTTATTTGTTCTATAATGTGTAGAATTTATTAAGGAAATATCAACTTTGCATCTAGGAATGGAGCTTGGTATATCTGAGATCTAAGGACTCTTAAAGGTTGCCTATCATGAAATTTAAGAATCTAATTGTATGTGTGTGTTGTACGGAAAAGGTTATTATTAGATTTTGAAGTCATGATGGCTCAGTGTGTAGTACTAGCAACTGAGTCGGAGCTTTCGATGAAGGAAAACATCGTGATGAAACCATAGCATCGTGGTAGGGCTTTTTCTAAGTCCGCCTGGCTAGCTACCACCCTCAAGTTGAAAATCTGTCGCCAAGCGCCTATTGCTGTGTTCCGGCAGCTGTACTTAAGAGCCAGTCTCGCTCTAGGTTTAGCGTGACTACCATCTTAGACCACATCATCATTTAACATCAGCTGGGATTGTGATCAAACGCTAACCTATGATGGTTTATTTTATTATAACTTACTGTTATGTAGCGTTAAGTTATATTTTATCGATATTCAATATTTGTATCGTGAATCGAAATAAATACTCAGTAAATTGAGTACTAAAATACGGGACCACGACATTCGAAAACTATTTACAAAACGTATCCAGCTTTAAAATCTTCACTTATTTGCCAGTGGCGTATAATTTATATTCAATATTAAAATAATTGTACCTTAGAGATTTTTACATATAACAGTTACTATAACATATTCATTAAATAGTGAATACGGCTGATAATTACATAATAGTTGTTCTGTTCTGATATGTTATTATGCAACAACAATACTCATACTTAAAGCTTAGAAAAGTGATATAGAAATGTAATTATACTCGCTAATTCGTACTTACAGAGTTGAGGTTCTTGACTGTACCCTGAGCCGCGCCGTAGATTCCGTTGCCGGTTTCATATTGGTAGCTGAAGCTACCTTCGGGGGAGAGGTCGTATGAGGCCTTGACGATGGGTGCGTCGAACTCGGCGGATTTGACGTAGTCAGCACTGGCGCAAGCCACGGCGACGGCGAGGACAACGAGGAATTTCTAAATAACACGAGAACGTTCGATTGATTTATACCATTTTTGGTGTGGTTTAGATGTTTAAAAATGGGAACAAATTATTCCCGTTGCACTCTTAATTATTGCTAACTAACGGTCGTGTTAAAGAATATTTAGTTTGTTCAAATAATTGAATAAAAGATTCCAAATTACTATAATTAAATTTGATAAATTATGGTTTTAATACAAATGACTGATTCATGTGATGTACATAATTTTATATACTTATCCCACAGAATAATAAGGCTATTGATATATGAACATAAGAAATAAGAATTTGATAGAATAAATTGATTTTCTATAATGAAACAAATAGAAATTAATAGAATTGTATGTAACCTTTTATCAAAATGGGAAATTTGTTGTCGACATATAAATAAATCGAAGAGAATATAGAAATACGAATTAACTAAAATATTTACTAAGATTATATATAAAATTTTGAAGAATTCATTTTAATAGGAGTCACTTTAAATTTCTATTTAATATTGAAAATATATTAATTATAAAAAAGAAATATATATATTTGAAATGATATGCGAGCTTACCATTTTGTTATGTGAGATGTGAAGCCACTGATGTGATCTGCCTGAAATATTCTAACACCGTCCTTATATACTAATATGCCCAGAATACGAATGAGATGATTTTATTCGGTCTTATTAAATCGTTATATGTCGTCTGTGTCGTCAAAGATTAATGTATTGATCTAATATTAATATTCAATAGATAGGCTAATCCATAATTAATAAGAAATGTATACGTTGTAGACATTTTTGAATAATCGACTAATAAGAAATTATATTTAATTATTACAAGCTACCTTTTTTATGTTTTTTTTTTCGAGCTGACATACCCTGTTGACTCTTGGGCATCTACAGATTCATACCAGATTACGGACCTAATGGTTTTTTTTTTTTTCGAACTGATCAACGCGCCTTTACAGCTTCATCTACAAGCTACCTACTTATTGCTGTCTTATATCGAACAAACTTTCTTCATTCGTTTCGTCTATTATGAATTTATACTAACAACTTGTGAAATTAATGTATCCGAACGATTTTAACTCATCGGCTGATTTTTTAAGACCCAGATCTCAAAATGGCGGATTATGATTTTAACCTTTGTTTCCCTAAATCTTATATTGTAAATTTCATCGCTTAGTAAAAAAAAAGTTCGTACGAATAAAAAAATAATTCGCAAATACATTTTATAAAAAAAAGGTATAATTTTATATAAATCGGGTTTTTTTTTTTTGAGCTTATGCTGCCAACAGTCAGTTGTCTGCACACCCCATGAGGTCCACATTCGTTTCTATGTAACTTAAAACATTTATGGTTTTGGTTAGTCCTGATGTTAAATGCCATTAACATTAGATAATATATGTTATCGAGTAAAGCATAACTTAATTAGAAATATAAGTTGCGTATGTTAATAACTTAATAACCTTTTTGATTCATAAAAACAAATAAATATAACATGTTATTCTTGAATTAAAAACAGTGTTTTTAATTTGCCATTTCTCAAATTTATAAACGAAGTAAAGTTAAGCGATAATATTTAACAATGATTGTATATTGAATAAAAAAAATGGTACATGGTAATGAATGGTATGTAAAAAAAAATATGTGAAAGTCATAAAATACATTATTTAAAGTTACATAGGAAATAATAACAGAAAAAAAACATCTCTTTTTTTTTAATACTCTAAATGGCTTTAAACAAAAAGGAAATACACTAAACGATTTGATTTCATAACACAAACAAATGTTTATCGCATTTAAAATGATTTAACTCAATATAAATCCTTCTTATTTAATATATATAATGATAAATTTAAAAAATAACCAAAACATTAACATAGTAAAGTAGTTAATATAAATTATATAAATTTTCTTAACGAGATTAAACATTTTTACAACAAAAAAAAATGTATTTATCAATTAAGTTATAAATAAAAATACCTTAAAACAAATATATATTCATTTATATAAAATTAATATTTGATAATTGATGACATAGTTTATACAATAATTATTTTATATAAATGACTATCACCACCGAATTTAATCTATGTTTGAATTTAGGGATCGTTGAGTAATAATTGTAACCATTGTTTTAAATTGGGGTCCATTATAGACTTATAGTTAGGTTTTATTTTTTTCAACAATCCATTTATTGTAACGGGTGATAACAATACTTATTGTTTAGTTTCACTTAAAGTAAAACAGTTTAAAAAATAATATTTCGTATTACTTTATAGTATATGATTTTAAATAAAAATTTGATATTTAATTACTTTTATAAATGAAATTATTAATTACCTAATTTGATTTAATATTAGACAATATATAAATTAACTAGCAGGGGCCGGCGGACGTTGTCCTGCCCTGATAATAAAAAAAAAATATACTTATGTGCATGAAACGCTTAAAGCGGCTAGACTTTTTCCGATTCTTTCAACAATAACCATTATATATCAACCAATTTACAAAAAAAAAAAAACCAGGCCAAATTATATACTTCAATCTTCCCCGTAAATTACTAAATCTATTATTGAATACACATTACAATCCGTTGAGTAGTTTTTGAGTTTATCGCGAACATCCACACAGACAGACAGACGCAGCGAACGACTCTGTTTAATTAAATTAACAAATCATGCATTTATTTATAAAAAGCAACTGCCCTGGGAATAAATAATAACAATTTTGCACTGTAAAAAAACTTTTTCATGGGGTACTTAAACTATCTAAACGGAACAGTATTGAAGCACTAAGTAAGTAAGAATCTTTTATAATTTGTATTAATTATATTTTAGTAAATTAAGTTAAGGTTACTATTGGGCTGTAACAGCCATAATAGCCCCTAAATAAATGAAATTAAAAAAAGACAAATTGTGTAGTTCCAAAGGTTACTATTAAAGCGATTGTAAAATCAGGAATGACGGTAAGTAATAGCCTTGTGTCCTGGAAAGCAGACATGTAGCAGAATATAAATAAATACTTTTTTTTTCTTTCTTTATGTGTTCCCTTGATCCTCAGACATGATCCGAGTCTTTGTTATTGTAAGTGTCCTTTCTATACCCAGTGTATTTTTAAATAAATACTTGCAAGTCAAAAGTTGATACTGAGATCTTTTTTGTTCGTATCAATTTTCGTAACATTACACTTAAATATTGATTACATTATAATACACTACGTACGTAATTCAATCTATAGGCCTCGTTGGTAAATATTTTAGGTGCTACGCAGTACATTTTATTTACAGGGCGGATCAATATGTGAACGACGGTGACGTCTGGAAATGACACCCTCTCTGTGCATTCACCAAAACCGAATTTATAACAATCTTTTAAAAATATGAGTTACATAATGTCAATGAAAAGATAAACCAGATCGAGTTTCTCGCCGGTTCTTCTCGATGACTGGGTTGTTTTCCGAACCGGTGGTAACTTTGACGTTCATAAGCGCCTTCTCAGGGCTTAAACTGAATAAATTATTTTTGATATTTGATTTTCTAGTTTTACCAAAATATACATTGATAAGTCTACTACGGTCCCTTTTTGTGAATCCATTCAATAATTATTTAATCTCTAATAAGAGACAGGCGTAGGTAAAAACTAATGAACGTTGCACAAATAAAAAAAAAAAAATCTCCTCTACGATCAAGTCAGAATTATAATCATTGGACCCATCCGATTTGTTATTATTAGCCTGACTGATATTTACTTAATTTTATGCTATACGAGTAGGTGAACGTAAAGCCCCGGGATCTGTTTAAGATTCAAGGTCGAATCTTCAGACTTTTAGTATTCGTTATTATAAAGAATTTTTTTCGACTGTCGCCGAGCGTAATCGTGCGAAAAGTCATGTATGTTCCAAACCGGCTTGTTGTATTTTTATTCATTAGTTGCCCTCTCATCTTCGTACACGTTTTCTATTATGTAATTATCTTGTCGTTTCTTTATGTTCTTAATATATATATATGAGTATGTGGTGTCAATTTTAGTACGACACGCCGATGTTAAATACATGCTTCTAAATAAAAAAATTGACGGATTTTTATACAACTGTTCGTATCTTTTATTAATTGCTTTAGGGTTTGAATTTTCAAAAATTCTTCCTCATTTCTCACCTACAGTATACAAGGAACCCGTATGCAACGGATCACGGTCGTATTCCCAGTAGTTTTGACTGTGCTTTGATGTGTCAGTAAATTATTCTATTATGTACTATATATGTATCTTTTACCTTGTATATTGCTACTAAGCATTAGCCGATACTTAGAAGTTCGCTATCTAAGTATGTGTTACTTGTAATTTTCCCACAACTATTTAACTCCTACAACACTTTTAGCAGTTTTAAGTTATTTTAGTTTAATTCTATTATTGCTAGTTAGCCATTATACATAAGCTTAATGATATGTATCCTAGAAAATACTCTGGAAAATCTTCTACATATTTGCCAAATAAAATCATGTCAATA
Organism: Antheraea assamensis; assembly: GCA_035772565.1. NCBI lineage: Eukaryota > Metazoa > Arthropoda > Insecta > Lepidoptera > Saturniidae > Antheraea > Antheraea assamensis. The sequence continues at coordinate 1,674,458 of JAQQSE010000060.1, forward strand.
TGGATACATCCTTTTCGGAGATTAGCCCTGGCAAAGAATGTACTTCACTTTTGTTTACATTTATAGACCCGCCCCGTCGTCACACCGTTATAATGTACTAATGTGGCGTCATCAGGGTTCAAATGATTTCGGTAGTTGTACAATACAATCGATTTCTTGCCGTTTTGATATTGAGCGTACATCAAATTAATTCAATAAGGCTTTGTCTGTTAACGCAAACAATTTATTTGTTATGCATAATTTTAAATCTGTGATATTTTCTAAGATATTCATTTAAATAATTTCGTAAAATGGGGGATTTTTATCTATATGCGTCTTCATCTGACTTACATATTTAATTGGACATAGATTAATACTGTTTTGGTACCAAAATAGCTTGTTACGAATAAACAATTATATCCTGATAATAAAATATATATACTTATGTGCATGAAATGCTTAATGTAAGTAATGTATATAATTTGCTAAGGTCCGTCCGTCCGTATCCGTCTAACTAGCCTTTCCATTAACCTTATTATATGTAACCATTTTTAAGTAGATAAATGGGTATTCAGTAGTTCCAAGTCATCACAGACTTTTTTGTAGACCCATAAAAGAGGAATATCTAAACTATGTATCGTTTTGTTATACCTCAAAAGAATTAAGCAGCGTTTTCGATGAAAGCTCCCAAGCGGCTTGATTTTTTCCAACACTTCCAACAATTATCGTTGTATTTCAAACAATTAACACGAAATCTTGACAAATTATATTGTTGAATTTATCGCGAACATACAGGCAGACAGACAGACGCGGCGGAGTACTTTGTTTTATAATATGTAGTGATAGTAATATGGGAATAATGAAAATGGTTACTGAGGACTTTCTTTAGGAGATAGAGACATGGTATTCTAACATTTTTTGTAGGTCTTTTTTAGGTAAGACATTAGTTTTATGTTTTTAAATAGGTTTTGCCCATGTTTGGCAATGTAAGACAAAGTTCGGTGTAAATTTACTAACAATTTTCCTTTCTCTTTCGGATACCATAACTTTTTACACGGATTTAAACCTCTGTTTATTTAATAAGCATATTTTAATGATTTTAAAACAAATATAATAAGTAAAAATGTAATATAGGTTACGTTCTCCATCAATGTATAATTCTAAATTAACAGAAATATAAAACAAAATCCCATTCTCTCTTTCTATGCCGCCTCTGAAATATTCTTTATCATTTTGTTTAAAACGATGAGTTAATTGGATTATTAAGGCATTGACATTTATAAAAATTCACTTAAAACACGAACGTGTTTCACATTTTTATAGTCTATATTTCCATAATTGATCTATATCCGAAGATAATTCGTTTGCGTATCTTCACGGTTGCATTCGTTTTAATATTTAAAAACAGAACTGTCACAAACATAAGTAGTAATTAATTTATGTCACGGCAATCAAATTGATGTACATATCTATTTGAAACTATAACTACTTGTTATAAATAAAGTATATATAACTAGCTGTGCTCGTAGTTATGCATGTGTTTATTATACAGTTATTATTTTTCGTCTCTTATTTTAATTTCTACATACACGCTATGATTTTTTAAGGTAACCTAACTAATATTACACAATTCCAATGTGAAATTATTTGTATAATTGTTTGTTATTACGCTTCCACGGCTTAACTACATGAAATTTTAATCTTTCATCCTGAAAAAAGTACTTTTACCCTAGGATAGGGTCAGATTTAAATTTACAAGAGAAAAACCGCCAGCAAAAGTAAGTTATTCATAATTTTACAGCTTATCAATTGAAGAATGACATATGCATACGTACTGATAACCAACAATTTTTGATAAAAATCAATTGTTAAGACCAGATAAAGAGACAAACAAAAAATATAACAGTGTCGTGGAACACTCGATTAGAACCTTCGTAGTAGATTATTATTGATAAAGATATTATGTTCTTGATTCACAATGTTCTTGATTCACAAATCCAAATAAATGAAATACTAGCGTCTGAGAGTAATTAAATAAAATAACTAATGTATTGAAGGAATGGGAGGAAATTTCTTAATTAATATATTTTTTCGAGTTGTGAAAATGAACATTTTAATGTAGATAATTCAATTCATCTAATTCATTATAAACTTCATCAGATAAACATAAGTATAAGTAGGCAACTACATACAATACGCTACGAAACAGCCGACTCTCATGCCGTGTACAAACTATAACTGCGCAGGCGAGAGCCTGTGCGACCTTATTGGCTGCTTTGAACCAATAAGCGCGCAGAAACGGTCATGACTGAAAAATATTACACTTTTTTTCGCCTAGCCCCCATCCGTACTGTGCGATAAGGAAATTCATTGCAAAAATTGTTTTAATGTCATATTTGGTATCAATATCCTTAAAAATAGATATAGTCAAAAAGTACATGACAGACAGGACTACATATTTACTAATATTAGTCGAATAGTTTTTAAAATATTTAAAACATAATAACAATCAAGTATTTAGAATGTTTTAGAAGTCAATTGTGAAAGTCATGAATATAGAATTTTTCCAAATTGAATTTTCATTATTACAACTTCACTCATTACCACAGATTCGAACACGTGGATTACAGAGTTTTTGATGAATATTTCACAGATAAAAAATCCACGTGAGAACAAAACGTGAGCCGTACATTTTATTTTTTTGTAAACGTAAAGACTAGTCACTTTTAGTTATCGCTGTCATCATACAATTATCCACCATATAATATAACCTTTCGAAAATAAAACTTGATTTACATGGTCCTTGAACTTAAAGTCCGGTGAATCGGTAATATGCTTAGGAAACTTATTGTAGAATCGAACATTATTAACTAAAAAAATATTGCCTTACTAACTCCAAGAGATGTGACGGCTAAAATTTTAATAGTTGAAGTGTTGATATAATTTACACTCAGGTTATCATTAACTCATAATAGTCGAATAATTACGTCAATGCGATATATTTTATGAACTTTAACAGTGCGAATATACATTTTATTGTATTAACTTTTTTAAATATAATTACACTATCGTAATTTTATGTACTATACTTGTTTTTTTATAATATACAAAATGTTCACCCGCTGTAATTTTAACTATCTGTAAGTGAAATTTTTGTCAAAATCAGTCCAGCCGTTTCGGAAATTACCCGGAACATACAGATAGCCAAAAATTTTAAAAATTGTATTTTTGTTATCAGTATCGTGTATACGTTCATATCCAATCAGTAAAAAGTCGTTATTTTGTTATTACAAACAGATACTCCAATTTTATTTGTATGTAAAGATGTATAGATAAAGATAACACTCTATTTGGTGTTTAGCTAAGAATTTAATTTAAGCCGATAGAATATACCACAAACACAGGTTATATTCAGATATGGCGACTTGTCATACGATGAGAGCGTAACACGGCACCTGCTGATGGTCACAAGCGACATAAATCTATCAAAACTATGTAAATAATACAAGAGTCACCAAACAAGTTTGTCGAAAATACATTCGGACTCTAGACACTGTTGCCATTAGCCACATACATCACTCTCCGGGTTCGTGTATTGAAGTTACATTAATAACTGTAATATAATTACGAGTGGTTGTTGATTGAATTTTCTTATTACAGATAAATTTTCTAGGTTAAATTAGACGCCCGTTTAGATTAACTATCTTGGTCTGGGTATAACCAGTTCAATATGAAATATGTCTCTTTCATAGAATAATTATATTGAGGACTGAATTTCGATTTTTCTTACAAACTATCTCATAAATTACTATTGTTATAATTTAGTCAGTTAAAGTTATTTAGAAACATATGTCTCCTTATTTTACTTGGAATACTTATCCTGATAATTAACACCTATTATTATAACCGACATCGGTGAGGGATTTTCTATTCGTGACCTATAGTATTGTTACATTAAATAGCAGTTAACTTATGCTTTAGTGGATTGGTAACAGTATCAATCATATTAGTGGACGTATCTATTTTAGCCTTTTTCATATTATTTATCAACGTTAGTACAACAACAACAAGTGACATAAAGTAAAAAGTGCTATAGTACAGTTTTTTCCTAATGTTATTTTTTTAAGATATTTAAAAAAAAATACATAACCAGACACAAACGGCTTCAGTCTGAAAAATATCATAATTCTTTTTTCATGAATATAAAAAAAATTGAATTGTTCTTTAAAATTTTATGAACACTGTGTGATAGTGTAGTGTATTAAGTTAGACACTGGTGAATAAAAATATAAGAGGGATGCAAAATGTTTCAAAAAAATTAGTGAAAAGTTTGTATATTAACTAGATACATTATTAATATAAGTACAAAATCTTTGGGTTTTTGCCAAAGAGTTTTTTTGTTTTCTTTAACTAATAATTCTACTTCTTATAGTGTACTCGTGTATGTTTAAAACGTTGTACGGATCTAAAAACCAAATTATTAACCTTATAAAAGACCCTTTAAACATATGTGTATAAAAAAGGTATTAAAAAATTTATAGAAATCATTTAGAATTACTTCTGCCCGACTAAATATTAGTATGGACTGAAATGGATATAAATGTACTCTGTAGAATTTTTCGCAAAAAAGTAATTTATCCATCCGTTCAACCGACATTTACGCATTACTGAGTACTCCTCCAGTCGCTCACACCAAGTCTTCTTATTCCCGACCAGTCGATTATCATCAAAAGTACCAGCCATTCTTGCTATACCGATCATCGGGTCGGTAGCCTGCTCCGCAGTTTTTTCCCAACTTATGACTCGGAATTCCCTTTAGTCCATCATCCTGTTTTCTCGTCATGTTACATGGCCTGCCCACTTTCACTTTAATCTCGTGGTTCGCTTATAAGCATCTTAAACCTTTTGTTTTTGTTTATGGTCATGTAGAAAAGTGTATCTTTAATTCATTATTATAAGGTCCAATTAGTAAAAGCTCCGCGACATTAAATATATCACATATCTTAGATTTAAACTATCTAAGCGCTAAAAATATAATTAATTCTAATTTGTTGCATTATAATTATCCAATGATATATTTTAGAGAAGATTTCTCTAGATTAATTCCTAATAATTAAAATAGCATTAGCACTTGGGTGGCAACAAAGAATTTAAATAAAATTAATGTAGACATGCAAATTTCATAGAAATATATTTTGGAATATTGCATATATACATAATTTAAGACATTAAATGATGTAAAAATAAATGTTACGTGTGCAAGATGTTTATTTTTCCCAATTTAGTCTACATTATCCATTAGGTGACCGTACACAACTGATTATTCTACATCTGACACTATATCATCTGTTATAATCTTAAAATCTACAAACATGAAACTTTAAAAACTGTATCTAGTTCCCTTTGACCACAGTGATACTGTTTTATTCATCTTCTGATGTTAATAAATATTCAAAGCTAGATTTTAAGACGTCGTTTCTTAAGGTATACCTAATGTTTCCTTAGGATATTTTATAACGTCTTAGAAACTAGCTTTAAAAATTGAGTTATGAAAAAAAAGAAGATTGTACTTTTTTTTTTGTTTAACAGGAAGGAAAACATCGTAAGTGAGCTCGACTTAACTTAAGAAGCGACATATTAGAAACTAGCTTTGAATATTATTTAACATTCGAAGAATAATAACTTCATTAAACAGTGTTACTGTGAAAAAAAATAAACTAGATAGAGGTTTCAAGATGTCACGTTTATAAAATATCGAACTACAAGCGCAAATATTTAAATAAACATCTCGTTTTGTTATATATACATGCGCAATATGCAGATTTATTAAGACCAAAGACTTGTAGTTATTTTGTAGGTGGTAGAGCCTCGCTGAAGCTATTACTGGTTTCAGCATGAATGGGTCGGCTCGCCCGGGGTAGTACCACCCTCTCACAGAAAGCCGACGTGAAGTAACAGTGCTTGCACTGTTGCGTTTCGTTCGGTCAGTGAGAGCGCCGGAGGCCCACATATTTAAAAGGCCGGCAACGCTCTTGCGACTCCCCTGGTGTTGCTAGTGTCTATGGACGGCGGTGATCATTTACCATCAGGTGACCCACCTGTTCGTTTGCCTATAATATAAAAAATATATATATATATATTTCAGTTTTATTACAAAAACTTCGTATAACGATATAGGAAGACGTCGTAGGAAATTAATTAGGTGATGAAAGAAAAGGTTCTTATGATATCAGGTCTTAGTTTTCAAATACATATTTATAGTCACACATTTTAATTTTCTTTATTTAATTACTTTCCTTCAATGCAGTGACGTAGTCATCTACATCTAACAGCGTACTGAACTTTGAAGGTAATGTAAAATTCCTATTAATTATCGATAAATGACTATACAATTGAGACAGCTAGTTGGAATACGTTGTGATGAACCGATAGGATGATGCAAGGCCCTTTCAAATACACGTCTGATTAAATATCACACTCGAGTTGAAAATCTGCAGTCGAGGACTTATCGCAGTAGTCCACTCGGGTTATCATGTTATTTTCTTAGTCCTAAACTTCATTTAATATCAGGTGAGACTGAGAAAAACTCTTCTCTGTGGTATTTAAGGCTATTGCGTTTTAGTTATCTTGTTATTTCCAAATACTAGTCAGCAGCTGTACTCAATTCCGCCCCAATTAATATAAAATTGTAAGTGCTTAAGCATAAACCTGTGAAAAAATAAACTGTGTCAAATTTTCTAAAGGTACTCATTTTAAAGAAAACAAGCAGTACCTGATATTAATAAATGGCGAAAGGTTCTGGCGAAGCTTGTGACCCATGAATGCCCTTGAAACTTAAGAGGAAGATGTATAAAACTATTATAAGACCAGACATGCTGTATGCCTCTGAGTGCTGGGTTACGAAAGAGATGGATGAGAAAAAACTACACATGGCAGAGATGGATGGATATGTGGTATAACTAGAATCGATAAGGTTAAGAAGTAGTATATAAGTGAAAATTTGAAAATAGCACCAGTGACAGAAAAGTTGAGGAGTAATAGGTTAGCATGGTATGGGCATATCATGAGGAGAGATGTAAGCCATGTAACTAGAAAAGTTTTAAGTATGAAGGTGGATGGATATAAGAGTAGAGGAAGACCGAAGAAGGTATGGATAGATTGTGTGAGAAATTTATAAATTCTGAGATGATGTGTGACACAGGAGAATGGAAACGGAAAACATGGAAGATGATGAAACGAGTTTTGACCTTTAGATTAGTTTGGGTAAAATATAAATTTCCATATAAATAAAAAACAAATTGTCAATATTAACTCAATCGTTTGAATAGCGAAACATATGCTGCATAAAGTGGAGTCGAGTTTAGACTTTCTATAAAGCATAAATATCGTGATAGAACCTAACTGTGGTGATAGGAAATTTGTAACGCTTTTCTGGCTAACAACCAAGCGTAAGTTAGAAATCCATAGACAAACACCTATCGGTGTGTGTTACAATAGCATTTGAGGCTTAGTTCGCCTTCTAAGCATTAGAATTTTAGGCTTCTAATAATTATTTTGGAGTTGTGATTTTTTCATGCTAGAGAATTGTTCGTCACCATTCTAACCCACGGCGATTTTATACAACGAAAAATCTATAGTTCTATTCTTATTATTTTATTATCTTTCCTAAACACGGGGGTACTACAACAACATTCCTCAATTTTGGGTCGACAGCGTTACCAATTTCAATTAGTATATGGTCATGAGTTCCGAAATAAATATTGGCTGACCGGGGTTCGAACCTGCTGATATCGAATTGACGTTCCCTCGGTCAATAGACTCGACTCGACTACCACAACAAACGACTACGATCGCATAATGAATACATTTAAGTAGAGAAACAATATATACACATAAAATCAGAACAATTTTGAAACCTGGTATTTACACCGACTGTTATTGAAAGCTTGGTATTGGAATTTACGGTTACACTTCATCTCAAATAATCCAACAATAGGAAGCAACGGTTGCAATAATAGAATGGTAAATGAAACCAATAAATAAATATACGTTCGTATATTATTTAGAAAGATGAGATTTTAATATAATAAGTGTATAAACAATTTCCGCTTTGTAACGAGTGGGTTATTTGGTCAGTTTAATGGTCTTCTTTTGATTGTCATGCTTAGGGTTTCTTGACGGGCTCTTTGTAGGGGTGCTCAGCGATGTAGGCGAGTGCCCGAAGGATGTGCTCAGGAATCGGTATGGGTGCAGGGGTCGTCGGTAAATGTGCAGCCTGGGAAGAAAACATATCTTTTAAACTACGAACTTTTCTACTTTGAATTTTACTTGAAACTATATGAGAAATACAATACTTAATTTTAAGTGTTCTTGTTTAATTGATATTTGTCTCAACTCAATCATAAATTTACTTCTTATTTATCAAATTAATATATTTTATTCTAGTAAAAATAGTAATAAAAAATTATACGATAATTTCAGTTTTTAAGCAGACGAAAACGTATGCATATTTAAATTCCAATTACGACTGTTAGGGCTAAAGGTAAGTGCCCTCGACAGACATCTAATTTTTTTTTTAAGTTTAATAATATAGTTCATATAATACATTGACCAATGAATACTTTCATTCATGTTGAATGAATGGATACTTTATTGCACCTTTTGTTTTCTACACTAGTGAGCTTAATGCCACAAGGCATTTTTTCCAGTTAACCAGCGGTATTGTCGACAAAATTAAAATTATTATTAGTAATGACAAAAGAGAAAAATAATAATAAAAAAATTAGTTTAACACTGAAGTATAGCTCAAAATCCAAATACAGTAATAATTTTCAAATGCAATTTATCCTAAATGCAATTTATGCAATTTGGATAGCTTTCATCCCGATAAAAGTACTGTTTCTGAATTATACGAAAATGTACATTAACCAGAGCACTTAGTACTTTATGATATGCATCACGAATAACTTACCTGAGGTTGGTATCCATTTTCGTCGGCGATATAAGTCAACGAGAAAACTTCACCTTCAGGAGATTTGTATTGGTTGGATCCAGAAACTTCGATAGCGACTTCATCCTGGAAATAAAAGGAAAACGCAACTTTATCTCAGTCTTGTGACGAAATTAGTCACGGTACTTAATATATTATAATAAGCTATTCGTATAACATGCCTGATGTATACGAGTACAGTTGATGGACCACACCTATGGCTGCTTGGTGACAAATATTCAACTTGAGAGTGATAGCTAGCCAGAGAGGCTTTAGAAAAACCATACCAACATGCTATGCTGGTATAGTTCCACACAACGTTAGCCTGCGGCAATAACTTCGGCTCATACGTAAAGACTCGATTCGAAGTTCGAACACGCTAACCGCTGAGTTATATTTGCTTCATTTTATTATAAACTAGCAGGCCCGGCGGACGTTGTTCTGCCCTGATCATAAAAAATATATACTTATTTGCTTGCAATGCTTAAGGTAACTAATGTATTCAGTTTGATAAGGATTAATACAGTAACCGTCTAAATAGCCTTCCAATTACCTGATTATATGTAACCATTTTTAAGTAGAGAAATGGGTATAGTAAGCTATCCTTAAAAGATAGGTATATACCATTATAGACTTTTTTGTAAACCTATAAAAGAGGAATATCTCAACTATGCATGGTATTGCTACATCTCTAAAGAGTTAGGCAGCGTCTTTGTTGAAAGCTCCCAAGCGGCTTGACTTTTTCGAATACTTTCAACAATTATCGTTATATTTAAACCAATTTACAGAAAACCTTAACAATATACATACCTAAACCTTCCCCATGTATTACTCTATCTATTGGTGAAGACCACATTCCAATCTGTTTAGTCGTTTTTGAATTTATCTCGAACAGACAGACAGATAAATGTAGCGGACGATTATGTTTTATAATATGTAGTAATTGCCTTTGGATGACACTGTAACGCATCAATTTCTCTACCTTTCAAGCAATAATTATGGTCAAATTCGTGCACATACAATTAGACTGGTTGTTAAAAATAGAAATTTTTTCGACACACCCTATAAAGCTTCCCTTTGATGGAAAAAACATAAAAAAATATGTTTTTGAAGTGAACATTTTTATGCGAGGACTTTGAAATTCTGATCGGCAATCTTTTTATATGACAAAAATGGATGGGGGTTAAAACTGTGTCGGGTAGAGTGTTGTAAACACCGGTTCTCGCCCAATCACCGAAATTAAGCAGAGTCGGGCGTGGTAATAAGTACAGCACATTTTATTAAAAAGTTTTCTCTTCTTTCGTGTGCTCATAAGCACGCACATTTTTTTGAAAACAAAAAAACAAAACGTGCCGCAATATAAAACTAAATTTATTTTATAATAAATCTCCTATTACTTCTTTTAAAAAAATGTTCTTATTAACAGAAGTATGAACAATTTCGTAAAGGGTCATCAAAATTACGATTACACCAAGAACTGAACTTGAACCGTTAGGCAGAATGTATTGTTTTTAACAGAAAAAAAAATCTATTTCTCCATCAACGAGCAGTTTAGTGAAGATATAATATGAACAAAGAGAAACCATTTTCCTAGAACTAAACTATTAATTACTACGAATAATAACATATACGTGCAAAATCGCAGGAACAGTTAGCATTATACCAAACTATATAACTAGGTGGGGTATAGAGTCGATTGAATCATCATGAGAGACGACGATTACAAACTTTAGCATTACACCACTTGTTCTGGTTAAATTGTGTAACTGATAAAAACTGAGAGGCACATTTCTTGAGATACAGTTAATAATGTGGTAAACTTATGCAAGCGAACGAGTTATTCGATGATTCGCGTGGGACGGCTTTACCTGAGGACCGCGACCTTCTTCGAGATCATTATTAAATTTATTTGACACAACCGTCGCCTACTCTCGATATGAATGCCCCAATCCGTGACACATCAACGTCGTAGCTGCAAGTCAACAGGTAATACATAGTTCTACGTACAAATTAACGATATTAATAAATCTCTATGGATGTTTGTACAGTTATTCTTTTTCAAAATATTGTGATAACACGTTTGTTAATTTTTTTTTTTGTTCGAAATGACTACACTGTTAACCTGGCAAGGCGTCTACAGTTTCACCGAACCACTTCCGTCTCTTACAAAGGCATCTCTATCTGGTAATGAATATGATAGCGTTATAAAATTTTATCTAAAATTCTATTTGTGTGTTCGGATTACCTGAAAACCGACTTGACCAATTCTGTATAAAATTTTGTACACAGTTAGTATAATATGCCATGCCAAAAGTGATTTCAATTACCTATTTTTTTTTTTTACTAATCATATAAAATGTACCTTATATTATCTAGTAAAAAATCATAACTGCATAAAAAACCGTGCAGAGCCGTGGAGTGCTGCTAGTGTCGTACAAGAATGTATATTGGTCTATCTGAGCTCAATAAAGTACAATACCGTTTCTACGCATCGAAACAAGTTTCCACACGCCCATTTCTACTTATCCATTACATTATATCTCGGCACTTCGTGGAGCTAGGTCTATATTACTGTTATTAAAGTTTATGTTGTAATTCAACGCGAATGAAGTCGTGGGCGGTTGCTGCTAATACATCATTTTCAATCTCTTTGAAGAGTTCAAATAGCGATTTTATTAAATTTGAATATATTTTATATATCATTGTGTTAGAAACAGGCTTTTGATAGAAGGCACCCTCGCTGTTAAATGCCGAGGTTGTAGAAGATAATTGCACACTATTCTACCTCAAGTCCAGTTAATAGAACAAATTAATAATTGCACAGTAATAGATTTACAACTGGAAAATGGACATTTGTCTGAGATTGATTATAAAGGCCATCCCACCATCGTACAGTTGCATTGGGTGAATTATATTACTAAGAGTTTTAATTTATTGAAAATTTTGAAGAATAATTCTATGCTATCAATAGTTTTGTCAGTTTGAGGGATGTTAGGATGGGTATTGTATTTGTTCCTTGTGACGATAATCTTCTTTAAAGTAGTACGATTTTTTTTTTCGAACTGACCTACTCTGTTGTCCCTGCGGGCTCTACAGATTCACCGAACTACTAAGGGGAGCGCTTATGGCACTCACCCGATTTGTTTAAGCGATCAGCGCAAGGGCACACGGTGCGCCCCGGCTTGAACTGTCGCCAAGTTTCCCGTTCTGATTATAATAGTACGACAAAGGAACTGCACTGTACTGATGATAAGCTCAGAGCAAACACAAGGTTAATCACTTATAGAGATCTAATATATATCAATACAGTAATCGTCGTTAGTATATCGTAGTGTAAACCTATCAGTAGTTAGATATACCAGATTGATATAGAAACATGATAAAACAAAAGAGAATCATCGGTTTATCCCAAGGTTGCTCAACCTTATATCCACGGGCCACGGTATGGTCCGACAAAGCAAGTCAAAAAAGTGTTTCTTTTATTGTACAAATCTTAAAAGTAATTAAAATAGTCACTACCAGTGATTCCCCAAAAATTCCAGATTTTTTTTTTTATATATGTTCGGCAAAATGACTATACAAGACCTGATGGTAAGTACGGTATAGTCCAAAAACAACGCCGACTGTCGGTTTTAAATATCAACGGCAGTCGTCGTCATCATGCCGACCTGCAAAAGTGCCTCTTCACGCCTCGTTTGAAGGACCCCATATCATAAGAGGGAGGCAACACACTAGTCGGGAGGCGATTCCACATCTTCACAGTACGACAAAGATAAGAATTTTCGAACTTCTTCGGTCTTGCCGAGAAGGTTGCTACTGTGAATCTGTGGAGACGCGTACCCGCCCGTGTGGTTCTGAAGTAGAAAGAATATGAATCTTATTTTTTACCTACCTAAAAACTTGAGCATCCCTGCTTTATCAACATTTGTATTATGGTTGCGATTCACATAAGTGCCAATACTACTATTATACCATTATCACTATTGGGGTAATAAGTACTGGTAGTAGGGCTTTTTCTAAGACCGCCTGGTTAGCTACCACCCTCAAGTTGAAACTCTGTCGCCAAGCACCTGTTGGTGTGTTTCGGCAGCTGCACTCGAGAGCCAGTCTCCCTCTAGGTTTAGCGTGACTACCATCTTAGACCACATAATCATTTATCATCAGATGAGATTGTAGTCAAACGCTAACCTATAAAGTATTAAAAAAAAATCAACTCTACTGTACTCTAATATTCTATTCTACCATGATATTGTTAAGTATCTCTTATAAGCCCCTCATATCCCCTCTATGTTTTCTAAGTTTAGGTTATATAGTGGCTAGAATATTGAACTTTGAAATAGTGTAATTAATTCTTGTACCTTGCCAAGAGTCTTCAGTTTTCCTTGGGCCTGGCCAGAGATGCCGTTGTCGGTCTCGTAGGCATAATTATATTCACCTTCTGGACTTTGATAGTAGTCACTACGGAGTACTGTCGCCGCTTCATCGCTGGTAGCGTACACGTATCCAATAATACAGAAAGCAACGAGTAAGGACCTCTGAGTAAACAAAAGTTATTAATTATTCATTTATTTCTTATTCATTTAAACATTTAATAAATTATAATATTAAAAATAATTTTCGTGTTTCATGTAACATTTAATCATTTTAAAGTGAAGCTTTTTTACATCGCCTCGAATGTTTTTGTCCATCTATCGCATGTCGCATTACAGCCGGCCGGAGGGTAAGGGTAAAGAAAAAATCGATCGGCAGAGCACCAAGGGCAATACGTCGGCGCCCATGACTCAATTTAGAATCATTCAATAATTTGCATAAATATTGTTTTTCAGAAAATTTTCAGTTAATCGACTATGATTCGAAAAAAAGGCTTACTTGCATCGTGGTTTTATAAAACAACACCTTTTTGTTTTCACTATATTCGTAAATAAAGTTTTCCAATATTCAGTGGAATTATTCGTAGATGGTTCTAGGCTTTTTTTTGGATTCGATAGACCCTTTGGCATTTTTATGCCTACTGTAGCAGGCGGTAATATGTTAGTAGATTAAAAAAATGCAACGTATTATGATAGCCGTTCTGATAGCCTAATGATACAATAACAACGTTTTTAACCGAGAACAACGAAGGACCAGCACTTCCCCAAAAAACAAAGGTAATAACTTTTATATCATCGATAGTCGTCGCTATCATGCTAACCTGCACGCTGATAGTTCAGTATATATTTATCGGCTAATCCAAAAATGTGACAAACTAAAAGTAAATAACTGGAACGAGTTTATCATCGTGTATATGGTGGCAGCAATTTAGTCGGGTATACTTAGGATACAGTAGTAGCTGACCCGGGAACACTTGATGTTTGGTGGGCACGATTCACTTGGACGCGATTGTAACAAATATAATAATCACTACATAGTATAAAACAAAGTCGCTTTCTCTGTCCCTATATCTCTATGTATGCTTAAATCTTTAAAACTACGAAACGGATTTTGATGCGGTTTTTTTAATAGATAGAGCAATTGAAGAGGAAGGTTTATATGTATAAGAACATAAATTAAATACTGGAGAAATACTGTTATTTTTAAGGTTACTCCAAATTTAACGCGTGCGGGCCACGGGCAGTAATGAATAAATCAAAACTACTGGATCGATTTTAATCATTTTTTCTGTGAATGATATAAGCTATATATTTTAGACCCGTTCGACGTCGGAGCGGGCCGCAAGTTAAATTATAAATAGTAAAAACGAAAATAATATGGAGTTTGATATACCTTTCATGCTTATTAGATATCTTTAGGTGATCTACTTTTACCGATGCTTTCACAAATTTTGACTAAAATATACTAAAAGCCACAGTGTATAGGTTTATTCCTATTGATAATCAATGCATAACTTTATGAGTTTGTTTACATTCAGTTCAAAATTATTTGACTCACGAGTTCCACTATAAAATGATACAAAAGAACAATTACCATTGTAATAACATAAACATTTAAATAACTGCCACTTAATAAATATCAAGTCTATTATCGAACGAATAAGAATGTTATGTTATAAACGAGAACATGTTTATATTATTTTTTTTACAAAATTAAAGTCTGTACTAATCTGAAGGAAACCATTACGATTCCTTTTATGACCTAGGAGTGTAATAAGATAGATTTATTTATAGTCCAAATAAATTAGCGGTCGTATACATTCTTTGTACCTACGAAGTAAACAAATATATTTCAAACTTTTAGTAGCATAAAGTGGACAACAGTTTTTTAAGTATATGACAAATTATAAAAGAGGAAAATTAACAACTAATTCCTAACTTAATTTTTATTGCCGACGACAAAGTGTTTACTATGTAACAGATGGTAAGTACAGTGTGAAGAGAACGAACGAGAACATCATCGAGATATCTGAATTCGATGAGCAGTCGGTCGTCACTATAATGCCGACCGCCGTGCAGTTCAGTAGCAAGATAAACTAAAACAGAGTTGCTTTGATGAATTTATGCATGTTTATGGCTGTATCGATACAGTCGAACACAATTGTCGTATCCTATAACCCTGTGGAAGGATGAGGAAGACTATATAAAAGGGACTAAAATATAGAGATTGAAAATCTGGGTTAAATGTCGATACCATTACATAACTGTATTTCGAATTTCTTGCTTACAATCTACGCATCAAGAAGAGTCATTAATATTATGAAAGGAAATATAAGTAATTATGTTTATCACATTTTTGCTGTTAAATTACTGAACACTTTCTTTATACCAATTAAAATAAACAATTTACGAGAAAATAACAGACACAATGTAACGTCAACGAATTTATGGACGGCGGATAGTTTTTAATTTATTCGCATATAAAAATAAGAGATTTCGAAGACCGTCGGTGGCCCTGCATTCTAAAACGGACAGCTTGACATTTAACTTGGATGCGCCTACCTACCTATAATGTTTTTTTGACGTAAATGCCAGCATAAAAATATTTATAAAAACATGATAACGTTCACATACTCGTTTATTTATTTTATTATGTCTATCTCTAACTATATTATGTCCATGCAAGGTCACGCATGATACGATGAAGCGAAATTTTTTTATATTAAAGTTTTAAATACAATTATTACACTTGTTAATTACGACTTACTTTCTTGACGTTGAATGTAGTTTTTATTATTTCACTTTACCTACATAATGTTTTGGTGTAGAGGTCGTCGTATAATTGGGCATGGTATATCTCATGTATTACTGTTATTCTGCATATGGCATGTATGAATTTTTATCATTGTTATTTTTATATAGTGGAAATTAATTTGCATAATTGTGATTTTCATATGGTGTGAATTATGTGTGTACTATTACTATTTCTCATGAGGTGTATTTTTATATACTGAATATGAATTTATATCTCGCCATTTTTAACCATCAATTTTGGCAACCAATCAACCATTATTATTTGTAATCTGATATGGATGAATTTGTTACATTGTTATTTTTATACGATGAGACTATATTTGTGTTTTGCTATTTTCCAGACGGTGGTAATGAATTTGAATAATTGTTATTTTGTCATTTGCTGTATTTTAAGTTGTACCATTACTAATTTCATAAAGTGTCAATGAATTGATATTTTTAAATGGGGAGAATGAATTTGTATCTCGCTATTTTTTATATGGTGTGAATTAATTTCTACCCTTACTATTTTTGATATGGCAGGAATTGTTATTTTTATTAGGTGAGAATAAATTTGTGTCTTGCTATTTTTCAAATGGTGTTAATAAGTATGCGCAACTATTATTGTTATACGGTGGGAATGAAGTTACGTACTTGTTATTTTTAATATAGTTTAATATTTTACTGTGATATTAGTATCTGTGTAATCGAGAAGCTAAAACAAGTTCAGTCGAATACCGATTCCTTTTTAAATTATTATACATTACGTTGATACAAGATAGTTAAAAAGTACCCGGGAGATGAGGTCTTGAGTAATATCTTTTCTTTTAATTGTATCAACTCTTTCATTATTTTCAGTGAAATAACGGTGATAAAAAATTAATATCATTGTTATATAATTATGTTAAATTGACTGTGATTTTTATGCCTACTAGTTGATTAGTATTTTTTTTCTGCGTTTGACCACAATCTCATCTGGTGAATTTAAATAATGATATGATTTAAAATGGTATATACATTAAACATAGATCGACATTCTATTCAGTCTTGAGTGCTGACACCAAAACACATCTATAAGTCTTTGGCGATAGATTTCCAACTTGCAAGTGGTAACTAGCCAGACGGCCTTAGAAAAAATCCTATCACCATGCTTTGGTTGTATCACATCGTTTTCCATCAGCAAAAGCTGCAGCTCACTCGCAAGCTTTCTTTTTTCAAACTTACTATACACTGTTGGCTTGAGGGGTCTTCAAAACTTCACCGGAATAATACGGCGAGCGCTTATAACGCTCAGCCTCTTGGCAACAAGGTCAAGGGTGCCTAAGTGACCGAATTCCTTCTTGGGTGGTTGAATCAATCCAAGCTAACCTAGCTAAGTTAATCAGATATATACGAATTAGTGAGGCACACATGTGTACCAGTAGACGAGCATCACGAACTCAACCATGTATTTTGTATTTGTCAACTCGGTTAAACTAAACTAACCAAGTTCTGAAAACAAGGTGATAAAAATAAACGCTTCTACCATATGTATACCTACCCATGTGAATGCACGTATGTGGGGGTGATCTTTGTTGTGACTGTTAAGCTAGTAACTGAAAATATTCAGTGTCATTGTAATGCGCTAGTAGGGTGCTCGAGGTCTCCACTCTGGAGGATCGGACCTAGGCTTGAGCTGGTACCGAGGGGCACCGCGACGAGTGTGCTGGAGCGCAAGGGTTTGAACCTACGTCGATCGATCGGTGTCTGAACATACTAACCATTTTGAACAATTTCAATAACGCTATCAAGAAACTTCTACACATTTCGTTTAAATTGATATCATGAACATAATTATAATCAAAAACAGCTGAGACACTCGTGCGTTAGAAAAGGAACTTCTTAGGTCGGTCGACCCATGTTAACGTGTCTGAACACAGTGTCACGGTAAATGTTCTGCGTGTGTCTGTAGAGTGCGTTTGACTGTTTATTTCATTGTTTACTTTTAACTAAGACAAATTTATCAAACTACGATTAAAAAAGAGTAATTAAATGTAATTTAAACCTTATACAAATTAATATATTGTTAAGATAAGTGTTACTCACTTGTACTTCTATATAATTATTATGTTAATAAAATTATGCTTTGTATTGTACATTAGGCTGGTTAGCATAAAGTTTGAATTAATTTTAATGAGACCTTTACTGGCAAAAATATGACTTTTCACAGCATTATTTTGGTTGTATTGTCTATATCATTAGATTTATTGATTGGAGCTACAGCAGTAATTATATTTTTACAGAGGTAACATAAATATGATAAAAGAGTTGTAGTGCATAAGCATTAAAAACAAAATGGGATTTAAAAAAAATAAAAGGCAGTCTATAAAAATGAAACAGATAAAATATGTAGTCCCCGTGAAATGAGACGACCAATTCCACGAAAATGAAGTCGCGAGCATTAGCTTGTATTCAATATTTCTCCCATTATTACACGGGTATTATAATTCAAATTTATGATGGAGATTTTATTCTCCTACGATATGGTGCAAATATAAAAGGTTTTAACCGTCATTTATTTTCAATACATACATTCGGTAATATTACTCTTGGTGGAGTTTAATTTGTTTACATATTCTAATACTGAGTTGCCTAATCGACTATTAGTTTAAATAAATATACACTTGAGTAGGCAAATACGAAATTTCGAAATGGTTGTCAGTGACATAGCAGTTGTCATTTCGGAAGATGGTGTTGCAGATTCGTTGATTAATGATTGTATTGACAATGATATTTACCCAATTATTTTCCTGTACGGTAAACTTAATCTGAACACACGTCTTCTTAGAGGCTATCCATAAGTTACGTCATACGTTAAAATATAAACGTGCCATTATATAAGAAGGCTGACGGATAAGGAATTTTAAGTCTTGTGACGTCACATATATAACCCGAAAGTATTAAAACTCTAAAATTCAATTATAACGAAAATATTTTTCTTTGTTTTACGTTGATTTATCAGTGATTCAATAAAAAAAATATTAAAAATATATGTCGTTTTAAAAGCGCTGATTTAATAATTTCGAAACTTAACATTATTAAATATGGCACGTTATCAGTGGTAATACAAATGTCTTTGTTCGTAGACTTATTATAAGGCCAAGAGGGGAGGGACAGCAAACAGTATGAAATTCTTGTGACGTAATTTATACATGACCGTCCATGAGAGTAAAGCAAGAAATCAGATGCACTAAAAAGGCACTCACTATGAACTTTACACCTTCAACACAAAAATATTAACAGACAAACACGAAAATTATGTCATAGCTATCGCATAATGTAATTGAAGATGTAATCTGACATTTCGATGTTATTGCTAAATTTCATATTCACAATCGTTTTTAAACAAGCGTCCACGAACATTTTTTATTTATATCTTTCGCGTACATCTCTTTACATCTTTCGTATACAATGTATAAAAATACAATGTTACTTTGTAATGTAATATCACAAATTATGCAAGTTTCTCAATGAGTTACGAATAGGTTTAGAAATTAATTATTTTTTCTTACATTTGCTTGTTCTTTTGTATTTCAATAATTTAAGTAACTGTCTGAAACATCTGCTTATATATACCTACATTAATAGCGATAATCATTCTATTTAGATCGTACCAACGAATTGTTCAAAATTCGCATTCATTTACAAATTTGAATTGGTAACATTATTAGCTGACAATGAAGAAAACATTGTGAGGAAACTTGAAACTCTTAAGAAATATCAACGTGTAGGTGAATATAGAACTGTGGATTTTTCGGAGTTTGAAATCTCCAATACGTCGTGTTCTTTTATATTTCCATTTTTTTTTTTTTTTTTTTTCGAACTGACCTACACTGTTGACCCGGAGGCCGCTACAGATTTACCGGACTACTAAGGGGAGCGCTTAAGGCACTCACCCGATTTTATTTAGGCAACTAGCACAAGGGCACACGGTGCGCCTCGGCTTGAGCTGTCGCCGAATAACCCGATCTAACTAAGCTAGCTAAGCTATGCTATCTCATACGATATGAATTCGTGAAAAATGCATTGGTAACCATGCATGTTTCACGAACGCATATGTATATTTTGTGTCTGACTACTCTAAGTGTGTGACCTAATTCAGTCCGAAAAGGGCAAAAAAAACAGCCCACCACCATGTGTGCCTATGTGTGCACGTGTGTGGGGTGATATGTGTAAGTGTAAAAACTAATGTGTGTAACTGTATCGCGCAGATAACATCTCAAGGGTTCCACTCCGGGGGACGACCTAGGCTCGAGATGCTACGAGAGAGACGCGACAGTGTGCGGGATCGTATCTTCAACCCCCGCTCACGGCGGTGTGAGCAGAGAGAGTCGCGGGCGTGGGCGCAAACACGCAAAAGTAAGAGGTGATCGATACTAAGAATCAAGACGGCGACGGCGCCGTGATTTAACTATGCAATCATCCGGATTGCTCCTAATGGTTCGGTATATTAGGGAGAGATAGACATAAATGCGCGGATTTATTCCATCTATATCTAGAGTAAAATTATTTAAGTGCATCGCGCGCGAGGCGCTGAAGAGTGGCCGCGATGCCAGGAAAGCTCGAGATGGCGTTGAGCAAACCGAGGTTCTGACTACTATTAACCATCGCGTTGAATGCAATGATTTCGTCGATTTCGTGGACAATAAGGAGTTGGGCGATCCAGTCTATACCGGCTAGGGAAAAGGAAACAAGGTTCGCCTGAGCTGGCTTACTCTGTTGTGGTCGGGGCTGGGAGTAGGACATGGGCTTGGCTGTCCACGGGGCCTGAGGGGCCCGCGAGGGCCGGGAAGGCGCATAAGGCGCAGGAGCAGGTGATTCCGGGAACTGGGGCATGGGTTTAGGAACCCAAGGGGTCTGAGGGGGCCGGGCAGGCCGGGGAGGCACGTAAGGTGCAGGTGCGGGCGCTGCCGGTGCACGAAAAGCGCCCGGCAGGCTCGGGAAGGCCTCTGTAGACATCAGAGGCGGAGGCGGAGGGCGGGAGGAGGCGGCGGGCGCCCTAGATGGGGAAACCTGCCTACGGAGTCGGGGGCGCTTTGTGCGCGGTGCTCGGGGGCAACCGCGATAATTCGCGGGATGACCCGATGCACCGCACAAGACACAGCTAGGAGGCTCGGGTGAGGATAGAGTGCGAGAACATTCCCTAGTGGAGTGATCGCCGAGGCACTTTACACACCTGGGACGTAGGTGGCAGTTTCGTGCGGAGTGACCGTACACCTGACAGTTGTGACACTGTGAGGGAACGAACTGTTTGCGCGGGGGCTCGACTGTGACGCCAGTGAGGCCGCACAGGGAGGACAGGGTTGAGATGGCTTTACCTTCTCTGGAGCGGTCCAAAATGACCAGCACCAGGTTGTAGGGGGCCTTCGTGCGAGGGTGGTACATACGATGTACCTCTCGGACAGGATAGTTAGATGACTTAAGGTCATTGGATATGTCCTCGATTGATAGCTCAATCGGGACCCTACGGAGGACAACTCGGAGGAGACGCTCTTCCTCGAGAGCATGGGTGAAATAGCCATACTTCTTTTCCCTAAGGAAGGAAGTTAGACGACGGTGATCTTCGGTGGTCGGCACCTTAACCTGGATACCAGTGGGAGTGTTAAGGGCGGAGGTGTAGGAGATCTTCCTCGAGTTGAGGCTCGAGGAGATAGTGACCCAAGACGACTTGTCTTGAATCGTAACAGGTGGCGGTGGGCGGGGCTTCTTCGCCGAAGCTGCTGATCCCGCGGCTTGTGCGAGAGAGAGGTCGGAGGGGGCGTGGCTTAAGGCCGGCGTCTTGTTGACGCATAGAGCGGGTTCCGTCTGTACGGACCCGGTGGGTGAGGTGGGACGGGACAGACCGGCTTTCCGGCGGTATGAGACGGTTATGAAACCGTTCTTAGCGGACTCGACAACGGGTACGGACGCGTCTACGTCCATATCCGAGTCTGGAAGAGGGTTGGAGACAAGTGACGCGACATTACAATCCGGAGAAAGTGGCGAAAACGAATTCGCCACTGGAATGTCGATTTGAGGGGGTGAGACGGTCGGAGGCTTCTCCTTCCGTGACTTTGACTTGGACCCCTTGGGCTTGGGTGTGACTGGGGAACGCGAGCGACTGGAGTCGCTGGCTGCGGACTCCTCAGGCTCTACGCGTGAGGGAAAGAACTTTTTGCGGGCATCCCGGTAGACATCCGGGTGACTGAACCTGATGTGTTCTAACAACGCTTCATCGTAAGCTGACAACTCCATTATGGAGGACTATAGTGAGCCAGACGGGGTGTGACTAACCTCCCTGCCGGAGGGGCAGGGGGGTGCGCCTGTTTGAATTTAACGGACAACCGTGTCCGGACCAAGGGAGCTGCGGGCAAAGTGCAATGCCTCGCAGGGACCTACGAAGCCTAGGGGGAGTTTCCTAACACTTCTTTCTTCGAATTTCGTTCTTCAATCTCCAGATGCGAAGCACAACACACGATGCAACACGACGAAACGACGAACTGCACGACGACACGACGCGCTGCCCGACGACTCGATGGACTGCACTCAGTGTGCTCGGCTCGCACCGAAAAGTGCGGTTTAATTGGTGCACTAAAGGAGGTGCACCGGCGCTCTGAAAAGAGCGTAACGATTGACAGTAGCCGATCGAACACACAATACTACCGAGTATCACGAAATAATTCAATAACTACGTACGAGTTATCGAACGATCTGACCGTTAAAGCTGCGAGAGAGCGCACGTGCGCTCCCGACGAGTCGAGAACAATGCGGGTCGGGCGGTGACGGGACCGTTGGAATGCGGACATCTGGCGCGCAGGTAGGCGAGCGCGGCGACCGAGGATAGCCGAGCGCGGCGAACCGAACGGACTGTCAGAGCTGCGAGCGGGCGCACGTGTGCACTCGACCGCTGTTCGAACGAGACTCTCTTTATATTTCCATGCTATTTACATATAGGTAAAGAATTAAAAAGCATTACACAAACAGTAATGCAATAGAAAACAATAACATAATTTCCGGCCAATCAGACCGCAATCACGTATTTCGCGGAACCAATGGGATTAATTGGTTCTAGAATGGCAAATTAAAATTACGTACCAGCCGCAATCCATATTAAAATATGCATTCTTTTCTACTGAGTTACTAAAGAAGACTTTACTATGACGTACACAGAGGCAGCACTGTCGTTGCTTGGTTATTGCTATCTGTCATTTCGCATATTTAGTTACCAGCGTTCCATCGCTTCAGTATTCAAAAACACATAGGGTGAAAGTAGCCTAACTGTCAAGGGAATCGCAGACCTTGTTGAATTGTAATGAAACTCCACTTATTAAGTTTGCTGTTGACATAATATTCTCTGTTTTTTTTTTTTAATAAAATTTCTTTTGATTCTCAACCTATCTGTATTTTCATATAATATTAATTACTCACCATTTTGTATGTCCGATGATCAACTTCCAAGTCTGTCTAATAATCTATTAGAATTACACCTCACTTATATACTTATCCCAAGCAATTATGATATCATATATTGGTTTGCCTGTAGAAAAGGTCAACTTTTGTTTTATTTGAATAAGCTTTAGGTCGTAGATTTGACATTTTAATGTAATGTAAAAAAAGAACATGTGTTATTTTAAGAAAAAGTAATGGAAAAATATTTTACTATGCAGATGAGGAAAATGTATAACACCTATATTGTTATATAAAATATATAGCGTTTTTAAAATATTATTGTTTCAGACTACAATACAAAGAGTATAGAACAGTGTTCCATAACTTTACATAGTTCCATGTATAAGTCTAAAATAATTCCAAACGGTAACCCATATTAATCCCTTTTTTTAAAGAGAAAATCCTGCATTGGACACCCTCACAGTGCCGGGGGACAGCGTGAGGGTTATATCGGACTCCTACCGACTAAAATCCCTCTGCCACTTGGCGCCTAAGTCTACACCAAGCTACGGGATGACATCTAGCAAATCTCCGCTCTCCTAGCCATGCGCTTGGGTCACCCGCAGACGGTGAAACGGAGACCGTCCTCTCGGCAAGAGAGATATCTCTCCCCACGCTTCTATCTTGAAGCGGCGGCTGAAACAGTGCTTCACTGTCACGGGTAACCCATATTAATCCTAGGGTAACACATTTTCCAAGTTTCCTTTCTATCTTGGATCAAATTCTAATCAATGTATGTAGGTTGTAACAAAGATTCACTTTTTCGAAGATCCATTAACCTATGTTGCTATTTCTCACAAATTTATCCAATTCTTATGAATACTTCAAGATATATAGTTTTGATTATAAAATTACCGAAATATAAAATTCTGCTACCAGGAAAGCACATTTAATATTTTACTTTATATATGTGAATCAATATTTTGTTCTGTCTGTACATTTTATTATTTCTTTATAAACTTTTGATAGGCGTCTATAAAGGACACTGATCACGAATACGGTGTTAAAAAATGTTGTCTGACTGTATGTATATCTCGTTATATTTGACGCAAAAATGGTGTTATCGACTACGACATTTTGAATACGTGAAGTATATTATTTGATTTGAAATATTATTGACAACCTATACAAATAGTAGTAATATTTTTTTTAGAAATAATAAAATATGTTGATGAAATTAGGCAACGATTTGCAAATAATTCCTGCCCAAAACAAAAAACTCATGCAGAGCCACGAGCAGTTACTTACTAGTGATTATATATAAGCTGTATACGATCAAAAACAATAAAGCAGGGAGATAGTACAAATTAAAATATAAAATAATATAATTTATTTTGTTGATCTTATCCGACATTGATTAGTTTATATTCGCACATACAATAAGAATTTATCATTTTTACTTTCATTTGTTGTATGACACGTTATACCTTTTTTTTTTATTAACATGGGGAAATTCATCATGGACACGCCACCCTCTCAGGGGAGAGAGTGAGTAGTGTGAGACTCTAACTCACTAAAGCCCCACGGTGTAGGGGCCGCCGCTTTGGTTGAGGCGACACGGGATCGTGCAGTGCTATCACCATGTCACCCGAGTGGCCAGCCCAGCGGACGGTGTCCGCCCGGCGTCGTCCTAATAATGGGGGGCAAGCTGGATATACACCAGCCGCCCGCTCCTCATCAGCCGAACCTGTGCAATGCGGACAAAATGCCACAAAATACGGACAAAACGCCGCTCTCTTCCACCGCCTCTGCATTGGCGGAGAGGGTCACTCAGAGAATTTTCCTCACGGACCCTCTCCACCGCCTCCTTCTGCGAGATGACCTCCTTGCAGAAGGAGGTCACTGCATTTCATATTGTTTCGCTGCCAAGCATGGCCGCGACCACGATCGGCAGCGACAATCGTACTCCACCGCCGCAGCCAGAGTACGGCGCTGAGACTTCCACGCAGCACGCTCAGAAAGAATATGCTGCGTAGTGTCCATGTCAGCGCCACATGGTATGCGGCGGCCGGCTCCCTGCGTGCTATCCGGTGCAGATACCAACCGAAGCATCCGTGCCCGGTCAGCACCTGCATGGAAGACACGTCGCACCTATTTTAAATGCTGTTGACTTAGTTATTATTTAGTTTTAACTATAACACAACTTATATTAATTCTTACTGTAAAATAGTGTCTGCCTATGTATTGTGTATTCACGTAAGAAATTATACGTCTTAGAGATAAACAACAAAAAATATTCTTTTTACAAATAATTTAAGAGCAAGCGACTTGCAAAAATACACCCTTGAAAAGTGGCAATGGCCGAGAAATCTACGGTTGTTTATTTCCCCACATTTTTTTAAATATGTGGGTCTCCGGCGCTCTCACTGACCGAACGAAACGCAACAGTGCAAGCACTGTTACTTCACGTCGGTTTTCTGTGAGAGGGTGGTACTACCCCAGGCGAGCCGACCCATTCATGCTGAAACCAGTAATAGTTTCAGCGTAGCTCTATCACCTACCAATAAACCCACATACTTACTACAAGAACATTTATTAGTTTCAGGTTTCTACATTATGTTCTCCTTAACCGTCGGCTCATAGTGTTACCAGTTTAAATTAATTAATGAAGGCGAATCCCAAAAAAATTCGTTGGCACTTACTGGCGCATTCGAACGTGAACACATTGACAACTGTTTTGCGCACGCCAGCATGAGAACTGGGCAGCATTTAGAGGCTTCCGTGTTTAGTCATATCATATCAGCTTCAGCATAATCTAAGTATACTATTATATTATCATTTTATGTCGTCTTAGATAAATTGTCTCGAATCAATATATGGATGAGAGTAAATTACACTTAATAAAGAAAGAGATATTTTGGCTTTAATTTCCAACGAACTTCTGGTGACCTTGTAGGCGTTATTTGTTTGAATTGTGGTTTCAATTTATTTGTAGCGTCCACAGAAGAAGTATGAATTCTTTTGTAAGGTAAACAAAGTATATGGGTGAATGTTATGTCAAATATTTGAATTTAAATATTGATACAATAGTTACAAATAGTTATGACATACGGTGCCGTAATTATAATTTTTGTACTGTGTCAAATCTGGTACTATTAAGTGATGAATAGTAAGTAGCATAGGAAGTGTATGTATATGTAAGCGCATCACTTCAGAACAGCTGCTACAATTTGGGTATTTTTTTATTGTATTTCTATTTGTCAGGACAAGGTGTGTATGAAAGAGAATGTCTGAAAAATCATGAAGAAAACGATGAAAAATTTTGGGTTAAAATATCTCCATATAGGAAATTGAGTGAGTCTGACGAAAGACAGTACAGAGATCTTCAAAAATATTGACATAATTAACTGATACATGTTCAGTTGTCGTTTAGTTTCATTTTTTTCTATATAAAATCGGGTGAGTGCCTTAAGCGCTCCCCATAGTAGTCCGGTGAAACTGTAAAGGATAACAGTGTAGGTCAGTTCGAAAAAATAAAAAAAAAGTTTCCTTTTTTGCGTTTTATGTGAATTGGTTTCTATAAAACGGGTGTAATGATTTGGATGGTATTTCACCATTTAATTTTCAAGTGTAACTAGGTACATGTTATTCCTGACTTTTTTCAACAAAAGAGCTTATTGACGCTGGTTCATTTAGGTACTATCAAGTCGTGCCGAGAGGCAGAGGGAGATGGACCCTGAAGCTCCGTTGGTGCGTCGACGGAGAACAGGTCGTTGCAGGAGGAGGGGCGGACTGTTGTCCCACCAGATGCCTCCGTGACACGCCTTCAGGTGACGAGCGCGGGGGCGCTCGTTACCGTAAAGGAAGGCCCCGTGCGGAAAGAGCACGGCTTTATCCGCTGCTCCACTGAGAGGAGCTTAGGAAGAATGGCTTCCTAAAGAGAAGGGGGTCACCGTTTAACATCCACGGTTTGACCCAAGCGCGTGCCCGAAGTTTAGAGGTGAATGCTTCAGCGATCCCTCAACTTCGGCACACATATACGCGCTGAGCGGCAGAGGGGTTTTTAGTCGGTAAGAGTCCAACATAACCCTCACGCTGTCCCCCGGCAGTGTGAGGGTATCCAATGCAGGATTTTCCCCTCTTAAAAAAAAAAAAAGGTACTATCAAGTCGTGAAATAACCGAACTGATCTATTGCTTTGGTCCGTAGTTTTCTATAAAAGCATTATTCTAGTCGACAAAATATAGAACTTGCAATAATGTCCATTACAATGTATTCAATTTATGTATAGGAATATATCAAGGTATGTTGTTTCATACTGGAATAGCATGCGTTGACAAAGCTTATTTAAATATAATTTAACACTTCAACTTGATTATTACATTATATAAATATCTACATTTGACAAACGTAATAAAGGAAAAAAAATATAAAAGTAAAATATTGTATTATAAGTTATTATAAAATAATATTTTTTAATTCCTTAAAATGTATGCTTTTGAAAACGAAATTATATAAAAATAAAATTAAAATTCACCTTTTCATTAGTAGAACAAATGACATAATGTATTCCGTATTTTTTCTGTAGTCCAAATAAAACAATGAATATTAACAATGCATTTGTTTTATTTTATACATAAATAAACTAAATTTTTTGACCCCCGACCCGCGATTCGGACACGACCTACGAGTGTGCCGGGTCACCTTGAGATTAGAATAACTTTCATTGGGACCGTTTCATACAGAATGTAATCAGTTTTAATACAGGTTTGATTATATAATCAATTATAATATAAGAGTTATTTCTATCAGAATGGTGATGAGCACTAATTTTGATGGTATCTGTCCAATTGTTATTGCATGAGTGGAATGAACGATAATATCTTCTATACTAATATTAAACGCGTATGCGATTGTTTGTTATTTACTTTGAACACTCTTATCTCTAACACCACAAGTCAGATTTGATAGACTATTTTGTGATTTTAAGGTTTAATTATTGCGAAGGATTACAGGCGACTTACTATCAATTAATTTCAAATAAGAACTGTTAAAATTTGGCGTATATAATCACATCTAAATAATTATTGGGAATGCTGCGATACTATAGTCCATTAGAATGTTTGGAGTAGAGTATCATCTTTCTTAATAGATTTCGTATAGTTTCAATAGAATAATGAGGACACTCATAGGTATGCACGATGGTCCTTTCATAATATTATTATAACAATTATTGATTAAAATATACACTAATATATTTTTACACATGTACACGGCGGCCACATTCCGCCGGGCTGACCGCTGGGGCCGCATGGTGATAGCCACAGTACGGTCCCATGTCACCCCAACCAAAAACGGTGGCCGGTACACCGTGGGGCTTTAGTCCGTGTGAGTCGGACATAACCCACTCTCTCCCCCCGGGAGAGTGAGTATCCATAAGGGATTTCACCATGTTAATAAAAAAAAACTTACAAAAACTTAAACGTTTGCTCCTCAATTTCTTACTCCGGCCGTTAAAAGCAACAATAAATCAACTTTTTGTCTAGACACTACAATGAGAATATCCCATCACTCGCATTTAAATAATATGTTACCTACAGAATATAAACGACATAATATAACGACATAAATATAAGCTACGATTTGAATTATTTACCGAAAGTAGTTTTTAAAACTCTCTCTGGACTTGTTTGGTAATTTCATTTTTATAACACGATAAAGTGCTGGCTTTAAAAACAATAATTGAGAAATCTACAAATTGTTGATGAACGATCACAGCTATCACGCTGGCCTATATACTGAGTATTTACAGCGTGATCCTTAAACTTGACAAATTAAAAAAGCATCACTATGATAGGTTTATTGTAAACATAATAGCCATCGCCTAAAACATGTATTTGTTCTAGGACCATTCTAACTAATATTGTAAATGCGAATGTTACTTTGTATAATTGTTTGTTACGCTTTCACGCTTTAACTGCTCAACCCATTATCCTGATAATTTTCATTCACACAAAAAATTACCTAGGGTACCTTTTATACAGAATAAAGTAAAGTTCCCAAAGGATAACTCAAATCTAAACTATTACGAGCGAAACCACGGGCTAAAACTAGTTACAAATACCTAATTAATTATAAATATATGTCACAAACCAATCAATAAGATGTTTGTTTTTTATAAAATTTCTAGATTATCACGAGTGTAGAGTGAACATTCATTTGAATAATCCCTGTAGGTATAACATTATTATGCAACCTTTAACAGATTAATCGTGCATTTCAAGTAATTTAATTTTCATCATACGATTATATTATTACTGGATAGTATTCACTGACTTTCATCGTGTCTAATAAATATTTTCCCTTTATTGTCCTGTCAAATTTTAAAATTAAAAACAAACAGCATACACATAAACACACACACATTGCACGCACACACAGCACACCTAACACTACTAACATTTAACCCTTTCTTCATTTCACACAAATTTTCAAAGATGTTTACTTTTTTATTTTTTTGAGGAACGCCATACGTTGCTCTGGATGTGGGCGCTATTGGCTGCGACACAGTTTCACTAATGTAGCTGATAACGGATCATTTTTATATTGTACAAGTTGTTTTTCTGATTCCAATAAAAAATTCTGCAATTCTGAAAGACAAATGGTTACTTAATGCATAAACAGCGCCACGTATGGGCACACAACAATTTATTTTCGTACCACCGACATTATAGATGTCCGTCGTTTTATTGGACGACATCTTCAATGCTTAACGATTATGCTGCTTAAACTTCCTTTATCGTAGCTTCTAGTCAAACGAGTTCTCAGTAAATTAAAAAACTAAATATATGAATATTGTCGACTCCGTATTTTAATTATCTTCGACGATCGTCCGATACGTCTGCTGTAGGTAATTAAAATTATGTATAGAATGTCCTTTTACGTTCGTCATAGCAACCGATCGGTGCAGTTATTAGCATACTTGATAACCGTGAATACGTTACAGATTCGTTTCCAACGATGAGCGAATCGAATTCTCCTATAGATTAATTTTGTAATAATCGTTATTAAGTAACACCATCTGATGTTAAAAGTGTTATTTCAATATTTATTGTGTACTAGCTGATACCCGCGAATTCGTCTGCGACATTTATCTAAACAAAAAAATAAAAATGTTATAAGGAAAAAAGCATAAGCACCACATCGCTTGCTCCACTTCTCAACGGCATGGAAACACATTTCGCTGAATATGTAACGCTTATAATAAAAGTTATTCCTTTTTTGTGATAAGGAACAAGGATCTAAAAATAATCAACTGAAATCTGTTCAGTTCTTGTCATGGTGGTCTAGTGGTTTGACCGGTGGAATATCGATCCGATGTCCGCAGGTTCGAACCCCGGCATGAACCAACGAATTTTTCGGAATTCGCGTACATTTACTAATTTCAATTGGTAGCATTATCGGCTGACGGTGAAGGAAAACATCGTGAGGAAACCTGAACCTAAGAAGTGTTTTTATATTACCACCGTATGTGGGTAAAAATATAGAACTGTTAATATCTCTGAGTTTGAAATTACCAATACGTCGTGAGTTGGCACGGTGATTATGACCATACTATCCTTCGGGAAGAGGCCTTGTAACCCTGCAGTGGGTCTCTTACTGACTGATGATTTATATCGTTTAATTTATATTCTATCCTAACTAATATATGGTCAATTTAAAAGTTTGTTTGTCACGCTTCCTAACTATAACTTCTCCACCAATCATTATTAAACATTAAATATATATACCGTACCGTATATCGTACATTATCAGGTAAATAGAAAAGGGCAGTGATACGCCAAATCTACACTAACACGAGCGAAGCCATGAGCAAAACCAGTGTATAATAATTGTGAATTAAACTGAAAATAAATTATGGCATGGTGTTTAACTGGACTGCGACAATTCAAAGGCACGCTTAGCCGTGTCCGCGTTACAGGATCAATCAATGTAGGTATATCTAATAATCAAACGGGATGCTAGTCTAGATAACAGGTGTGATTGTAGGTGGTAGAGCTACGCTGAAGCTATTACTCGTTTCAGCATGAATGGGTCGGCTCGCCCGGGGTAGTACCACCATCTTACAGAAAACCGACGTGAAGTAACAGTGCTTGCACTGTTGCGTTTCATTCGGTCAGTGAGAGCGCCGGAGGCCCACATATTTGAAAGGCCGGCAACGCACTTACGACTCCCCTGGTGTTGCTAGTGTCTATGGACGGCGGTGATCACTTACCATCAGGTGACCCATCTGTTCGTTTGCCCCCTATAAAATAAAAAAAATTAAAAATGACAGTCTGTACTTAACTCGATACCACCATACATATTTTGGCAAACCCCTGGATCTCTTTTAGACCCCGTTTCTTGTTCAGTTGTCTAGAGGCTCTCACACCAGTACGATAACGGTCATTACTAATGGAGTAGAAGATCTTTTTTTACTTGTCATTGTTGTTTTTAAATTACAATCTGCTATAAAAAAAATCTACAATAAAAAAATGTATTTTACTATAGAATAAAATTATTTAGCTGAATACATTAAGGTATTGCTGATGAAAACGATGTCTTTCTAATTGAAAGTCTGTGTCTAAGTCTAAGTGATAATATTCCCCAGAATTAATTCTGGCAGGATTAGTTATATTGCCGTTGTAATTGGTATAGAAATGTTAAAATAGAATGAAGATGAGAATTATCATAAAATAAACGTGTTAATATTACGTGGTATTAATATAAAAGCCTCATGGTACTGCTGAAATGCTATTTGAGACAATAGTTTTTTTTTTCAAACTGAAACCATTGATCTAATTTACAGATTCATCTAGCTTGGTGATGAATATAGAAGGTGAAAAGGTTTTATGCGGATTTTTGTATTATTTATACAGTGACTTTTATTTTTTATACATAACCTTACATTATTTGA
The DNA here is from genome assembly GCA_035772565.1 of Antheraea assamensis. Lineage (NCBI taxonomy): Eukaryota > Metazoa > Arthropoda > Insecta > Lepidoptera > Saturniidae > Antheraea > Antheraea assamensis. Next base: position 1,706,951 of record JAQQSE010000060.1, read on the forward strand.
CTCTATACTGTGTAATATTGGGGTTAGCTTGCGTAATACAGTTTGGTTACTATGAACAGGATAAGTGGATCGGAAATAAAACAAGGAGCAGGACTATTGAGATGTCACAAAAAGACCCTGGAAACTTGTAACAAACGAGCCGCCATCTTAAGACATTTTGTAATAATTAGCCACTTGATATTGGTAAAAACAGTTTCCAGTAAAGAGGATAAGTTGCTGAAATAAGACGAGGAAGAATAAGGGAACAGAAGATATTCAGCAGATATGACAACTAGTACAAGGATGCGAAAATGGATGACCCTTGGTTAGGACTATTGTCGTGTATGCACTTCTCTTTTTTATATATTATAGGGGGCAAACGAACAGGTGCGTTACGGGTCACCTGATAGTAAATGATCACCGCCGTCCATAGACACTAGCAACATCAGGGGAGTCGTAAATGCGTTGCCGGCCTTTTAATATATGTGGGCCTCCAGCGTTCTCACTGACCGAACGAAACGCAACAGTGGAACCACTGTTACTTCACGTCGGTTTTCTGTGAGAGGGTGGTACTACCCCGGGCGAGCCGATCCATTCTTGCTGAAACCAGTAATAGCTTCAGCGTAGCTCTACCACCTACTCTGAGATCACTAAATAAATATGCGTGACTTTGACCGCGTGGAACTTAGCAAACAAATTTTTGTTTGGTGTACAATTGATTACTTTAATATATTTTTGCTGGGAATCCTATTTTTTTAGTCTAAAATAACAGTAACCTATATTAATAATTATAAGATCAGCTATCTGCCATTGAAAGTTTCATCAAAATCGGTCCAATCGTTTGGGAAATTAGATTAGGTATGCAAAGTGTATTTAGTTCTTGACTTCACAATTATTTTGCTAACTTTAATATGAAAATAAAATTAAAATAGGTTCCACATAGAACCTATCTATCTATCATATAGTCGCATACGTGTAAAGTGCAGTATCATTTATATTGTGAAAATTATTCAATAAATCGATACACAGTTTCGCCCAAGTAGCTTGATGAAACGCTTGTTTGAAAAGAATGCGACCTGAAACCAAACTTTACAAAAAAAGAAAAAACAATAGCATAATAATATAAAGAAAATAAATCTTAAAAAAAAAACTCATTGTTTGTAATAGAAAGGAGATAATAAGGTCGTACCTCTCCTCATGAGGCCTACAATTTATGTCCCTCTGCTCCACAGGGCGAGTTTATTATAGAAATAATTCATAAAACGCGTTGTATTAACGCAATATATTCAACACTAACGACCCGCCCCGGCTTCGCTATGGGTGCAATGTAGTAATATGACTTCATATGTATATAAAAAAAAATTAGAATCACATTTTAGCTCCCTAATATTTACAGCTTATCAAAATCTTACAAGCTACGTAAGAATGTTCATACAAACAACTTTTCTTTGTTACTCGTCATTTACCTTTGTTACACCTTTTAAGGTAATTAAATCATATACTTTAAAGGGTAGTTCCGATCTATATTATACGGCCAATACAACTAAAGTATTTAATTCAATAATAATCGATTGAAGAAAGATAATTCGTCATCAAAACTTTTTTTTTTTTAATGTTATAGGGGGCAAACGGACAGATTGGTCACCTGATGGTAAGTGATCATCGCAGTCCATAGACACTAGCAACACCAGGGGAGTCGCAAGTGCGTTGCCGGCCTTTTAATATATGTGGGCCTCCGGCGCTCTCACTGGCCGAACGAAACGCAACAGTGCAAGGACTGTTACTTCACGTCGGTATTCTGTGAGAGGGTGGTACTACCCCGGGCGAGCCGACCCATTCATGCTGAAACCATTAATAGCTTCAGCGTAGCTCTACCACCTACAATACTAGTTAGTCTAAGAACATATGTACCTCCTACGTTATTTTAATTGAGTGCAACAAAACGACTGTACTGTATCGAATATTAAATACGTAGCAATTGAAAAATAACGGCGACCATCGTGAGATACACAATTCATCGGCAGTCACCAACGTCATGCCAACGTACGAGTATAAGCCTCAATGCTACTCCCATACGTGCGTGTATCGGCACGAAGCTTTGTCTATGATCAGACTAAATGCAGATGTGGGCAGATATTATCGTTATGCGTTACGAACTATCGGATTGCGTGACGATACACGCAGCACGAAAACTGGGCCGGCGGTTTCTACACACATCAAAGGAACTTGGAGAAGCTAATTTCGAGTTACTGTTGAAATGACAATGGTGTGCAAACGTTATTCTACGCTTTTATCGGAATTAATTTTGAGGTTACTTTTTAGCGGCACAAGTGACCGAAGCTTCGTCGCGCAGGTATGGGACTAGCATCACAGTAGTTAGATATGTACAAGATTATCTCGAAACATGATAAATCAAAAAGGAGGTGCTGTGATAAAGTTGGAACATGGTGGTACCGATAGAGATGGGTACAAATATCCTCCTACCACATGCCTTGATTAATTATGCCACACTTTATAGGGTTGTACCTAACGTGTGGTGTTCGCGATCCAACCGAACGTTATTGTATTATGTTACCAACCATTAGAAAACTTAGAACTTAGCGAATTAATCCACTTCGTTGCTTAGAACTCCAATGTTTTGTCCATGATTGGTTATGTAATATATTCTTCTCTGTTTGAGGACAGTGAATGTGCAATGAAACCCATTTTAGGAACTATTATTAAATCGACTTTTTCAACCCCATCGTCCTAAGACTAAATCAGGAGAATTACTGATGAAATAGCGCTATTAGTTCATTTTTTTATACTTTATAGGTTAGCATTTGACCACAATCTCATCTGATGTTAAATGATGATGTGACCTATGATGGTAGTCACATTAAACCTAGAGGGAGAGTGGCTCTCAAGTGCGGCTGTCGGAACACACCAATGGGTGTTTGGCGACGGATTTTCAACTTGAGGGTGGTAGCTAGCCAGGCGGGCCTAGAGAAAGCCCTACCACCTCACAAAACATATACATCACATATAACATCGTGGCATCATTCGAATAAGTTTGGGCCAAAATGTTATGACAAACACATATATTTTTATAGATTAAGGGTTCACCCAGATGAGAGACACAATACCTACAGATCGTAAAAATACTAGACCGTAATACACCAAATTATAAATCTGAATGAAATAGTTTATTTCAAGGTATGTGACACTTTTGTATCGTGGCCCTTGGAGATGACGTCATAAACGAGACCAATCGACCACATATAAATCTCAAGAACTAATAATATAAATAATAACTCGAAATCAAAAACAGGAAAAAAAACAACTACTTGACAATTAAGGTCGTATAAAACTTACAACCAGTATTAAAAACTATACAAAAGTATTTTTATTATTTCCCTAGTTTTCGATTTGTAATTCAATTCTTGACATGAATATATAAATAAGACGTATTCTCCAGAGGATTAAAGAAAATATGTACCAACAAAACGAATCACTATATAATTATTATGCAGCGGTAGTCGCGCGTATTCAAGTGGAAATTATAAATCACTCCGAACAAAAGCGCAAAAACCATTGCTTAGGAAGATGTCATAGACATTCGTAATGCACAATAAGATTTTGTATTCAATAGGCTTATTTATGAGGAACCTCATGTTGTGCAGTGTTTAATAAGATATCATTCAGGCTACTGTTTATTTGCAATCTTAACAACTTATTTTCTGTTAATTACTGATTTTTTATTATTTGAATATAAAATATAGTGTATTACGTCTTTCGCTTTGGTCAAGACTCATATATCTTCTCAACCTTATCCCTCCTAAGTATGTAGGGCACAACATGTTTTCCTTTTCCACTCTTCCCTGTCAGATGTCATCTCAATATTCACACCTTTTATACGCTCCATCCATCCACTCTTTTTTCGGTCTTCCTCTACCCCTATATCCGCCCACTTTTAAACTCAAAGTTTTTCTTATAACATGACTTTCATCTCTTCTCATAATATGTCCGTACCATGCTAACCTATTACTCCTCAACTTCTATGTCACTGATGCAGTTTTCAAACTTAATCTGATATACTCATTCTTAATCTTATTCATTCTAGTTATGTCACACATCCATCCTAACATTCGCATCTTTGCCACAAGTAGTCTTCTCTCATCTGTCTCTTTCGTAGCCCAGCACTCAGATTCAAATATCATGTTTTATTATATACTATATACCTTCCTCTTGAGTTTCAAGGGCATTCATGGGTCGCAAGCTATCCCAGATACCTTTAGGCATTTTATCCACCCTGCATTTATCCTATTCCTCACGTTCTTGTCTACGCCATCGTCGTTTTGGATCAATGAACCGAGGTACTAGAGTTTAGAGCAGGCTGTTATGGATACATCATTTAAGGCTATGTGAGAAAAACTGTATGAACCTCTGAAGGCGCAATACAAATGTTCTGTGTTTGTTGTACTAATCTTCAAACCAACATTCTCCAGTTTTCCTTGCCATTTTCCCAGCCTACTCTGGACCTCGGCAGTATTTTCTCTGTCAAGAACAATATCATCAGTAATCAGTATACACCAAGGTACTTTCTTCTGTATATCTAATATTAACGCATCCTTAATAAGAAGAAATAAAGAAGGGTTTAGAGCTGCAATAAAATTATATACTTGTTTCCCTTTAAATTATGGAAATCTTCGGATGGCTTACTCGACTGCTTTATTTATTTAAGGACCAATGTTTTAATAAACATATATATACCTACACAAATAATTGAAAACCATGTATAAGTTTTCGCATATATCTATGTGATATAGTAGATGTAGATATATAAATATTAGAGGCAAAGTAAAATGCCTTAAAAGGGTTTGTTTATTTTTGGATATTTGTATTATACAAATCAATATTTGTATCACTAACCAATTTATTTATACTAGTGGTCATCTAATGGTCGACCGTAATTCATTAATTTAATTTAAAAAAACAAAAGAGTATAGAATTTCGCTTAGGAAACACAGGAGGAAGATGTAGTGAACTGTTTTGTTTCCTTCTATTTATAATATATAGAAGATTATTTTCTATTTTAACTAAGTACGATTTTGACTACTGGCTATACACCATTTGATCCCCAACAAACTAAAAGAGTCGTTAATGTACGGGTCCATCGACATTCTGTGGAGTTGTCGCAATGTATACGGTTGATATCTGAACACAACAATCCTAAGGGTGCTTTACACCTAGTAGTACATTGTGATCTCGATCCAGTCTGACACAATTGTTGTGCCCTACTCTTATAGTTCGAAGACCACCTAGAACGTCCTCTGCTCAAAAATTATTTTCGTGTAACTCCAATTATTTATGCAGCGCACGCCGTGTTGTCTATCTTTCGAACGGCCAGTTTCTTTAAAGCTTACTTGAAACTAATCGTTTAACTTTGACCAATTCGAATGATCCGTACTTCATTACTGAATATTATAAATGTCAATCTGAGTTGTTTGTTTGTTACGCTTTCCTGCCTTAATTAATCAACGGGTCCCCTATAACCTTTTACATACACGTTGTCAGTAGTACAAAAAAGCAGTACCGTTCACGAGGGATCGGCTAAATTTACATTAACGCGAGAAAAGCCGCGAGCAAAAACTAGTTAAAATTATAAATGAACAAATTTGGCAGTATTGTTGGATTTTCGTTACCTTTTCACACAAAAACGACTTAAACTAGTTGATATGAAATTTTACAGTAACATATTTGAACTCTTGATGACGTGTCATGAAACGTCATTCTGTCAATTGATTAATTTATTCGCTCATTTTCTGTCGTAGTAACAACATTATACGAGCCCCTGGATGAATATTTTAATAAGAACGTGTAAAGTTGATTTTGCTCGTGCAATATGCATAGGCGATAGTATAATTCATGTACTCCTGCCCTTTTATTATATATTATCTCTGTGGTACCCATATCTCAAAATTACTTTTCTGTGATTGTTCTTTGTCGTGCCATTTTGGATTATTCTACTTTATACTGAATATTTGGCAATTAAGTTTAAACCGTGTATTTGTCACACTTGACACTGGCGAAATTGCCTACATAGGCAGAGGCCATACGGAAAAAAACAAATCATTTCATTTGAAATTTTAAGAACAGATTTTATATTTTCTTTATATGTACATAAAACCAATATTCCATTTTAATACATAAATTGGCATAAGGTTTGTATTGCCTGTGTTCAAAAATAAAATTGAAATATCTATTATTTATTCGGGTTAATATTAGAAACGGCTGAATCGTTGTTGATGACACTTTTATTGGTGGATATACTGTGTACCTATCCACTCTCTCTATAGGATCTCAGCAGTAAATAACATAATATGACACTAGAAATGAAAATTAGTAAAAGCCTTATATGAGATTAAAACAAAATGACAAAATTATAAAAAAAGATAACACAGACCACCATTAATCCAAATAAAAGACAAAGACTCAACAACAGAAGAACTATCACAAGAACAAAGTCGCGGGTATAGTCTAGTTTCAAACAAATTAAAAAACATTTTGAGCTTTCTATATTAAATTGTACAATGTGCGCGCTAGTGTATTACGTTTGTTATTAAAATATTCGGTCTATATATTAAAAAATGAATTAAAAACAATAAAAAACAGCCGTTTTGCAACACACAAGCGACCACCCACGACTTTGTACGTTTTATTTACGTTATAAAATTCTATATTTTCCCATATATGGTGCTACTACAACGACATTTCTCTGGTTTAGGTTTCCTCGCAATGATTTCCTTCACCGTCAGTCGATAATGTTACCAATTTAAATTAGCAAGACAATATAGTGCCACAATGGTACGCTTAGATCCGTTGCGGTCCGCGGGCAGCCGATGTAGCATATATCCATCTATTAGTCTCTGGACTGGATTTCTACTTGGTATTCTATATCCTGGTGGCCACCGTTTCTTTTAATTACTATCGGCTACAGTGACGTCACGTTGACGTCTAGGTACAGCATTACAAAATATATTCAAGTAAATTCGACTTGGTAATAGCTATAAATTGAATAAAGTAGGCAAATGGTTTTCTCGGCGTATTCAATGAGAGTTGAAATCGAGACCGGTGGAGCGATATAATCAGAAACCAATTCATTCTAATTAAAGACCCGTTCACATTCAAATGGCTGAAGGAAAATGCGATTTCTGCGAACCATCTCTGAATTTACGGATGGTTATTTATTTTCCATGTGTTTCATAAGCTTTGATGTTGTAATAACAATAATATACAAAATTTATCAGTGAGTTATATTCTGAGATCGTCTAGTTTTTCAGCCTTCTCACTCACCACTGGTGAATTTTGTACTACAATTAAGGACCAATAAGGTCGATTTTCACTTAACAATATACAAAAGCTTCTAAAGCCTTAGTTCCCTAAGTGGTCCAGGTGGACAGGGGTCCACGGGAGATTCGTCGGGGTCTACGTTGGTGTGACAAAAAAATTGGGGTTCCACAGTTCGTAAGCGGGGGTCCACGAAAATTGCCTTCGAAAGTGAAGAACTAAAATGTTGGCCTGACTTCACCTATCAATGTAGGCAGAAAATATTTTATGAAGCTCAGCAACTGTTACTTTTACAATCATGCATATTCCATTTTCAGTACAACGCAAATTCCCATAGTTAGATCTAATCTCCACATTTTTTGTCGAGTTTTGGAAATATGGTAGAAATGTAGTTATAGAGAGTCCATCGGAACCAACTAAATTTTGAATGTGATCTATGAGAAAAAAAGTCTGGGAACCTCTGTTCTAAAGCTCTATATTCATTTTCCAAATACATAGTTGTGTTATATAATAAATACACATGTGTTAATAAGATATCATACTTGAATTGAGAAACAATTACAGTTTTTAATACACGTCTGTCCATGATTACCTCACGACATGTTTGTCTTTTTCCTTAATTTTTTTTTTTTCGAGCTGAACGCACTGTTGGCTCCGAGGCCTCTACAAATTCACCGGACTAAATCTTACATAGCTATATATACTTCAATATAAGTATATATCGATGTCAATATTGAAACCATTATACCCTTAACTAGACGATTGTACTATTGCATTAGTATCATTAGTACAGTTTGTACTAATGGACGAGTACTTAAATACGTCAAAGACGGGCGACGGATAAGGTAAGCGATATTTCGCTGACTGCTTGCCTCCAAAGTTCGGTGAAGATGCGAAGGACCTATCAGACCCACTCAGTGTATTTAGTTCGATAAAAAAGGGAAAGGACATTTGCACTTTGATCGTCGAAATGTTCACAACTCGGTATACAATTTGTAACTACCTTCATAGTTTTCAATATTCTATTGGTCTTTGTTGATTGCAAGAATCATTGAAAAAGGCGGCGTCACAATGAATGACGTCATTAATGTAAGAAAAATAAAAATTACTTACAACTTATGTAAAAAACAATATAATTTAAGTAGTCATTAGTAGTAAATATAAATTATGAAGCGATGATGGCCCAGTTGTTAAAGTGTCCGGAGACCACGACGCTCGACATATGCTCGAATCCTCGCGAATGAGCTGTAGCATTCGGTGAAGTAAAACATCGTCATTAAATGTAAGTATTGTACGGTAGGGCTTTTTCTAAGTCAGCTTAGCTACTAGCTACCATCTTCAAATTGAAAATCGGTGGCAAGCACCTATTGGTGCGTTCCGGCAGCTGCACTTGAAAGCCAATCTCATTTTAGGTTAGGTATGCTTACCACTTCATACCACATCGCCGTTTAACATCAAGTGAGATTATTGTCAAATACTAAAAATAATAATAAAGATAGTATTACAATCAATAAACATTAAAGTATAGACGGATAATATTCAAATAAATATTTTTATTTTAACAATCAGATCAGAACATAAAACGAAATTCCCCGTATTATTAGAACGGTTTAAAAAAATGCCTAAACGTCAATACAAAAAAATATATATAGGGCATATAAAAGCGAGCTCCATATCTCATCACAAAGCCATTCGAGTTCATTACGTATTCGTCCGTAACTGCGGAAAAACTCTCGCCTACACGCTTTTCATTTCAAATTGGCTATTCAAAGCGAATCAATGATATAAGCGGTTAGCGTAAATGCTGGTACATTCAGATATTCCTATTCAACTGTAAATGATGTGGATTCGTGAAAAACTGGATGCGTCTAAGCGATGTTTTCTCTTTTTTTTTCAGTTAAAAGTTTAATAAAAGTATTTGTAAACGCGTAATAAATTATTTAACAAATTTAACCATAACAATTTTTTTATTTCAGTTACTAATGTTTCGCTTTTTGTTATTACTTTATTTTTTTTAGGTCTACGTAAATTATTCACAAATAATAACAAACGTTGATGCTTGCAAAAAAACGTAACAGACTGTCAATATTTTCCAGGCGGGGGTAGCAAATAAATTGTAATTCAACATGCTTATTTTCTTTGTTTACGCATGTTTACTCAAACTTAATGCTTACAGCTTCTTATATAAATATATATACTCGTATATACATATTAATAAGGTTATTGTTTATAAAAAATTATAGATAAATCATAAAAGACTGTTGAAATCTTTTCGCGTCCTCATAATCGCTAGTTTAAATAATAAAGTATTAACTAATAAGAAATCTTTACAAGAAAAAGAATACAGAACCAAAAATTAAATTACTCATCCAAAATTCACTCATCCAAGACTTCGACACAATTGACATAATTAGCGATGAAAATCGAAGCGATCCTGGCTTCAGTAGAATCTACATAAATAATATTATTATTGACTTACGTACAATACCTATGGTTTATCCAAACAAAAGTAATACATGAATTCGGATATACAATAATTAATTTTTAACCGGTATTCCCGTTAGAATAAGGTCACGTTATATGTAACACGTGTCGCTCTATATTTTCCATATTCATTTGTAATTTTCGTTTTTATTTTGATACTTTAAAAATATTAATTAGTATTCAACGACAAACTTATCTAATATTAAACTGCGATACGAGAGCACCAAATTGATTTAGACAGAATCTTAATGATGATTCCTGTAGAAGCTCGAACACGTATCCGTCGCAGCTCTGTCCACGCGACACCTAAGTAGGTATCAGCCGATTAAAGGTTATTGTGCAGCACGTCACTATACAAGTAAAGCATCATATATCAGCGTTAAAATACACAAGCAACGCGGCGAGCACAATGTCCAGTTTTTGTATATATTCAAAGCTTTGAGACGGACGTGTTATAAACACAACAGTCTTCAAAAGACAGCGACAAGCGAACTTTTAATGGGGAGTGTAGTAAGCACCAACATACAATACCTGCCTCGTATGATTATTTGTCGAAATACGTGGGCCGATTAGTAGTGCGAGGGTTCGTACCCGTGATTGGTGATTAAGGATCAATTGGTGAATCGGCCCAAACAATTCCTTTACACAATACATTTCCACAGTCTATTATATGTTCTATGAAATATAAATTCATCCACATTTGACCCTTAAAGTAAATCAAAAACTACTCAAGTAGGTTGTAGATGTGAAGATTATGGTAACTGAAATAAGAAGAGTAATCCAATCAGAATTAAACTTTAGGCCTGTTAGAGTCACATTGATTAGGTATAGTAACAAACTAAATTTAACATAAAATATTCCTAACCATTTATTGATTAAACCTACTTTATATTTTAGATATCTATACCACATATAAATAAAATTGGAGTGTCTGTATGTAATATCAAAATAACAACTTTTTACTGATTGGATATGAACGTATACACGATACTGATAACAAAAATACAGTTTTTAAAATTTTTGTTTGTCTGTCTGTCTGTCTGTATGTTCCGGGTAATCCCCGAAACGGCTGGACCGATTTTGACAGAAACTTCACTGAAGAAGAAGAAAATAATATGAAACTGAATATAGCGAGATCAAAAATAAAAGGTCTTACAAGCAAATTTCCACAAATACATGTGTTTCGAATTAAAACAAACAAAAGGATACCTGGATACTCAAATTCATTTCGTGAATAAGCTACAACAATATATTGCGTAATACAAACTTAATTACCAATCATTTCTATGAATAAGGTATTTATTTGATTACCTACAATTTCTATACAAAATTTTGTGTCAGATATATTGTACGTACCTTTGTTATCCTTGTAACAAGAAAACGTTAGGTGTGTCTCGATTTTGCAGGTTAAATTAGACACGGACTTAATCAAACCCGGGCAAATTAATATTTCAGTCTGTTGGAACTTGCTGAAATTATAGTAGGCAATATTCTCTCGCAAAACATTGGGTAACTTGCGAGGATTGGTACAATTTTGTATAGTTGGAAGTGTACGAAAATAAAATGTACCATATTTCATTTAAATACTGCTGTTGAATACATTCGTTCATATTAATAATATTTTGACGCTGGCTCAATGGTTAGCGTATTTGGACACCACCTCAATCGGCGTAGGTTGGAATCCTTGCTAATGAGCAGGAGCTTTCGGTGAACAAATAGTGTGATGAAACCATAGCATGGTGGCAGGGATATTTCTAAAGCGTTTTTATGTCGCCAAGTCCGACAGCTGTATTTAAGAACCAGTGCCTCTGGCTTTAACGTGCTTACTATATTAGACCACATCATTTAACATCAGGTGAGATTTTGGTCAAACTCGAAAATCTACAAATTATATGAAATAAAACTAGCTCTTTCCCGCCCACATCGTTAGGTGTAAATTAACTTTAGAATTATGTTGTGACCTGTGTTGTCATTTACGTCTAAATGTAGGTCCGCATTAGACCGGCGTTGTGTAAAAATATTACTCCAATCATTTTTTATTATGTATGTCGCATTACAGTGCTACTGCACTACACACAGCTGCGCATACCAGCAGAATTACGTCCAAAAAAATATTCTGACGCGCAGCGACGCAACGCGTAGCGCATCGAAGCAAGCGGCACGTGACGCCTTGCATAGTTACATTTATTATTTAAAACATGCTTTTCGCTTGCTATTATTTAATTCTTATAAGTCTCATTTTGACTTCTAATATATTCTTGATTATGCAAATAATATATATTTTAGCTATCAATTGTTTTTTTTTGTTTGAACTGGTTTTATCAATGTCTTTTCTTTTACTGTAGCTATTTATATACCTTAAATTACAATATACAAATTTAATAGTAATAAATATACCCTAGATGGCCTAGGTACGAGTTATAGTAAATCGTCTCAATGAAAAAGCACTTAATTGTTCCAACGTTCACGGTGATTGGGCAGACACTCTTGGAGTTTATCGATTTCATATACATGTATTCTAATCTTATACGAAATGACATAAGGTACCTTTCATATATGTCTTTATATATATATAGAAGAAAGTATACAGCGTATTGGAATATACCTTTGTGTCGAGTTTCTAAAGCAATCGGTGAAGAACTTTTGCCTATTTAAAGTTTACAATAAAAACAATCTTATTTATAACGTAAATTCTAAGGAGTATTTCGTTTTCACACAAAATATGAAAAGCTTGTAGTAACTTGTGTCAGAAAAAGAACGGGCAGTTTACGATTGATAATAAAACAATGTTTTCCCTTAGGTTGGACACAATTTAAACTTTTATTTGGAGTTTTAAACAAATATTTAAACTTCTGTCGACAAAATGGAGATGATACACATTTTTATTAAATTAAAATGCAAAGACGTCGAGGAAAATCTATTACATAATAAAATCACAAAGTAATTTCGTGTCTCGTGATACGGAGCGTACATTAGTGCGACAGGTGCAAACGTTGCTATTTCGGGTCCCTATTAATAACATTACGACATGTAATTACATTTCGACATAATGTAGTTTTCATAGCACTTAAACGCACTTTAACATAATAGTTTCAACTCATCTAATTCGGCTAAAAGGTGATTGATTGTAAATATAAATATATTTTTAAGAATCTTAAATGCCGAGAAAATATGAATCTATTAGTAATTTATTCATATGTTTATAAGGTTAAATATCGAAGATTTAATTGGCAGTTTGGAATTTCTTTGTCTGGAATGAATTGTTGGAATGGAAAGTTGTGGAATTTGTAAGTCGGGTCTCAGATAACATTTATTTTTGTTAGTATTTGTTCTGACTTTTTTTTATAAATTATGAAATGAAATTATGTAATGCGATTTTTTTAAAGCGATGATATCTCAATAGTAGGATATTTAAGCACGTCTTCGATAAAGAAATCAATGTCATGAAACCATAGCATTTTTAATATCCCTCTGGTTAGCTACCATCGTGAAGTTAAAAATCGCATAGTATATAGGTGTTTATCCGACAGTTCCATTTGAGAACCAGACCTATCTATATCCAATATTAGGATGCGAAACGCTAAAACCTTTAGAAAATATCAAGCTTTTTTAAAAGATCAATAAAAAAAAATACAATAGCTATAAAAATACCTATCTCAGAATAAATATTTCACAATGTAGTAGTGTATATATATACATAAATAGAATCTCTGGCAAGAACCAAATTGTGAATGTTTTGATATATTTAACTTTCGCTCCTCCGATATTATGGTAAGATAGATAATAATAAAGATTTTATACACGTACGACTAATTTCATTTTACTTAAAGAAACTTCGTACTTCAACATTACGAAAGACATCTGTACAAACTGCTAACTGTTATACCTAAACCAAACTTAAGCCATAACGGGAAAACCTTTTGGGACTTAAGCGTACTTTATCTTCTCATTCACTCTTAACTGACAATAACAATTAGGGGAATTTAACTTTAATTACTTTGTAAAACGTCTTCTTACGATAATTACGAAATATTTCAATATGCTTTTGGTTTCAATATACATATATAATACGACATAAGCACCCGATAGTATGCTTTCAAATTTATACACTAACCAATTGTATTTTAGATACGATTTTGTCGTTTCAGATAATAATGTAGAATTTCTACTTACACTTCTCTATAAAAGTAGTGAGTCATGGAAATTTACACGTCGCATATATCAACTATGGTCTCTCTGATAATCTCCTGATACGAAAGTATCTAGTAAAATCTCTACCACATAGCATATTCTTTATGCTTAATCATTTTAATTTTTTTACGAAATTGCTCTTTATCTTTTCATTAGTCATTTTATGGAATCCAACACATAAGTCTCATTCTATTTCCATGAATAAACCTTTACTAAGATTACAGAATACCTACATTTTTAGTTTTAGCAGTGGTATATTAGTTGTGTTGTTCCAAAATGGTATGGGTCTCTGTGTAAGATATACTAATCTGGAAGATATTCAGTGTTTTACCAACCAATTCTAGTGAACTTTACTCCATTCGATATACAAATTTTAATTTCAGTTGGACATAGTATGGGCATGTGTAAGGTTATGTTTTACACACAATTTATTAAGTTAATGAACACTAATAAGATCAGATGAGTAAGAATAAAGGTTTTAATAGTTGAAAATTAAATCGAAATACACAGAATAAGAGGACTCGTGGTATATTTTAATGCGCAGCTAAATGCGACGAAGCGCGAAATGGAAATCTTTCTGGATCGTAACAGGCTGCCTTAAACTGCATACCAATATCGAAACCGTATTTAAAAAAGGCAAGGAATATGCTATCAGAAAATATGTATTTAATCCTGGGAAAAAAAGAGAAATTTAAAATGAAAAAAGTATTGCAGATACAAAATGTTTATAAAACCTATAACAATTTCACATTCTTAATTTATAGCTCTTTAAAATATCTATCCGTAGGGTATACCTAGAATCAAATGTATCATCAACACCACTACCTGCAATTTAAACTCAATAAATGCTAGGTTTTCTTTATCTAACGGCATCATTCTTCATTTGTTTGTCGATTTCGTATAAATAATTATCAAGTCTTTAACAACGTTGTCGACATACTGATTCAATTCACTGTCCGATTACTTTTTTATTCGATTTTGATTAAAACTCTCTACAAATGGGTAGTTATTAAGTATATCAAGTATACTATTGCACGGTGGTAAGGCTTTTTTTAAGTTCGTTTGGCTAGCTACTACCCTCAAGTTGAAAACGAGCACCTGTTGGTGTGTTCCAGCGGCTGCACTTGACAGCCAGTCTCCCTGTAGGTTTAGAGTGACTGCCATCGTAGATCAGATCATCATTTAACATCAGAAGAGATTGTGGTCAAACGCTAACCTATAAAGTTTAAAAAAATTGTATGTGTACTTATGTACGCGCGTTAGAAGTTATACTTCTTTGGCGTAACAAGATAAAAATCTTTGCAAAAATTTTATCCTTCGCCTTATTCTACGTTTGTCGGAAAAACGACACTAATAATAGAAAAAAGGTATTTAATACATACAAACTTTTTTGAATAAAATATTGACTATAGCTAACTATAGGGTGTCGGTTTTTCGTGACGGTGTGCGCGCGCATCGTAAAAATTTACTCTCATCAT
Organism: Antheraea assamensis; assembly: GCA_035772565.1. Lineage (NCBI taxonomy): Eukaryota > Metazoa > Arthropoda > Insecta > Lepidoptera > Saturniidae > Antheraea > Antheraea assamensis. The sequence goes on from JAQQSE010000060.1 coordinate 1,722,412, forward strand.
TTTTCCCTAACGCGCCAAAAGAAGTATAACTTCAAAAATACATATGTATATGATGAACCCAGTATATAATGTAGAATTATTTCATTTTTGGTTGGTTGGTCGGTTAAACATCATATTGCGACTATCAAATAAAAAAAAATAAGTACGAGACACGTTTCTTTTAATTTATATTACAGAGGTAATCCAAATCATTTTGGTTTATTTTTATCTTAACGGTACAGTTCCATATGCGTTAAGTCAAAATAAAGCATTTATTATCTCTATATCGCTCAGCAACTCGTATTTGAAGTTGTTTGACCATCATCGTATCATAAAGTGGTTCTAAAATTAGTAACAACTCTCATATTCATGATCCGTGTTCTCTTAGCTTTTTGTTGTTGTTGAATATTCTCATTACATCGTTTCCAGATTAATCGTTTATATAACTTTCGTTTTTAAATCAAACATTTCTTCTTTTTCTCGATGTTTATCAATACCAAGTAACTCTAAGGAGATGATGATGTAAGGGAAGTTAAACTGGTGGAAGATGCGTATTCGTTTATGTGATTTCTGTATCGTTTAGTTTTGTTTTCTCGACTCGAATGAAAGCTTAAAAAGTACAAAAAATAGGTAAAATTATGTTGCATTATGACCAGTGGCGGATTTGCCCTAAGGCCCAGGAGGCCCGGGCCTAAGGCGGCCAGATATTAGAAGTGGCCAATCATGAAAAAAATTCACTGATGATAACAAGAAATAACTAAAAGTACGTAAATATTCTAAAGACTCGCGCACATTGTGGTGGGTTGAGTAGTACTTACTACATAGCCTGGGGCCTAGGGCAGCCAAGACTGCAAATCCACCACTGATTAAGACTTACACTATTCATGCAACAAGGTTTGAAACAATCCGACTATTGATTTTTATATAAATAGAAATTGATTCCCGATAGACTTGATTCCCGTTCCTTACAAAACTCTGTTAAAAGTTAATATTATGCTAACGTGCGAAATCTTGAATTTGGAGCTGTGGAAGCTCAGAACGCGTGTACCAAATATTAATTCAATATGGATAGTCATTTGTTAGTCCGTAAAAATGTCCATAACCTACAAAAAAATATTATAGTACATTTTTTAATACTACATAATCCCTGCTTACTTTTCATTTACCTTAAACAATAGATTCATCTTTTGTAAGCCCATTATTGTTACAAATTAATTATCAAAGAACTTACGATAAATACGATTGAAATGAAGAAAATGACCCAGTATAAACAAATACCGATCAATAAATTGATAAGCTTTATTGAAATATACCCGTTATCAGCTGAACGCGAGCACTTGTTAGCGAAGCAGCTAAATTAAAAAGATACCGAAGTATTTATTAAGTAGGAACCTTGAATTATAACTGTACACTCTGAGGACCTCCCCAGTCGATTAAGTTAACCACCGCATAAAAGGCATAACTTAATGCGAAGAACTTAGATTGTTTGTCCAATTTATTCCTAAGTTTTATCAAAATCTTGAAGACATTATAATACTTAAGTAATGATGTACTATCTATTGTTCGAATATCTTTATGTACAATTTTTAGATATTATTTTCTCGGTATCAGATACACGAGTTTACGAGTTATGAAATGATAATATAATAAATAATCGACATTGTTTGTATGTGCTATCGTATACTAAGTAGCTAACGCAAATAAATTCGACGCTGTCGACCTGCGCATAGCACATGCGCAATGGGTGGGTCGGGTCCACCTCAGTGAAACCGCGACACAACGTAGAGCTGCTCTGCAAAACGACGCAAATATTACAATACGTTCATCAAAGATACTCCAAAATCTTTAAACTTGCATTAACCGTGGAATTTTGAACGATACCAAACAATATCGTACCGATTGCGAGTAAAACTACACACACGCACGCGTGGGTTCTTACCAAAACAAACCAGTGCTTTCGGATGTAAACATGAACGAACGTAAGATCTTGCTTTTTATGCTCGCTTTGATTATTTACTGCATGTATAGTGTTCAAATGTGGCTTACAAAGGAGAATATTCAGGAAGATAAAATCAATAGCCTTGACAAAATACACGATACTGTATCAGAACTAGAACCGAAAAATGATAGCCAAATAAAGCCGGAGACAAAAGTTAAAATCATTCCACTATTTCTAAAAGACGCATGCAGTATTTTAGAAATATTCACTGAGAAGCCAGATATAAAACGGAAGAGGAACATAAAAGAACTAGAGACGGATAATAACACAATTACAGTTATTGGTATTACCGTTTTTCTTCTTATACTGACAATTAATGCTATTCTTGATGTATTAAAAGTCAAAGAAGAAGAGAGAGCGAGAAGGAAATTGAATCCCAATGGTGAACGTAGACAGTCGTTGGCAGAATTTGCTAACAAGAAACCGTTTCGACGTGAATCGAGTAAGTTCGGGCTACAGTTATTCCAGATAGCAGAATCGTTTGTCAGCAATGGAGACGAAAACAAAAGTCGCAGGACGAGCCGACCGTACGTAAGAGGCGAATCCATAAATTCATACCTCAGTGAGAAGAAAACCCCAGTGGAAAGGTCAGCACCAGCGTCCATTGGTGAAACGCCAGCTATAGAGTCAAGACTTACTAAGAGGCAATCCGTCGCTAAGCTCTTTGGTATGTTTCATCGTAATTTCTATACTGTGCATATTAAACTATCAAATAATACTTAAATATTATTTATTCGTTCATCGCAAGTGTACTGTTTTATTAATTGATTGATAAAATTGAATGTTAAACGTTTTAATTTTTCAGTGTCCTATCTCTTCTCTCACTGTTTTAAATTCTCTGTTTCATAACAAGGTCTGTCTGACGACTGAAAAAGACTTTCAGGTAATGGCCGTTGTTCACACTTGTTTATAGATTACTGACACAATATTATTTTATAATGCTTACAGTAGACAATGTAGATTTTCGGTCTCTTCGTTTAAATTGCTATTAATATTTATTGTACCTATTTCTTGTATATTGGATTTTAAATGCATGTTTTTTTTATTATTTATTGTAATAAATAAATCATCGTTAATACGAAATTAATAACTTCTATAATTGGTTATACATATATGACAGTATCAAGTATTACAATAGTTGTATCATCACTACATAGTATAAAAGAAAGTCGCATTCTCTGTTCCTATATCCCTATGTATGCTTAAATCTTTAAAACTACACAACGGATTTTGATGCGGTTTCTTTTAATAGATAGAGAGATTAAAGAGGAAGGTTTATATGTATAAAAACATCCATTAAATAATGGAGAAATACTGTTATATTTGAGGTTACTCCAAATTAAACGTGTGCGGGCCACGGGCAGTAATGAATAAAACAAAACTACTGGATCGATTTTAATCATTTTTTCAGTGAATGACATAGGCTATATATTTTATGCCCATGCGAACCCGGAGCTGGCCGCTAGTTACAGTATATGTACAAATATACTATTCTATCAAAGTCCACGTTCAATTCAGAATATTCAGCGTATAATTTTCCGAATCGCTGATCAAAGGTCGTGTTCCTAGCCGTTTGTATAAATATTTGCAATAATACAATCAGCAGCCTCAAGGGTTGTGGGAGACTTAGTTGTATACTAATTGGCTTTAGATGTAACAAAGCCGCTTACGGGTAATGTCTGAGCATCTTATTAGTCGTGTGAAGGTAGATAGATAGATATCGTTGGTTTTCGTTACGTATTTTGATGTGAATCTAGAAATCATTCAATTTATACGAAGTCGTATGAAAATTATTTTATATATCAACAAAATTCTTACGAGGTAATTGTTACGCTTTTTTATCTTATATTGTAGTGTACATACAGCACATTAATTCCTCTAATACTATGTCCTTCTTAAAATGCATTCTGTTATTTTCAAAAACCTTCTATTCATTTTAAACGATTTTAAATATTTAAAACAACATTATAATTATACTTTGATGTAATTGCTATATCACTTGCCACTTTGCCACTGTTCAATATTTTAATTGTAAAAATTAGATAAAGTATATAAACTACTTCCTGAGAAAGTCCCTAAGAACGTCATGTATGTGTAAAGAATACCACATCTATGCAATAACATACACTCTGATCGTTTAGTAGCCCATATTCAAACATACTTCTTTAATCTTTCAGAAACATAGTACCTATTTATAATGTTTGTATTGATAAAACTAAAGCACGTCAGTAGCCAATAAATATAAAATCAAAAACAAAGAAAAAAGGTTGAGAAACAGAGGACAAAGGTGTAGGCATTTAACAATTATACTTCTATAATTTCGTATATAGATGACAGACAGTATACGTTATAACAAAAACTCATGGGTACAATTAACAAAATTTACAAATTGTATAGAGCCTTACAATGAGGTACAATTTTGATTTATATTTGTTTGTATTCAAACATACCGTTTTTTTTTTTTTTTTTTAATTGACATACACTGTTGGCTTCGTAAGGCCTTTACAGTTCCACCGGACTACAAAGATACACCGTGTATTTTACTCGTGAGTATATATAGCATATAGAAACTGTATATTAGAAAATATAGATAAACAAGTAAAATTCAAGTCTGTTGATGCAGTTTAACCTCCGAAATGGTGTGACCGATATCATTGAGATTATTACTAGTAGATAGAAGACCAGAGTTTTTACGCTTATATTATTGCGCTTGTTTTCGTAGAAGCTAAACTGTAATAACAAAATTTAACGGCAGCAACTTTGATTCGGTAATGACAACATGCAAAATAAAAAAAAAAACCAAACAGACAGTCCTCGATTAATTCACGATCGCCCACGATCATTTTAATTTCTAGGAAATCAAATTAAAAATACAGTTTTAAAGTATAAAAATCTAATTAAATTAAATATACATTAGTCATATATTTCTATCACAGGAGCAAGACCGGTTCCGATGGTTCGTCGCTCGTCGTTCCCCGCGCTGCCCTTAAATCCTGAAGTGCAAGCGTTGATGTTAGGACATCGACAGACATCCATCGACAGCGACGACGAGAGCGATGGAAAAGGGCGCCGTGTCAGAATAATACGTAGATATTGAATTAAATCCCATAATTTCATTTGCAAAAAACATATTTCACTTTAAAGGAATTCCTCGAGAATATAATTCTAATAACAAAAGAGGACTTATGTGACTTAGGAGGTAAACTTAAATTCACTGTTGTATTTACTTAAGTATACAGTAAAAAATCACTTATATGCATGCACGTTACACGAATAAAAAGCACCATGGTATAGATAAATAAAAAAAGCTTACCTGTAAGAAACATTTATTTTCGTTCGGAGAATATTTCAAAGTCGATGCGCTGGACAACTGGATACCTATTGTCAGTATGAAATTAATTAAAAATATATGCATAATTTGTGATAACAAGTCCTTGTGCTTATCAACTATGTACATTCATACTCCAGGAGTTTTAAATATATATACGTATTGTGCGCTCTAGATAAACGTCATTACTATAACTTAGTCTGTAGAGTTATAGTATAAATCTTGCTTTAAAAGTCTGATAAATATTCTTTACAATATATGTGATTTTAAACTATACTACTATGAAATTCTAACCATATCTATTGTAATGTACACATTTATTTACATTATATACAATGGATTATATTGTATACGTACGTAATCCTTAATATTTCCTATTACATTATTTGTAATTTTTCCACAATAAATAAAGCACATGTTATTTGGCATTTAATTTTTACAAATTCCTGACATATATATTTTTTCATCTAAGTTATAAAATGACCAATTTTTGTATTAAATTATAGTGTAACTGATTTTATAATATACTAGCGACCCATTTTTTTTGTTTTTCGAACTGTCGACACTGATGACCTGGCAAGAGCTCTACAGTTTCACCGGACTACACTAGCGACCCGCTCCGCGTTCGTATTGATGTAATGTGGAGTCATAGGTGACTAAAGGATTGAGATTGATTTGTTATTGCTTTTATATTTATAGTTCATCATAGTAATCAGAAGCTGTGTAAAAATTTTCACAGAAACAATATTTTTTGTAGCGCGTAATAATGAAAAATCTGATACCTTCAAAGATTAAAATTAATGCTGAAAAATTATATGCTGTGAAGGGTAATTTTGATTAACATTAAATGTACATTATAACTAAAGTAATTAAGTGAATAAGGATTAAAGCTATATTGGTCAAAATACCGTCGCAAATAGTCAATTTTTTTTGTAATATATAAAAGATAAAAATCATTATTATAGATAACCTATAAGATACGTGGATTTTTTTTGTAGGCATTTTTCACATTTACAGTTTTGTAATAAAAATGTATTATGTATCTCACACGGTTTAGCTAGTGTTATTAATGTAAGCGCCCGAAAACTAATTAGAATACGTGGACTTTTCTCGACTTTATTCAAATATAATATAATGGTCTTACACATTTAAACCTTCCGAAAGAAATTCTCTAAACGATGGTGAAAACTGTATAAATATCAATTGCGTAGTTTAGAAGTTATAGGTAAGGGAGTAAACAGACAGCCACCAAAAATAACTTTCTTTTATAATCTTTATTGATATAGACAGAAGTCGTGGTGATCGAGTGGTTTGAGCACTGAAAATTCGATCCGAAATCCGCAGGTTCAAACCTCTGCACATACCAACGATTTTTTTCGAAATTCGTGTATATTTACTGATTTATATTGGTAACACTAGCAGCTGACAATGAATGGAAACATCGTAATGACACCTGAACCTGAGAAATGTTTTTGTAGTACCATTGTATGTGAGAGTGATAGAACTGTGGATTTCTCAGGTCTGTCTAGAGTCATTAGAATTTCGTAGAGACATTGCACCTCTATGTGTGCTTTACCGTATGTATAATGGAGAGTGTTCTGAAGAACTTCTTGACATGGTGCCATAACCACCCACCGCTGGCTGGCTGCTAATTCACATACCCTAATGTCCAGCAGAATGGCGATAACCGTGAGGTTTTCTAAAAGCTTAATTATGCGTACGCTAGCGTTGTGAAATGGGTTACCCAGCGCAGCGTTCCCCCAGAGTTATGACATGGGGTTCTTCAAAAAGGGTTTAAAACACGCTCTTAAAGGTCGGTCACACAACAGTGATGCCCCTGGCGTTGCAGTTTTCCATAGGCAACGGTAACCATTTAACATCAGATGGGCCGTCTACCTGTTTGCTGCCTTTTGACATAAAAAAAATACGTAAACAACTTCACTCACTTTATTTCTGTGCACATCGATTAAGGGTGAGCGGTAATACTATTGTTTTTTTAGAATTTAAATAGACAATCACAGAATTTTTCCTCATAATTGTAAATTTACTATTCTACTTTCCTAAAAATAACCCATAAACCAAGCAGCAAAGTTACCACCTCGACCTCGACCCAACGTTGCTAAAATTTATGCTGGAAGTGTGCCAAATTGTTTGCTAAATTTATACGCCAGTATTGTTTTTTTAAAAACTCCTACATAAGCTAACACAGTATTCGGATTAGAAGAACACATAGAAATTATAAAGCATCAGGAGCTGTTAACATATTTTTTGAGTATAGTCCGAATTATATAATGCCATTAATTAGAATAGAGAACCAGGTTGTTCATAACACAGGTCTATATTTAGACACACATGCAAATTTTAATACGAAAGAAATTCATTCCTGAGACATATGTATAGATGCCGAGTGAAAATCTTTATAGCAAAGACCTTGTTATAGTTTTAAAAATAATCATGCACGGTTTGTTCACGGTGCGATACAGTCTTCTTGGAACGGGATTGTCGGGAGCTCGTTCTGTATTTACACGTCTTGTACATACTTTACGAGACATCATAATAGCGAATACTTTAAACATTATTCGAGTATAATTACGATTATACCCGTGAAAACCAGAACATGCCAGTTTAATAAAATTAATTGTAAAGTAAAGAAAGTGTCTTTGAAAAAGTAATTTAAACTTTAAAATGGAATAAAATTATCAAACATGGATTGCAACGAAGATCACCTTTCCAGTACAGTCCTCCATTGGAATTACCGCGGTTTCACAGAGTTCCCTATAAATAAAATTCACGGCGAGGAATCAACAATAACCGATATATATTTAAAAGAGAACCTTATATCACGTTTGCCGAGCGATATCGGATTGCTGGAGAACCTAGAAAGTTTGTACCTAAGCGGTAATGATATAGCGGAACTGCCAAAGGAAATATCCAGGTTACGATGTCTGAAGTGTTTGGATGTTAGCGGGAATAGATTGAGGCGTATTCCCGAGGAAATCGGTGAAGTTCGGAGTCTTAAATTTCTTATATTGGACGAAAATGAGTTGTGTGAGTTGCCGTTAAGATTGGCTGAGCTGCGGTATCTACGGTACCTATCGGTTTGTGGTAATTTAATTCATTTTTTTTTATTTGTTAGTCTATATAGAAAGAGGGATGTTGTTATAGATGAGACTAATGAAGTCTAACATTTTTTGACAGATCACCGTGAACTTTGGCACGTAAATGTATTTTGTTTTTTTATTTTTATGCTATCCATTTTACTATAACTTATCAGCAGGTGGCATTGCGTCGCATTTAATTATGTACCGATCAGCGGACACTCACGAGTATGCGTAGATATTTGAACACAGATAACATTTTCGTGCTGTCCATTTTAATAGAACTCGCCATATTTTGATAATGTAGTAACAATGTTTGTTTCTTCAAAGTACACGGAAACTTTTATATGTTATAAACGCAGAGATTCATTCAAAATTACAATTTACCAATTTTTTGTTTAACATGAGGACTTGCACATAGCTTTTATCCCAATAAATAATAACAAAGGCGTGCATAGCCGAGAAATAGATGTTATCTTATGGAAGCAAATTATACAATTGTTATTCATTATACTATGTTTATTTGGTAAAACAGTAGTATTATCAAATGAAAATTAAATGAATAGTAAAAGTGTATTTATTTCGTCAAAATAATTAGCATTTAAATGACACTAAAACACTTCTAAATTTAATACGCTAAGTTAAGTCAACGATATGTGATACAATAATGCATGTTGTAAATTATACAAACATGAAGAAAGACAATAACTACATATTTCTATTTGCCGCCTTCAATGATTGAACTATAAATCAATCTTAGGCGTTTCCTCATTGATTTCTTTGACCTATATAAAGAGGACAGTGATTGCTTTATCGCTGATTTATTATAGCCCATGAAACTGTTCTTTCTTCACTCTTGAATTTCGTTACGCGATTAGTTTAAGTAAATCTCTGTAATTCCGGTTCTCCCTTGCAATTTTCGAGTTCTTTCTCATCGTTCTGGTAAATGGGTAAGGGGGGATGGCAACCAGAAAAAGCGCACTGTTCCAGACGGATAGGTGACATCTACATAAACGCAAGAGAAGCCACGGGCAAAAACTAGTTTTCTATATTCGAGGTATGATGCGATGAAATTAGACAATTACACAAACGTTCAAATATTAACTACTAAAGCTTTACGATGTAGCATGTCGTAAAATTTGGGAAGACAGTGGTTATACTTGGCGCCTCTGATAACCGGATGGTAATTCAAGTTTACAGCTTCCTCATTGAATCGTATGGCCCATTTTAAACAGTGCAGTCGTTTGGCAATTGATTTATGTGCGGCCTAAAAACTGTACATTATATATACCTTTAAATGTTCTCCTAAGATCGTTTGCTATGGTATGTACACGTTTCTGTATGTCTTTCTGGTTCCTTTGCAAGTTATGGCGGAAATGTAAACACACAATTTTAGGACACATATTTTCTGTAACAGCTGAATTTGAGCAAGTTCCAAAGAAGACGAAAATTTGCGATATTCTAAGTTCTTTCATGGACATTATACATGCCAAAAATTTATCAATTTTCTATTAATTGAAGATGTCACCATGTAGATTGCGGGCCTTTACCTAAGATAAATTTTACCTGGTTGTTATTTAGGTGAGACGTTGAAAAGCAGTGTAAAATTAACCTTAGTTATACTTATATTAGGTACATCATAAAGAAAAGAACATAATGTATAAAAAGTTGGCTTCAAAGGACTCTTCCAAGATAGATTACAAAAATTGTATTGTGTTTATTTTTAGTGTGAGAATAGTTTAATTGCATGTAAAAATCTGTTTTCTTTGTTTTGCTTCAGATAACAATTTGCAATGGCTACCTCAAAGACCGGTCTATAATTACCACCACTGTGAATTCAGGTTTTGGAGGAATAGTGAACTGAAGGCACTACCTTACTCGCTTTGGTTTCATATGTTTTACAACCAACAAGCTAGAAGTTTAAATATTGGGTAAGATATAACAATACATTAAATTCTAAAATTTGAGAGTATTTTTGAAAAATCTAATTATATATTGTCGATTTGTGTATCTATATGAAAATTACACAACTGTTGGATTTCTAAATAAACCCTTAAGCATACATAAATACAGGCAATCTAATTACATAAATATCGTGTATATTTTTTTGGTACAAATAACTTTATCCAAATTATTACCTACTATCTATAAACTAATTAAGCATTTATAATAAGATATCATTAATTTTATATAATATAAATACCTAAGAAACCGTATTAAAATATATATATATAAATATACAAATTAAGAAGAATTTTACTTATATTTAAGAGAATAAGAAGAGAGAAGCTATTGCTTGAAATGTTTGGACAACGTAGGTTCGAAACTTTGCGAATGAGCCAGAGATTTCAGTGAAGGATATAACATAATGGTGATGACTTCTTTTGAATGCGTCTAACTAGCAAACATCCTCAAGTTGAAAAACTATCGCCGAACAGCTATGAGCGTGTTTCGGTATCTACCCTTGAGTAGTCCGGTGAAACTGGGGAGGCCTTGCCGGGTTAACAGTGTAGTCAGTTCGAAAACAAAAAAAAGCTACTCTTGAGAGCCAGTTCTCCTCTACGTATAACGTATTTACTATGTTAGACCACATCATTATTTAAAATCAAGTGAGATTATGGGCACACACTAAAACCATTAATAAAATAGATTCTTTTACGTTTTAAAATCTTCTCAAACTATTTTCAGATGCTTGAACATTTCAAACACGCCAAACACTACAAAGAAACGATCGTGCCGACTAAAACTGTGTCAAGAATCTAAAGAGTGGGAACTTTATGTGAATATTCCACCACAATACAATGTTATATTAGAATCAAAGTTATGTTCACCACCAAGTCTATATGAACTTTGCAAACGCGTATTCTATCGATTGACCAGTGATGCGGCCAAAATGTTAAGCGTACAAACTTACAGTATTTATTCAGATAATGTAGTAAATAGTAATAATGAACAGAATAATAATGTTGTCGATATACAAAATACCTTTAAAGATTGTTATATTCACAATATCAATGGTAACGAAGACAATGATGCAAAGAAAACAAAATGTGCTATATTAAAGAACAGTGAGGTAAATAAAAGAGTGAATAGACGAAACAAATCTCACTATGTTGTAGCGGATTTAATAGAGGAATATTATGATTATTTACCGAATTTTCTAAAAGCTGATTTGAGAAACGGACCTATCTCGAGGTGTGAGAATATTAGTTGCAAGAAACCTATATTTGATTTCGTGTCTTACGAATTTTGTTTTGGGTACGTACTTGCTTTCAGCTGGTAAATTTAAAATTATTTTTGTGTATGTTTTTTTTTTGGTGCTTGTATAATTTAAAATACTTTTCTTTTGTATTTCAGGAAAATAAAACTCATAGATAAAATAGACGACGTTATTCTGAGTGCAACGTTTTGTTCTAAGCCCTGTGCGGATGTTTGGAAAACTGGAAAATGTATAGTGCCGTGGACTTTGTAACAAAAACATAACTCAACAATATATGTCTTAAACTAAATGACCCAGTGAACTTCGTATCACTTACATACATCTATGTATCACTACATCAACATTTTTATTTACATTATAAATGCAGTTGTGCACTTAATCAATTTAAAGCTTTCTCATGTACTATTTTTATTTCTGAAACAGATCTGTTTTGTATTCCAACAACACTGACCAAAGAGATCGGAACTCATACTACAGCTAAATTTCTGAACGAAATTATAAAGATTTAAGAAACGAATAATATTTTTTTTTTTTGTAAAATGACAAAAGACATCAAATGCTTCATAGCTAGGAGCAATTTATTATGTGAAAATTAAATTATTTTTCTTTACTTATTATTTATGTTTCTCATCGTTTAAACCTTCCCTGAACTTCCATAAATATTTCGAGATCAAAATTATCCAAATCGGTCCAGCCATTGTCGAGTTTTAGCGAGACAAACGAACAGCAATTTATTTTTATATATATATATGTATATATAGAATAGAAAATATATATAAAATAACACTTGTATATTTTACTTATACATGTAACTTCGTTTATAGCAAATAATAATTTAACCTTCTACCCGCAAAACCAAACATCCATATTTTTGTCGATGTAATTTTTTTTAAGACGTTACGAATTAAAGAAAATCATGAATATTAAAGAAAGGTACATTTGAATTTGAATAATAATATGTTATATTTATTTGTGGTATGTCTTTCTGATAAAAACTAGATTAGTTGTTACCTAAGAAACTATGAAGTCCTCGGTAGTGACTTCAAAGTTTTCTGTACATGTTTTTTTTATATTATAGGGGGCAAACGAACAGGTGGGTCACCTGATGGTAAGTGATCACCGCCGTCCATAGACACTAGTAACACCAGGGGAGTCGCAAGTGCGTTGCCGGCCTTTTAAGTATGTGGCATAGTATTGCTAAAGTCTCAACACAGTATTAAGAGTCTATAATGTCTATAATTGTTACACATATAGTGGAAGACTTTAAAGACGATGATAGTAGCTATTTAACTATTCTCCTTTAGATACAAACGAGGAGAATCCAAGGAGAATTGACATCTGGCAAGCAGATGTTCTCGAAACATGAAAGAAGAAAATATATTACGGCGACCCTACTTAGATGGGACAAGAGCCTAAAAGAAGTTTCTTGTTAAGAAATATTTACATAGATATTACAAAATCCTTTTTCATTTAACTGTCCAGACTTCTGTTATATCTAACCGCGATATGTCAAAAATGTCTAGATTCAAAACGAATTGGAAACATCGCTGAAAATGATGTAGAAACTCGATAATTAGTTATGACAAATAGAAAAGAACGCCTGGAAACTGTCGAGTTCCGAGGATATTTCCAAGGACATCAGTGTAATATAGCACCGGATAAATTGTCCGCATATTACTATTAGATGTGGACGCTTCAGAATTTTTTACTGAATATAACTACAGTAAATCAGAACGATGTTAGAGCTCAGAATATGTACAGGTATTAATTTACAAATATAGTACTAGTATTCTGTAATGTACTATATAATAACAGAATGTATACAAGATTCGATTGTGATAAATTAGTAGATGTTGCCTCGGCAATTTAAGCTACACAGGCCCATGTGATGGAAGCGCACATATGCCCATACATAAGTGCGATACAACTCCCACACTTCGTCAGTGGTGGCCTAGCCCCCACCCTTACTTTCAAGGGGTCTACCATCTTGATAGTCCCTCAGACCGCAGTTGGAGCCAATACCTATTGGGGGAGCAGATGTAGTGCCTGTAAGGAAGTCTCTGCTCCCCCGGCCAAAAAGTGTAAGAAGGAACCATGGGGATTTAGTTCGTGCAAATCGGATATAACCCACCTTTAGCTGCCAGGAGGGGAGGGTAACCGTCAGAGATTTTCACATGTAAGGAAAGGTACTGTCACCACAGACATTTTTGGTACAAAAGAGTAATACTCCCTCTCCTGCTTGTAGGTCTTAAGAATTTGGTTAGTAAATGCACTAGAACACGAGAAGTGTTCCAACTACTGCGATAGCGATTCAACTGTAATCGGCTGAAGTCCTATTTAAAGCTATAACTAAATATTTATGAACCAGTAACTGTTTTAATAATGATCTTAAATAACTGCTAATCACTAATTTCATTTCGTAACATGTCATGTTGCACCTCTGTTCAGTAATAGATCTGTGATAAAACTGCGGTCATATTTGAATGTTAATAAAAATTGTAGTACGAGTACGTACTAACCACGTAATATTAGGCGAAGCGATAATGAATCAGTTGTTAAATTTTCGAATACTGCGTAGATCGACGGAGGTTCGGATCCTCGAGAGTGATGCAAAGCTTTCAGTGTAGAAAAACATCGTGATGAAGGTAGAGAGCTTAGTTAGACTCTGGATAGTTGGTGACAGTCCAAGCCGAGACGCACCGTGCGCCCTTGTGCCGGTTGCCTGTATAAAATCGGCTAAGTAACTTAAGCGCTCTCCTTAGGAGGCCGGTGAAACTGTAGAGGCCTTGCCGGGTCAACAGTGAAGTCAGTTCGAAAAAAAAAAAAACATTTAGTTAAGAATCTGAATGGCTTTATTATCCTTTATATTCTTTTACGACTATTATCTTTGCATTTCTTATTTCCAGGTCTCATGCGGCCCTCTGCGAGGAAAGATATCGCCAATTCCTGCACTATCCCCTATCTATTCATCCATTTAGCAAACTACGATATTATTTAGAATTCATTTTTTCCATGAGTATGTTCATATCGAATATATTTGTCGCCTTCCACTTCTGTACAAATAATGTGCATGTCAATGTAAGTAACACATTGTATTTTAACCACAGACGGGAACGGAACAATTTTTAAACGATTAATTTAACTGAAAATATTATCATCATAATTGAGGAGTAATAGGTTAGCGCATGGTACGGGCATATTATGAAAATAGATGAAAGTCGTAGAACAAGAAAAGTTTCGAGTTTGAAAGTTGACGGATATAATAGTAGAGGAAGACTGAAAAAGGTGTGGATGGATTGTGTGGAAAATGATATGTGTATAAAAAGTGTTACTACTGAGGTGACATCTGACAGGGGAGAGCGGAAAAGGAAAACATGTCGTGCCGACTCTACTTGGGTGGGATAAGGGTATTCTATATATTCTATATTTTACTTGGGGGGGCTATGCAGGCCTAGACCTGTATCACTGCGACCAAGTTGATCTATTGTGATCGCCCCACAATGTTAAAGCTCGCTACCTAATCCTATGGCATTTATGTACTGTAGGACTTTTTTGGCAGGGAGCGCTTGTACCTCATACGGGAGCAATACATGCTTTCCCAGAATCCGGTTGCGTGTAGGCTTCAGTGGATCACATTCACACAAGAGGTGTTTTGGGGTTTCATCACTGCTGTCGCAGTATCTGCACTCTCTTGTGCTCTGGACACCCATGTTATACAGATGTTTCTTTAAACAGCAGTGTCCAGTGAGTGATCGCACTAGAATCCGTATCTGATTCCTACTGAGCATCAGGGCCTCTCCCGCACTACGCTGGTTGAATGCCCTGATGAGTTCTGGGATAAGGGTAAGATGATGATGATGATGATATACATTATCGTTTTGTTTCAGGACTTTTGCAATATCGTAATGATAATATTGGATATTTCGTACATTTTCAATGTGATGACAAATGTTTTCACCGGTTACGTCGAAGGTGATTCACAGAAATACGTGGTATTGGATTTAAATAAGATAGCCTGTAAATATGCGAGGACTTGGCTGATTGTCGACCTGTTGTCTGCCTTTTGTTTCGTCCCAGAACTAATCTACCTGGATGATGTGAAACCACATTTAGTAATGGTTTCCATGAAGATGCTGAGGTTGCCTGTGCTCCTGATGTACGGAAAAAATGTTATGACAGTTTTGCGGATTGAAGTGAGCTTATTTATGAATTCAAAGAATACTTCTTGTATTTAGATTCACTGTAAAGTTGTATTGATTTGTATATATTTATTTATTACATTACGATTATTGTATATACTTTAATATACAATTTTTTTTAATATACTTTACAGGTAAACGTTTTGACCACAATCTCATCTGATATTAAATGATGTTGTGGTCTAAGATGGTAAGTCACGCTTAACCTAGAGAGAGACTGGCTCTCAAGTGCAGCTGCCGGAACACACCAACAGGTGCTTGGTGACAGATTTTCAATTCGAGGGTGGTAGCTAGCCAGACGGACTTACCACCTAGGAAGCCCTACCACCATGCTATGGTTTCATCACGATGTTTTCCTTCACCGAAAGCTCCGACTCAGTTGCTTAGATTCGAACCTACGTCCTTCGACACTATACTATGTCCGAACACACTACCGACTGAGCCATCATCGCTTCAAAATATACGATACAACTATTATAGAATAATCGATATAATTATTATATCTTAAGTTATTTATTATATTATGATTGTAATACAGATATGTAAACAGACGACAATTGAAATATTCATCCTAATCGTGTCGTATTTGACTTGGAATATTATTTTCAATTCACAACGGAATACTGGATTGAAGGTAGCTTCACTCCGAAGAACGTTCGAAATTGTTCCTGGTTGTCTGTTGGGAAACTGTGGAACGCGACAACAAGTACGCGTTATGTTCATGCTTTGGATCGAGCTGGTAATGTTGTGCAAAACTCTTTTCAATTTATAGGCAAATAACATAGGTATGCGTCAAGTTAGCAGATCATTAGATCAGTAGATATTAGCGCAATCAAAGAATAATCTATAGCCTAAGATATTTTCTAGTAGGTACTAACTAACTATTATGTCGCAGGTGCGCCTCATCAGTTCATATCAATAATTTCAAAATTGGTTGTAAAGTAGAACCAACGTTCCCATCCGTGTACTTGAAATGCAATCTTTTTCTAAATTTATACAACTAGTATAAATTAAATTGATAGATTTATATATGGTAATTTCAGATGATACTGTAATAAAAAAATACCTTATGACCATGGCCGTTTGTAAATAGAATTCAATGCAGCGCATTGCAGAACAATCAACATTCGGACAGAGCCGGATAATGGCTATGGTCTATGGCCAAATGTTATTGGAGATCCGTTAGGTTGCAAATAATATTAAAATAAGTAAAGAAATTTAGAGAAATCAACAATAGAATCACCCAATAAACTAGAAGTTTAGTCCGGATGCTACGTCGTTCGACGTAGCTTTGAATTTTATAGTGTGTCGAAGTTTTCGGTGAAAAAAAACACGGTAACCGAAACAATGTGTCACAGTAAAATTTTTATGCCCGCCTGGCTTTCTAGGCTTAGCTTATAACCCTTTTATGCTACATGAACACTCAACATTTGGAGGGTTTATAGAAAACCCTAAACCAAATAAGTAGTACAGAAATATATTATTTGTTATCTGTGTTATTATGCCCGATATTAGAAGGTAATATTGATTGTATAATTTAAAAGAAAACTCAATATAAATTATGGTTTTAATTTTTTTCAAGTTGGAATGCTACGTATGAATTCGAATTTAAATCTTATCAAAGAAGACGTATGTTTTGAAGATTTCTACATTATTTCTTGGATTATTGCTAAGGTAACATATAATATTGTATATACATGTCGGAGAAGCGTTATCCTTACGGTCACTCATTGTGGACATCAGCAGGGAACCTATTAAGAAAATGAACACTTTTAGGTTAAAATAAACTATTATCGTGAATCACAATAGGAGTAGGTACTATTTCCTTAGTAGGTAACTCAAATACACAGTACAGTTCCTAGGCAAGTATCACTTAAGAGTGTTCAGAACGATATAAGGTTTTTTTTTTTCGAACTGTCTTACACTGTTAGCCTGACAAGGCCTCTACAGTTTCATCGGACTAATAAGGGGAGCGCTTAAGGCACTCACCCGATTTTATATAGGCGACTAGCACAAGGGCGCATGGCGCACCTTGGCTTGGGCTGTCGCCGAATATATCTGAATATATCCCGAATTTTACTAGCTAAGTTAAACTAAGCTAACCTATCCAGATCATACATATATGAGTTCGGGGATCCGATTAAGAAAACACTCCTTTTTATAAACGTCATCCACCCAATCTAGACTCTGTACACGTCACTTTGACGTTTGTGTGTTGTTGACATTCCATACTCATGACCCGGATGCGACATATACATATATTTTGATGAATATTTTAATTATGAAATGTAAATAATTTTAGCTCCTGGTATTACACTGCGCTTTGAAATATATAATATCGTTATTCGGTTCAGAATCCGCTAGAGCAAAGTACTATATTATGACGAAGCAGGTGGAGAACTATATGAAGCAGCGGAAATTTCCACCAAGAATCAAAAACAAGATTATGAAGTTCTACGCGATACGTTTTCAGCGTAACTTTTTTGTGGTATTTTCTTTATTACCGTTACTACAGCTGATGACAGATTGACAAACACGGTAAAATTTCTCGTCAGTCTCTTGGCGGCAGGGCACGATTCTTTTCCAGGTTTAAATTACAAATTAGTATATATTTCGCTTTGATATTTTACTGGACCTATTATTCAACAAGAAAATGCTGTATTCCTTTGACTCAATTAACATCTCTGTGTCTCCGTTAATCATATAAATACTGCCTAGGCGATAATCGAAGCAGCAGAATTGCAGTGCTATTTGATGTGAAGTGGTCACTACAATCTATAATTATGTACAGCCAACTTCAAGAGGATCGCAGGCCTGAGTCCAATCGTAATATTTTTATTATTATGTGTTACGAACCACACTCTTCGGACGATTTATGAATCAGGAGCACTGTTGTCTACAGAATGGAGTATAACTTTTAAATTAAATTATATATACCTACAATTTTGTATGTGCTTTAAAAAAACCCTTTTAATTTTACTGATAGCCGTCCAGTGCTCGAAATTCGACCATAACTGCTTTTTCGTTTTTAAGTCTCAAAATACTACCGAGGTTTTTTTATGTCAAAGAATGCCATTTTTTTTCGAAATGGTATATTTTTTTATTAACTGCTGTACAAATATTGTAATAAAAAAATAAGTGAATAATAAAATGATGCATATAATAAATAAAAGTTTTAACTGGTCGATAGTAGGAAAATACACATTTTTTTTTATTGATAACCATTAATAGCTACGGAGGAGAAACCTATTAATATATAAAACACAGATATTATCTAAAAAAAGCCATTTTGACGTAAATGCTTGATAAAGTATAAAAAAAAGTAATCATACATATTGTACTTCATAGGTATGATCGAATAACTGTTTCATAGGAATCGCGAATGCTTGAGTGTGTCTCCGGTCAACTAAGAGAAGACATAATATTGCATACAAGCAGGCAATGCGTGAGCGAATTGGAATCTCTGAAACAACTACCGAGAGCATTGCTTCTCGAAATCGGTCTCAAGTTGCGAGTTGTGATTTTTATCGCTGGTGATATAATTTTTAAGATTAATACCGTTGGTAAGTTACCGTTATCGAGTTCGAGAAGTGTTTTGCATTTAGGGCTTATATCGGTAACAATGATGATTTCAACGTTTTAGTTGACTCATGCCCTGAATTTATTATGCTATATTTACATGAATGTGACGAATTGTCTGTGTTTAATAACAATTTGAAATCTCATTTTTTGGATTACAGGCTATGAGTTATAATAGTATTTGATTGATGAAGGCGTCACCTTGCGCGAATTCATCATTAAAAATTAGGGTGGATGTCACTTCGCACTTCCGATTGGAATTGTTTGGCCGCTGTCACATCTTACTGCAATAGAAAATGGTTGTGAAATAACTTAAAGTAATTAAAAGTCGTTGTGGTCGACGGTTGAACTCGATGTTGGCGGGTGGTTGAACTCGACGTTGGCAGATGATTGAACCTATCGTCGATTTCGTTTCTTTTTTATTTGTTTACATCTATATTTTTTTTACAAGCATATAGCAATAGTGTTAACCGACGACAAGGTTCTACCATTCGCGAACGTCCAGTTTAACCGCCGACCAACGGCATCTTTTAATTACTTTTAGTTGTTTCACAACCGCTTTCTGTTGCAGTAAGACGTGACAGCGGCCAAACAATTCCAAACGGAAGTGCGAAGTAACGTCTACCCTTTTATTTTTTCGATTTGACTACACTGTTGACCTAGCAAGGCCTCTACAGTTTCACCGGACTACTAAGGGGAGCGCTTAAGGCACTCACCCGATTTTATATAAGCAACGTCTACCCTATTTTTTTACGGGTTATAGGGTGGTTTATGTGTATATTGTTATTGAATTAATTTCAAAAATGTTGAATTACTCTCAATGTAGGTAAAACAAATTTCGTATGAAGCACGATTGTTATATAGAGAGCTGACTACCTAAGTGTGCGAATATGCTAGCACGTTCGCATAGGCATTAACAGTTCAAATCTTCTGTGTAATACTTGGTTATAGTCGGGTCCGACACTTCTAAGGGTCGTAACATGATGTTATACAACCTTTAATCTTAAACAGGCTACAAAATGTAACTCATGGTTCTAGTGGTTAGTTTGTTCAAACATAATTATTATAATTTTCTCAAGTTTTTGAATTTTCTCCTTACAATAATGCCGTATATTTAACTCTATTTTACATAGGTTTTAAAACCCTCAGCCTAGACTGGCGATAAACGTAACACTCTGATAAATACTAGCCACTGCACAGGTACAATCGCATAGTGACGTGCATCATATAAAAGTAAGGCTAATTGTAATATTAGATATAATGTTCCCTCACACTGGTGTTTGAACAAAATATCACAAACAAAATTCGTCTTCTATCAGCCGCTTATAATTGATACTCTCTATAGGTGACTGTCTCTATTTCATCGACAAAGGAACCGTAGCCATATACTCCGAGTCGGGCAAAGAGATATGCCATTTGGAAGACGGAGATTTCTTTGGGGAGATCGCCTTGGTTTTGCAAACATCGCTTCAGAACCGCTTCAGCCGTGGCAGTTACCAATTGTGAACTTTTTAGATTCGATAAGGAAGATTTCGACAGCTCGATAGCGTGTTTTCCGACAGTTTATGAAGATATAAAGAAAATTGCCATAAATAGATTCGAGAGGACACGCGTTCTGGACGAACATCACAAAACCGAAATCCAAATGAACGAAGAGCATAAGTATAGAGAATCTGATGAAACTCATTAAATTGAAAGACTCACTTGTGTCATTTATTACCGAAACAGTTATGTTAGTCAAAGGATTATAGGACATAGCAATTACGTTCAACTATTCTAAACGAATATAGGGTAGATTTATGTCTATGATACTCACAAATCATATTATCAAGACAATAAACGGCCGCGGCCGCAGATGAAGTCGCGGGTATCGACTAGTGCAAAATAAAACCAAAAATTAATTTAAAATTATTCACTTTATTTAAAAAAAAAAACCAGCCACCGTTTCTAAGCGGAGTAATTTCAAGTATATAATAATAAAAACATCATTATAACTCAGATCCGATAAAAGCCACTGATTTTATCATTAATACAATAATAAAATATTATTTCGTTTCAAGATAATTTCGTTATATTTCAATTCATTTATATATTAATTTTATTTTTCACAACTCAGATGAATATGTATTTCGATTTAATTAAAAAAAAAATAAGGTCTGTAAAAATCGGTTTTGCGAGCGATAATTTTACGTGATAACATCATAAAACATTTATGCAAAAATTGCCTACTTTTTGCCTCAACTGTTGTTGTAATAAACAATGGAAACCACATTAAATTTTCACTCCACTTTATAAACAGTTCACATGTAGGGTGTGATACGCCACAAGCTGAACGGTTAGGCCGATCGCGGCTCTCATCGATTGTTCCGTGCTCACGCTTGCACGCTCGTCTCCGGTGGAACGTGACAATGGGTCATGCGTTTTCGTGCGTGCAGCCGGCGTTCATCGATTTATAAGACGTTATCACGTCATAATTCAACCATGATTAGACAACTTCTATTTGGAGTATCACCATTTCAAGGATACTTTTTAATAAAATAAACACAAATTATAATATATCTTCTCATATTTTGTTCAAATATTCAAATTTTTTCCTCCAAATAATGCTTTAAGAACTTTAGAATTATTATTGAGATCATTTTTTTCTAAGAATAAAAAAATAAAAAATAGCATTTAACGTTCAAACAGTATAAGAGAGCTCAGTAAACACATGATTTTAGCTTGACATCATAAAAACTTGACGTGTGTCAAATTTAGGTACACTGCATGTCAAATTAAGGCCATGTGCCTACTGCGAACAATTTCGAAACAATTTAAATTGAAATGAAACTTATAGACATAATTATGTATTGTCATATATTTTAAATACATTCCGTGCCTCTGTTAAAATTTCTCTTTACCCTCAATAAATAAAAAAATAGAGTATCTCATAGGTATTTTACTATACAATTTTATTTGATTCAGAATTCTTAAAATCAAGTTAAAATTTGTAACTTACAGGTATTACTTATATAACTTTAAAAACGGTGTCACGTTTTCGTATTTAAAAATAAAATTGTCAAATTTACTCAAAAATATACTTAAAAGCTATTTATTGTACATAGAAAAATAATAAGCGACTCTTGATTCATCGAAACTGTAAGAACAACTTAAGCGTAAAAGCAATGTCGACGCGAGAGCGACGTCACAACCGACCACTAAACATGAGATCAGTAGTCAACGAAGGAATCATTAATATGGCTCTGATATTAAAAATAAACTTTATATATTTACATCACAAAGTGTTTATTACGTCGACTACGGCACTCTCGCTTGACGTCACTTCTCATGAGCGTAGCCAGGTTGAGTAGAGCGGAGGCGTAAATATCCGTCTATCTGTTCGACTAGTCCCTTTGCTGTTCATCTAGCCCCCTTGCTGTTCGACTAGCCCCTTTGCTATTCGACTAGCCCCCTTGCTGTTCGACTAGCCCCTTTGCTATTCGACTAGCCCCCTTGCTGTTCGACTAGCCCCCTTGCTATTCAACCAGTCCCCTTGCTGTTCAACTAGTCCCCTACCTGCTCGACCAAACATTTACATTTCAATTTATACTATATTTTTTTTATATTTGACCCCCCAACTCTCAGAACTGAAGCCTGGCTACGCCCCTCTCCACCACATCATAAATCTGGACGATACAACAATTCAGTCGCTAATATTATGATAAATCCATTCGATTACAACAGTCAACATTTATAGGTCGTATAATCTTTTTAACACTCGTTTCGTTCACTTTTAACTTTGTGCTTCGGAAAGGAACTTGAGCTTAATGCTATGGAATTGGAAAGTTACTGCTATGAGTTCGTAATACTCACGGTACTTGATAGTAGGTTCCGTTTGTCTCGTATGGACCTATAGCCCTGAAATCAGAAGGACAGTTTTATAACACTTTTTTATGTTAGACACAAATGATGTATTTTAATATTTTGATTCATATATTAAGGAATCAAATGTTTCCAAATTTATTCAGAGGTTTATATGATAACAATAAAATGCTCGTCGATCTGAGCGATAATATATTTCCTACTTTTAAAGGCATTCGTTTAAAGAAAACATTAATTATATCGTCTGTGTCCCCAAATCGCATTTGTTACACCGGGCCATACCTCCCCATGGTCCTGGGTTAAATACGCCAGTTTTAAGCAGTTTTAACGCCATCGGGTTAAATACACAATGACATGCAAAATCACAGCTAAGAATCAAGAAACCAAGACAACTTTTTTTTTTTTCAATTACTACACCGGAGTAATACTTACTGTTGGCTATACGGCCCATACAGAAGCGACCGCTATGATCTAATTTGATCGTGAATCGAGTGTTTCACACCGGTCGACATGTAGAACAGTACACAGGGCGTTTTCCACCACGCACCGAACTGGACGACTTCGTCTGCACTCACCGGCGCTATGCTGGGATTAACCAACAGAATATTATATTCGTATTCGTTTGGAAACACTAGTAGATTTTGTCATCAAAACATTTTTTATATTCAACAAAATTGCTATCATTTTGTAGTCAATTTGGTATCATACGATAAGATATATTTTGACAGGAACTTTTGCACGAAGAATTTGTTTCAAAGCGGGTTAGAGAAGAGAGGGCAATAAATTAATCATAAAATAAAATATTTTAGCGACTGAGGTTCGCTCGGCGGTTTTAATATTATTAGTTTTAGGATTATCTCATATAGCGCCATCTAACGACATTTACAGGTACCAGTAGCTTATCATCTTTTGGCAAATATGCAAGTACCAGAAAAAAATTCGAGATGGTGCTATATAACATTGTGAAATAAAAGAAGGATGTAACAAATGTTTTTTTTTTTAATCGCGTTTTTATAGGTTACGCATTTATACGAATAAACTTATAACGCAAAACCATATCTGATCTGGAAATTTGATTTAAATTGTTAGAGCCGTTTCCGAGATGCACGAAATAAATTTATATATTTAAGAATGACACGTTTAAAGTGAAAAGATTCTATTCGCATTAGATTTAGGATTAAGGATTAAACATACCATAGATCGTTGAATAAGTACCACTGGGGTTCGTTATCCTTCACCGATGTCCGTATGTACGCGACCAAGTTCCTCGGAGTGTCCTCGACGCAGACGACGGCCGCCGTGAGCCGGTACTCCATCTGCGATTGCGTTGTAGCGTGTTTCTTCTTGTATTTGCTCATATCAGACCTGTTCACCGGTGAGCCCTCGAACGAGTGCTCGACCTATAAACCCGTTATGTATTCATTTTACATGAATGATTCCCTTATTATCATATACAGATGAGGCTGGACTTAGAGGAAACGCGGTCTAAAAATATTTGAAGAATGTGTTGAGTCTCTATTGCTGTCGCACTCTATCCGAACTATCAAATAGAATACGAGAAAGAAAAGTGTAGCTCGGCTGAATTATACTCGTATGAGATACACAAAAACAATACATTTCATATTCTCCAGTTTACTCCCCCAAAATTAGGCTGTTTTTTATAGTTTTTTCAGAATGAAATAGGAAGAACTTTGGCTATGACTTGTATGTATTGCTATTGTTGTTTACATTCGTCAAATTTCTTTTCCAGAGCTTGAGTGATTTTGGACAGCTATTATTTCTTATAATAATTAATTTATGGTTAAAATTAAAACTAAAATGCATGTCGTACTGATAGATATAGATTATACGAGATAAAAAAATGCCCTCTAGTATCATTATTCAGGTCGGAAACGAGGAGAATACGTTTATGTATATACGTTGGATGGAAAGCCGTTCGCATTTCCTCTTAATGTCCGAACTAAATAGAAGTTAGTACATCATTTCACTTGTTTATTTAAAGTAACTAACGATTTAATATTTTATATAACATTTCTAGTATGAGATTTTCGTTTAAGAAATAAAATAAACATCGGATTAAATACTTTATGGATTTTAAGTATAAAAAAAAACTATGTTACCTTATCATTAATTATGACGTCACCATCGGACTGTAATCTGATGAGTAACTGATGAGGAAGCACACAGTGCGTTTCCGGCGTTGGACTCTTAGAAGAGCTAGATGATGGACTGGGCCTAAATAAATTGACATAAAAAATAGTATAAAACGAAGCCCCTATTTGCATCCGTCTTTGTGTCATTCTTTTAAACAACGCAACGAATTTTTATATCGTTTTCCACTTTTCTTACTACTGTATAGATAGATTTCAGAGTCTGACCACAATCTTATCTGATGTTAAATAACGATGTTGTCTAAGACGGTGAACACGTTAAGCTTAGAGGGGAAATGGATCTCAAATGCATGTGCTGAAAGACAACAATAGGTGTGTAGCGATACATTTTCAACTTGAGAGTAGAGTAGCTAATGAGCGACGGTCTTAAACAAATCCCTACTATCATGCTATGGTTTCATCACGATGGTTTCCTCTACCGAAAAAGTCCCGGCTCCTTCGCATGGTTTCGAGCGACGCGTTATCCGCGCACGGTAACCAGGAACCAGGGAGCCAACATCACTTTTTAGTTAGTAAATTTCTTCAGAAAGGATTGCATGTATAATACTTGCTTATGACATTAATACATAGTGAAGAAAATTATAGACATATAGGTAATCATGTTGTAAAAATATTTGTCCGGCGTTTACATTCTTAAAGCTGGAGAAACCTTACAAAGTTCCTCAAAACGGAGTATATACCCATACTACGTGACCCATGTTTGACAATTCCCCAAACCCCTTGGTGACTTATCCGTAGTATATGAGAAAACCCGTCCCCCCCACCTCTAGTAGTCATGTAGTAATACATAAATACGGTTATACGCCTCCACCCTGTGACCAAGCGTGGTACTTTGAAGACCTACTTCTTCCCCTGAACGGGTCACGTAGTATGGGTATATTCCCATACTATACCACCACACGACTTTATAAAAGACCCATTTAGACATAACCCACCAGTAACCATTTTTATATTATTAAAAAAATAGCTGATACCCGCACCGACTTCATCTGCGTTGTTTATTATATTAACAATATATTTTATGTACAGTAGAAAAAGCAGAAAAAAAAACGGAAATCAAAATATGGTCTGCTTATAAAATTTCTTTAGTATGTTGTAATGCTTATAAAAATCATAATTTATTAAAAAGTTAAATAATTTATATTACATAAAAACTTTCCTTTTTTTAATTAAGGACCATGTGTCGATGAAGTAAAACAAAAAAAAGAAATTTATCTAGCAGTTGTTAAGTGACGCTCACACAACCGCATATCTCTATCGTGTTATTTATATAAGAAGATATATGTAGATAGATGTATTATGTAATACAAAATACTGATAAATTTAATTCCATATTGAAGAAAATTAAATCATCGGTGTCTAATTTAAGTACTTACCTATCAGGATGTTTGAAATGACAGCCCGGACGCGAACAATGCAAACCGTATCTACACGGTTTGTTGTTGCTGCCTCTCTTCACCTCTAACTGTAAAAAAAATATATATACTGTCCGCTTATAAACACTTTCTGCTGGGCTGGCCGCTGGGGTGGCATGGTGATAGCACTGCTCGATCCCATGCCGCCCCAACCTAGCGGCGGACGGTACACCGTGGGGTTTTAGTGAGTAAGAGTCTCACACTACCCACTCTCTCCCCCGGGAGAGTGGT
Source organism: Antheraea assamensis (assembly GCA_035772565.1). Lineage (NCBI taxonomy): Eukaryota > Metazoa > Arthropoda > Insecta > Lepidoptera > Saturniidae > Antheraea > Antheraea assamensis. Next base: position 1,749,492 of record JAQQSE010000060.1, read on the forward strand.
GTGTCCATGAAGGATTTCCCCACGTTAATAAAAAAAAAAGAATCTCGATTTATTTAGATTAGATGGGACTTTTATAATTACCAACAATACTTTAAAATATCATAATTACGAAACGATTCCATAATAAACGCAGAGTTGGGGACAACATTTTCTTCGGACATGGTATAGGAAACTGAATTTATGGTAACATATATTCGTTGTAATTCTAATGTTTATATTTAATAGCATATATAACATATTCGGATGAATATAATATTTTCTGTTAAGCCGAATACTCCTTTGGGGAGGGTTCTTAAAATACTTTCGCACTTATGAGGGGTAGTAATGGGAGAGGGGGAGAATAGAAGGGGAGGGAGGATTAGGTGATCTACAGCATATCAAACAATTTTGCAAGTTTTTCTAACAAAGTTTTTCAGTTGAACCTAGAGAGATTTCATTAATAAACAGAATAAAAATTAATCAGTAATCTTTAAATATAGTAAATGTATACATATATTTTTTTTTTACCATATCTTTTTGAGTTCCTTTCGCCCAGTACGCTTTCTCTCGTACAGTAACCCCTCCGCAATTGATTGCTAATATTGGTGGTAACCTGAAATAAGTTATCCAAGTATTAAAAACAATATTAAATAATAAAATATTTTAACGTCCATATAACCCTATACCTACAATAAAAATAAATGTTAATAAATATTCCATACTGCGACTAACAATTTTCCATATAATTACAGCAAACATAATTAATTGCCAATGGCCCAATTTCCAATAGGAAAGATGTATTTATAGTATATTATAAAACTTTTTTTAACTCTATATGCGAGTTAGACTACAATCTCTCCTGGTGTTAAATGACGATGATGATAGTCTAAGGTCGTAGACACGCTGAAGCTGACGGTGAGAGGCTCTCAAATGCAGCTGCAGGAACACACCAACAGGTGCTTGGCGATAGATTTCACAACTTTGAGGGTGGTAGCTAATAGATGACGGACTTAAATAAAGCTCTATGCCATGCTCTATTACGATTGACGCAGTGTTCGAATACGTACACCACTGAAGCATTATCACTTTAATAAATTAATAATTTTATCACATAACCTGTAAGAAAGACCATAGGTCTCTTCTTGGAGGAAGGTATGATGAGGAAGGTTCCTACGCAAGATCATGGAGTATTGGTGATCTCAAACTCCGGGAAATCCACAGTTCTATATTTACCCCACATACGATGGAACCACAACAGTGTTTCTTAGATTCAGATTTCCACACAATGTTTTTCTGCCCCGATAAGTTCAGCCGACAGTGTTACCAATTGAAATTCGTAAATATCACGAATTTTGTAAAATTCATTGTTATATACCACGGTTCGTATTTATAATTGACTTATAGTTGAACCATCATAATTATTAAAGACAATAATGTTAAGTGAGAATATTAGTGTAATATCACTACATATTATAAAACAAAGACGTCCGCCGCGTCTGTCTGGATGTTCGCGATAAACTCAAAAACTACTAAACGGATTGTAATGCGGACTTCACCAATAGATAGAGTAATTCACGGGGAAGGTTTAGGTATATATTTAGTCAAAGTTTTTTTTGTAAATTAGTTGAAATATAATGATAATTGTTGAAAGAATCGGCAAAAGTCAAGCCGCCTGGGAGCTTTCGCCGAAAACGCTGCCTAATCCCTTTCAGATATAATTAAACAATGGATACTGAGATATTCCTATTTTATAGATCTACAAAAAAGTCTCTAGTGGCTAGAGAACCTATCTTTTTAGGATTACTTACTATACTCATGTATCTTTTAAAAATGGTCACATATAATGAGGTAATTGGAAAGCTATTTAGACGGATACACTATTTATTAACCTTTTTCAAATTAAATATATTTGTTACCTTAAGCATTTCATGCACATATTTTTTATTGTCCAAGGCAGGACAACGTCCGCCGGGCCTGCTAGTATAATATAAGTGTAATAGTTGTATTCGGATTGGGAAAAGTCTGTTACAATAAATAAATATCGATAACGTACGAACCTAACGACGCGTCCGCGTTGAGTGGTGGGTGTGAAACGTGCGCACTGGTCGCACCACGCGGGCGTACTCCGGCGGGCCGCGAGCGACGCGCGCACCAACTCCGCGAACCCCCCGCGCCCCTCCGCGCACCCTCCCGCGCCCTCCCGCGCGCCCGCCCCGCCCTGCGGGTACTGCAGTGCGCACGCGAGTACCACCGATTCGCGGCCCTCCTATCAAGACCCATCAACGATTTCATACCAAAAGCAAAACATTTAAAAATCGTGTCGTTACATTTCAACATTATTTAAGTCCAATTTTAATCGTTCATAAGATTCTTAGTTTCTTTTCATGATCTTCTTCTAATTTTACAGGACATTTCGAAGATATTGGACTCGGATGATTTAAAAATGTAGCGACACGAGGAACCTTGTTATCTATGTTTTGTAAAGGACACCCCGATGACGAACATAAACAAAATAAAAATCAGTTAAAAAAAAAAATTGAACATACTGACCTCTTTATTACATTTGAGACACTTGTTCAGTTGGTGCCTGCTGATCGCAAACAGTTGTGATATTTCAGTCTCTTCTCTCTCAACGTGTTGATTGTTTAACTCGTGATTTTCGTGATTCTGTATATGTTCCGTTTCACCGTTACCTTTGCATAGGACTTTTCCTGGAGAAAACGTAATAATTGAATTGCAAAGTTTTATTTAGTAACGCATCGCTAGCACTATGTAAGCTATCCTAGTTAAACTAGTTTTTCTTATGTTTAATAATATAATGTGTAGCGTAGTATGTGCAAAGACTTGCACAACTTATACTGCTTTGGCGTGATATAGAAAAGGAATCTCTTTACATATTTCAACGATTTTGAACCGAGACGAAAGTACAATCGGTAAATATAAATACGAAAACAATTTTGATTAATAAGAACAAACAAATTATATAATATAATACTTATATATAATAGAAATTATTTATCAACTAACTTCATGGTGTGTTACAATAGCGTGCAACTTCCGTTTGAAGCTAAAAAATCACTTTTACCGATTTCTCATAATGAGCCATACAATATATGTTTAATAACAGAACTTTTCGAAGTATCAAATCGATATTAATAAAAAATAATTAATTAATTATGCAACATAACGGCTGCAACTATTTAGCAAATTCTTTTTTTGTTATGTTTGTAATTGTCGGGACAATATTTGTATGAAAGAAAAAGTTTGAAAAATCGTACGGAAAAGTGAAAAATTTTCATGAAAAAAATTGAGTATGTGTGTGAGAGAGAAGACAGTAGGGTACAGGTACACGGGTAGGGAGACAGTATTTCCAAAAATATTGACAGATTGAAGTTCAGTTGTCATTTTATTTTACTTTATTAAAATATCCGTGCGAAGCCAGTGCGAGTAACTAGTATCCACATCACCTTTTGACCGATCACCATCAAAGTTGCTACATTTACGTATTTTTTCATGGAAAAGTGTTTTATGCTATTCTATCGTAGCTCGCAACTAGATAGCACTGCACAACATACAGTTCTGGAACCTTCTATCGATCGTTGTGACAAATATTTATAATATATTAAATCAAATTGTTAAATAATCGAATAGACTCTGACGTACCTTTGTAATCTAATCCAAAGGGGGCTACATAAAATGTTAAATTCAACTTTAGATTAGGTACAATAGGTGGCAATATAAATTTTAATTATAAATAAGTAATTCATAGTAATTTAGTAGTGAAAAAAGATTTTTGGTATATTAAAAGTAAAATTTCATTTCACCCAAAAGAAAAAGTCACTGAAAAGACAGTTCACCTAAGCAAAATTAACCGCAAAGACAATTCGCGGAAAATTGCTAATGATATTAAAAAATATTTAGGGATTTTAAGATTGTATATTTAATACTTAGTTTATTAAAGTACACATTAGAAGAAAATGGTATGAGTAATGCTACCCGTAAATAATCTAGTATATGTGTTTTTTTTTTAATTCTCGACGAATTGTCTGTTCGGTGAATTGTGCTTAGGTGAACTGTCTATTCGATGAATTAGCCTTTTGTTAAATGATTTTCAGACAATTAACCGGCTACCATTGAAAGGGACCTGTTAACATACTCTTTGATACCTCATAAGTAATTTAAAGTGGCATTAACATTTAAATAAATCTTTCATGGTAACTGTTTACAATAAGTCCTACCTTCATCAGGTCGCGTTTTCCATAATTCCTCCTGATCCTCATGGCAGGCGAACTCCGCGGGTCCCAAAAACTCTAACTCGGTGAACTTATATTCCTTGTTATTATACTGGCCGTTCATTAGATGTGTCGTCGCGTTTCTGCTTTTCACATGGTTCATAATCTTGGACGGTTTCGGAGGGCTGTTCGCAAGCAACACTAGTTCCTTCTCTTTCTTACGAGTATCAAGAATTTCGTAATGAATTTGGTGGAGAATGAAACGGTTCCAACTCTATCGGGAATAAATAATGGAATAACGATTGAAAATAAATAAGTAACCGATGCAATTCACACAGCTTCATCAAATTCTACTGCTAATTATTAAGGATGCTGAATTACTAAGCACCTTCATATAATTTAAACGGAATTTTTAACCAATCATCTAGAAGCACGACATCGATGTGGAAACCTTTGAAATTTGTAGTTATATATTTATTATATCCACAAAACAAAAATCACAATTTTATTTTCATATGGAAAATATGGCTACATTATTATTCTTTAAAAAAATAGTGACGTCATATCATGCTAAAATGAAACAAGGGGCCTATAATATTTGAGTGGATATCGATGTAAAACGATAATGGGCCTATATTATTGGTGTAGATATCGAAGTGGAACGATATGAGATGTATAGTATTTGTGTAGATATCGATGTGCAACGATAAGGGACCAATATTATTTGAGTAGATATCGATCTGATACGATAAGAAACCTATACTATTTGTGTAGATATCGATGTCAACCGATAAGGGACCTATATTATTTGTGTAGATATCGATGTGAAACGATAAGGGACCTATATTATTTGTGTAGATATCGATCTGAAACGATATGAGATGTATAGTATTTGTGTAGATATCGATGTGAACCGATAAGGGACCTATACTATTTGTGTAGATATCGATGTGAACCGATAAGGGACCTATACTATTTATGTAGATATCGATCTGAAACGATAAGAGACCTATACTATTTGTGTAGATATCGATGTGAACCGATAAGGGACCTATACTATTTGTGTAGATATCGATGTGAACCGATAAGGGACCTATATTATTTGTGTAGATGTCGATGTGAAATGATATGGGACCAATATTATTTGTGTAGATATCGATCTCAAACGATAAGAGATGTATAGTATTTGTGTAGATATCGATGTGAAACGACAAGTGACCTGTATGAGGGCGAGGATGTCTTGCTTGGAGTCGAGAGCGCGGTCGGGCAGTATGAGGCCGAGCGCGGCCGCCTCGGGCACGGTGCGGAAGGCGCGCAGGAACTTGGCGGCGCGACACGCGACTCCGCCCGACACGTCCAGCGTCCTGAACAGGAAACCTGCAACGTGTCGCCGCTCGCGCCACTTTACCTTGCATCTCCCTCCAGTGCCGGCACCGTCACCGCTTCCCGTTACTTACATTTGCCTTATTATTTCTCTTTTTTACTACATTTTTACATACACCATCTTCAGTATTATTGCTCAAAAATACTTCAAAATGCCTACCGTGTTTGATCTTTCTATCTAATTTTTGTTTGCAAATAAATTCAGCTTTTCTAGTAATTTCATTTTAATTGACATATACTTTATTATGGTTCAAACAATTATAATCTACTATAAGATGCTATTTTTTATTAGCGACTTCACTCGTGTTACTGCATTTTTGATCTCTAAAACGGGATGTTTTCGACATGACAGGTAGAGATACCCTATGTAACTCTGATAACATATATGCAGAATTTAATTATGATCAATAATAAAAATAAAAATAATCAAAAATGTTCACCCCATTCCATATTAAATTTTAATATATCATAGAAAATATAACTTTGTGAATGGAAAATTTTTAAAAACACATGATTATATTTATATGTATATCTCCAAAATGTCATAAATTTGAATATTGAAAATAATTCACTAAAATGGAAAAATATGTCTAAGTTTTCTGCATAACTATTATATAGTCAAGGCCAAGGATTCATCCAGTTTATAAAAAAAGGTTGCGTATGAAAAGTACGTTACTCACCCAATTCACAGCTGAGGCAAAACTCTTTAGCGCAGCTGTGCGCCAAAAGCGTCGCTTTGACAGGAGGCGTGTAATATAGAACCTAAAAAGGTATAACTAAAATAAAAAAATCCCTTTGTTTTTATAAAAAACAATATCATGGAATATGCTAATACAACATTATAAATATATATATATATATATATATATATATATATATATATATAAATGAAAAAAAAAATTGTTTTACTTATTTTTTATTTATTTACAAAACGGCCATAAGCCGATATTTTTTACTAAGTATAAAAATGAATAACTTTGAAAGGGTCGTTTTTGTTGACACAACTTCATATGATTTTGTAATATACAGTCGACTCTTAATAATTTGACATTCAAACGGACCAGAGAAAAATTTCAAATTACCAGGAGTTTAAAAATAACAGGAGTCTAAATAACCAAGAGAAAGTGAGGACAAAAATCAAGTAAATAAGAAAAACCAAGTAAATAAAGTCGACGATTTAGAGAGATTTTAAACATTTATAAAAAAAATTATGTATCCAAAGGATTTTTGGTCAGTGAACGACTTAGTCGTCCATTATCCAATGAACTTATGACAGAGGAGAAGAAATCGTAGCTTATGTCGGTACCGAGGGTTCAATCGACATATCTATATATGTATGTAAACAAACGACAGATATCTGCACAATAAATGCTTCAAATTCTAGAGATTATGAAAGCGCGGACTTCAATTATTGCGTGTTGACGAGCAATACTATTCCTTCAACTTCAAATCACCGCAAGGACCAATTAATATTAGTTTTATTCAATCTATCGAGTATTTTTCAAGGGGCTACAAAAAATGTGACCGAGAGATTTAAATTACTGAGTGCTGAATTATCGAGAGTCTATAGTATTTCTATTTCATTATACAATGATTTAACTATACATAAGTTATTGTGTTACCTGGAGCATAGGATTGCAGTACGAGTTGGGTACTGTAGCCTCCAAACCGGGAAGACCAGTTTTATTATTGTCCTCTAATTCTCCGTTGCTAACGTTGTGTTTAGTGTATCTCGTATCGACCTAAAATTTGTAAGATTACCTAAAATGTTTGCTTATGCTATACTCGCTTAATTTTTTTTTTAGGTTTTAGGTCGATTTAGGTGGTAGAGGTACGCTGAAGCTATTACTGGTTTCAGAATGAATGGCTCGCCCGACGCCCGGGGTAGTACCACCCTCTCACAGAAAACCGACGTGAAGTAACAGTGCTTGCACTGTTGCGTTTCGTTCGGTCAGCGAGAGCGCCGGAGGCCCACATATTTAAAAGGCCGGCAACGCACTTGCGAATCCCCTGGTGTTGCTAGTGTCTATGGACCGCGTTGATCACTTACCATCAGGTGACCCACCTGTTCGTTAGCCCCATATAATTTAAAAAAAAATAGGAGTGAAATTGACTATGTTCGTAATTTTAAACAATATAAAGAGATCAGGAAATATCGTCAGTTATTATAAAACTTCAAGAAAATTGTTTCGGTGCTGTTTGATCTGCGGGCATGTCGATGAGACCATGTCAAACATTGTTAAAACGTATGTAAGTAAGGCCGGCAAAATTACCATTTTTACGTGGAGTAAATAATATCAAAATGTCAAAATCAATTTCAGCAGAAACTCAAACGTTATAACTCTCCTGATGATTGGAATTTGCGAAGTGATTAATTCGCTAGCTTTCCACATCATAAACTATACTTAAGAAGTTTATTTTATAAAAATATAAACTTAAACGCTACTTAGGATTCTTAACTTTAGGCAAAAATACAGAGACAGCATCGTTCATTGAAATAAAATTTTATAATTAAGATTTCGTTTTTACTTTTGATACATCTAACGTTATAACTACCACTCAATATAAGATAACTAACTCCAATTATATGTTGCAAAAATATTACAGGTTTTATGTGCTTTACAAAATATACCATAATTTTTGCTTTTGTGCTTTTAATTTTTATGTTACAATTTTACATAGAGGAAGCGTTACAACAAAATTGTGTTACTCTTGTGTTACATTGATGTTATCGTAACATAAAAAGTTACCATGTTTTTTTTGTGTTAAAGTGATAATTTTGGCGGCCTTACGCATGTATATATGTGCATCTTTGCATATAATTAATTATTGTCTAATTTTGATTTTAATTTGGTTTAAATATCAAACAATTAAAAAGACATTAAATATTATATCTATAAACTACTTGTAATAACCAATAAAGAATAAACATGAATATAGTTTTTTTCTCTATACTTTAGTAGCTTAAAAAAATATTGATAATTCTTTCGTTTCCTCACGATTTAACAAAAGAACATTCGGGAACAATTGTGACGCGTAAGCAATAATCATTACGAAACATACTTTTTGATAAATCCTCGGTATGGGTTGTATAAGTGGTTTATTTTCGTTCAGCTTTGCCGCTTTTAAATCCTCCAAATTGTCTTGTATGTATGGCATCTGAGACAAATGTAACAATAATTAAAAAAAAGAAGTGAATTAAATCTCGAATAAATATTTATGTAAAAAAAATTCCAAACTATACTTACGCTAATAAACGTATCTATTGTTTCCAGAAAAATGTATACATACCATAAATATTATGCATTGAAAACATTGAAACGGTTAATTACAATACACGTAGCAACAGATTATTATTTTGGCGGTAAAATGTGTCTATGTGCAATCGAATTAATTGTTTTAATTTACTGCTATAAACATTTGAATCTATACGTTAAAATAAAAATCCTGATATACTTAATAACTTGTGACGTTGAAACACGGCTATTAGTTTGTTTTTTGTTTTTTTTTTTAATTGCAAAGGATAGCAAACAGAAAAACGGCCCATCTAATGTTAAACGGTTACCGTCACCTATGTATTAAATAACAAAATCATAACCGAAATCACTAATTACAATATATCTATATTCGATACATCGATACAATAATCGAATCGACCGTCATAAAATAAAACATCTTAAAAAATTGAATTTTAAAAACTCTCGTACCAGAGATAAACGTGTTTACATTAATTTATATATTGCCACGAGTATTGCAATATTTTTTTTTAAATACACGCAAAACCTCATAATCCTTTACGAGGTAAGTAGTAGAATTAGTATAAGTTTTTATCTTTCACACCTTAATATTCAATATTCACACCTTTCATAAACATACCATTCCCTGTACACTTCATCCATGCTTTCATAATTCATAGTAAATTCTTTATTTTTTTTTTAATTTTATAATAAAATACACTCGTGATTTTATAACTTATTTGCAATTACAATTTCTTTTAATATTATTATATTCTGAGATGTTTGCGATTTTAGTATCACAACACACAAGGTTATTTTCTATGAATGTGTCGCACAAGACATACATATGTACCGACTTGGCTAATAAGCCGCTTACATAGTAATTTGGCTAAACGAACAGCCTCTTCTGCTCGTGATGCATCTTGTCATTAGTAGACTGGGATCTGAAGACCATAAAAATGAATGATGATAAGCCAACGACTCTACAGATAGTCTGTTATTCGCAATGTTGCCAGATCAAAGGGTTTCCGGGTGAATAAAAAATGAAACAGGAGGATTTATGCGGTGAGTAAAATATGAACAAGGAGGATTTATAAGATGAATAAAAAATTTATCAGGCGAGTTCATGAGGTGAATAAAGAATGAATCAGGAAGATTATTTAATTACAATTTTTTTATAAAATATAAAAACAAAGAGAGAATTTACGGGTTGCAAAATAATGTACTAGGACGATTTACGGGTGAATAAAAAATGAAACAAGACGATTTAGGGGTGAATAAAAAATGAAACAAGACGATTTACGGGTGAATAAAAAATGAAACAAGACGATTTACGGGTGAATAAAAAATGAAACAAGACGATTTACGGGTGAATAGAAAATGAAACAAGACGATTTACGGGTGAATAAAAAATGAAACAAGACGATTTACGGGTGAATAAAAAATGAAACAAGACGATTTACGGGTGAATAAAAAATGAAACAAGACGATTTACGGGTGAATAAAAAATGAAACAAGACGATTTACGGGTGAATAAAAAATGAAACAAGACGATTTACGGGTGAATAGAAAATGAAACAAGACGATTTACGGGTGAATAAAAAATGAAACAAGACGATTTACGGGTGAATAAAAAATAAAACAAAGCGATTTACGGGTGAATAAAAAATGAAACAAGACGATTTACGAGTGAATAAAAAATTAACCAAGAAGATTCAAAAGGTGAATAAAAAATGAACCAAAAGGATATACAGGGTGAATAAAATGAACCAAGAGGATTTACGGGTGAATAAAAAATAAAACAAGACGATTCAAAAGGTGAACAAAAAATGAACCAAAAGGATTTACAGGGTGAATAAAATGAACCAAGAGGATTTACATAGGATGAATAAAAAATTAGACAGAAAGACTAAGGGGTCATATAAATAATTACTACCATTTTTAGATTATACTTAGTCAACACTTGGTTATGTTTTTTTATGGAAAATAATTAAATTACCGCTTTCTTTTTTAATTCGCCCAGTTGGAAGTTACAATAGGAAGAGCAGGAATAAAAGTAAAAAAAAATAAAATAAAAATAAACATAAGGGGCAGTATTTATAAAATCCACATTTTTATAGGTCCCTAAGTTAGGTTCAAGGTAAAACAAGACGGTAGTCTGGCAACAGATAGTACTTGTAAGAATTGTTATTACAATCGACTATGCAGTAGAGAGATCAAGATTACCTTAAACATTTTTATTGATTAACTTCAAGGGATACATATTTATCTCCGATTAAGCTGATGATCGAAGTTGGCATAAAGGAAAAACAACTTCAATTTATGTGACGTCAACAATAATGTGTTTTTTTTTTTACTATTCAATCACAGAAAATTAACAAATATAATCTATGATCTATCGGTACCTGATTCCTCTTAAATGTCCTAGGATTCGGCGCGTAACCTATTGGGCCTTGCATTTTCATTGTTCTCAAGATTTCAGGGTCGATAGGTTTTGGTTTCCTAAAATCATTTTTCCACATTTTAATATTTTGAATTATTATGCTAAAAAGGTGTAATAAAATATATTGTAATCTATACGATTGCTAGCTACCGCCCGCGACTTCATTCGCGTTATAATATAAACTCCTCAGAGTCATCTGTATTATATTTGGAGAAATAGCACACAGGTATCTTAAAAAAAAAAAAACTTACCTGTGACAATTTTGATAGTAATCGATAAAACGATTTTAGAGTAAATCGATCTCAGATGTCGATAATTTCGCTTTCAATTATTCAAGAAGACACAATATCCCTGGGACGTCCCATAGACTGTGTTTTATCTATTTATATAAAAGAATAACTGATTCGCTTATTTACATATCATGCGTTATGATACGCACAACGCACAGCCCAAACGAATGGGGCTGTGGCCGTAAACATTTGCATGAGGGCACTATTTGGAGAAGTATGGAATTTCAACCTCTAAGGTGGTGAAAAAGGGGATGAAAGTTTGTATAAAAATCGGCCATTTTTCCGTCAGTTACGCAGTTATTCTTTATATATGTATATGTAGATATAAAACAATAAAGAGTCGAAAATAGTCACTGCATCGAAAGTGCAGTGCAAAGCTGCTAGAAAATTGCTAATACTTTATAATAGTGATAAGGCAATTAACGCGTACAAAAGTCATGGGCGATCAATACTTTTTTTTTTTAATATATAATTAAAATGTACATCAAGTCATCATCAGCCATCAATCATGTTACGAACCTGTAAATTTTTTTGAAGAAATCAGGTGGCAACTCGTTGAACCATTTCGATCCGGAGGCCAACGGCGGTGTCGGTATGGAAGTGAAACGGAATTTCTTATCGTCTAGGCTCGATCGAGGTAACTCGGGTATCGAATCCGCGAACTCAGTTGCCCTACGAAAATTCAAATTGGTTTGTTCCGGCGCTATTTATAATATTTCAAATTTTTTTTTAATACAAGCTCTCCTATAGTAGAGATTTTTTTATGGAAATAATTACGATTAAATGTACACTCTCGAGCTTGCCTTGGTTAAGCATATTTTTTGTGATCGGCTAGCCGTGCTGATGTTGCTATATAAAATAGGTTTGAGTTACTCTTACGAGGCAATTTAATAAATAATTATCTGTGGCTGCACTAAGCATTTTGTGATAGAGCCGCAGCGAAGGAGTGAAAGAGCCGCATGGGGCTCGCGACCCTAGTGTTGCCAACCACTAACCTAGGTATACTACACAAAATGCATGGTGGTAGGGCTTTTTCTAAGTCCACCTGGCTAGCTACCATCCTCAAGTTGAAAATCTGTCGCCAAGCACCTGTTGGTGTGTTCCGACAGATGCACTTGAGAGCCAGCCTCCTTCTAGGTTTAGCGTGATTACCATCTTAGACCACATCATCATTTAACATCAGACGAGATTGTGGTCCAACTTAGCGTTTGAAAGTACCTACAAAGTATAAAAAAGAAAGAAAAAAAACAGTATTACAACTATTAGCGACAAACATTTGCAACTATTACCAAGTTTTTATACTATAATACCACTAAATGACAAAGGAAATTCTCATCAATTACAATTCGAAGATTAATTTGGTTTGATAATAATAAAAAAAATCTCACCTCGAGAAATTGTTGTACACGGGCTCGTGGTTCTGTGACGGGGAAAACAAGTGCAGATGCCCGGATTGGTCCGCGAAAGCCAACGCCTGGCTCGTAGCCGATACATCAATAACACTGCACTGAGAGCTTTGAGTATCTACCTGACAAAGATAGTCGCGAATTTCTATGCGTTTCTAACATATAAGCAAATGTTGTATGCAACATATCGACAAATGTTTTCACATATAAGATAATCACGTTCTAAAAAATTTCGATCAGAAATTTTTACAAATTAACAAATTTTATTACCTATTCACAAATGTTCTAACATTTAATGAACAAAGTTGTAACATCTATATATATGTATAAATATATACCGATTTGTTTTTTTTTTTTAAAGTTAAGGATATGCCTTAGTGTTACCAATAAAAAAAAACATTTTTTTTGTTCAGTATCCAATAAAATCCTAATATCTACTGATGTACAATATTTGTCAAAACAGAAATATATATTGAAACAAAAAAAAAAACATGGTGGCATTTCCATCAATGAATGACAGATGACGCTAGGTTCACCTCATTGAAATTTCATACAAAAATGCACAAATCATTCACTTGAAGCATTGCGTCATTTTGACATTTGATGTATGTATCGGTATCACACGCAGCGCGTGCAAAATATCTTACGATTCATTTTAAATATCCAGTTGTTACCATAATATTAATCTGTGAAAACGAACTTCTGAGGGAACGGAACCAAAATTCAAATGCCAATTACCATAAATGGAGTTGTTTCTTACCTAGCATAATATTATTAATTTTACATAAAAACAAACAAAACAAAAAGCATCAAATATTGACCATGAAAGTTCTTTATTTATTTGAATGGGAATTTATTAAGAATAACCTTAACGAATAACGTAGGAATATTTTTAAATTTCCTATAAGAATACATCCCAGAAAAGCGAAAGAATTGTTTTTTTTTCTTTAATATATTAATGTAAAAATATTCGATATGGGATAAAATATTTTGCCTATTTTCTTCGCGTTATATGATGTTAATGAATTTGTCTGTATAGGTGTCTCTCAGAAACATTAATTAAATATAAATATCATATTGTCTAACCTGAAAAACAGACTGCTCCTCATTAGGAGAGTTCACGTGCAAGAGCGCTACGTGCCCGTCGCCAGACACCGCGACCGCTCTACCAGAGAAGGCCGGTAGAAAATGTAGTAGGAGCGGAGGAGAGGGAGTCTGAATCGACCAGGCTCCCTCACCGGGATTACTATTGCGGAGGTGGCGGACGTCCCAGATAACAACGTAGGGCTCCACTACCGCACCCCCGACTCTAGAAACATTTGGCGATTTCACCCACTAAACATAGAAAACCTAGCGATTCTCAAAGTACGTGTCGATTTGAGGCAAGTTAAGCAAGAAAAACCATTGAACCCCAAAAACAAATGACAATTTGAGGGAACTTAAGCCAGTAGAGTATCTGTAGGGGCCCTACAGATTTTGTATGATAAGGCAATAAAAAACAATTTTTATAAACTTTTCTCAGTTATAAGTTAATAAAAAAAATTGATTCGAATAAAATTAAAACCAGCAAAGTAGGTCTAACCTATGATTTGGTGATAGCATAGAAAAAAAAGTTGTATCCATAAACAATGAGGATAAATTTTTGACATCATTTGTGGATGAATTTCAGCCAAACAAAGTCAGAGATAATTGTTAAAAAATATTTATATTATTTTAACCTATTTTGCCATTTTTTATTTTATAAGAATCCATTGTTTGTGTAACTTTTTACTACTAACTCGGGTAAAGTAACATTTTGTTGACTTTAACCTTTTCCATTGACAACATAATTTATTCAAAAATAAATATTTGAACATTCCCAAATATTTTCCACTTCTAAATGCTTTCGCCCACTTTAAGAGCCCTATATATGTTTTATTTTTTTCTGTTAGCAGTAGATTGCTCAATCAAATGAAAATTAAAAAAAAAAACTTAACATTATTAAGAAAAAAATGTTTAAAAATCACAAACAAAAATGACGTTTCAGAAAAACCGTGAAAATACAGAATAAATAGTACAACACTTACGATTGTGAAAATCCGCAAGTTAGCAAGAGATCACCTTGCATGTCCAAATCAGATAGACAAGCAGTGTGCGCTCTGAAAGTGTGCTGTGCAGTAGCGGGTGTTCTTAGATCACGTATCGTCACCACGCCACTGGCGCTGCCGCACGCTACGACCGAACCACCACCGCTGCGCAGCACCGCACAGCCTTCTTCTTTTATTGGCTTAAGTAAAATAACATATTTTACTATACATATAATGAATTTCACATAAAACTAAGTACGCTCTAAAAAAATCCGAACCCTTTCGAAAAAAAATCTGAACCCCTTTAAAAAAATTCGTTATAGAAGTGATATCAAGCTTTTTATTTAAATAATTACCAAGTATCATATTAGTGACAAAACAGAGCTGATAAAACAGATTTGTTAATTTTGTACCCTACACGATCAACTAGCGAACTCCTAGGTGTGAATAAAACAGATTTGTTAATTTTGTTCCCTACACGATCAACTGGCGAACTCCTAGGTGTTCACCTCCACTAGTTTGAAAATTTTTTATCCGACATAAATAATTAGCAAGTAAAATTAAAATAGCAAATTTGTAATATAAATCTTGTACCAAACCCTATATAATACAATTAATTCGCGAACCCCAGAGGTTTGTGTAGAGCACCTTGATAAATTTTACCATACATAAATAAATGCCTAATAGAGCAAGCATCATAGAGTAACTACAAACGATTGTTATATTTAAATTGATTAGATTCAAAAGTTACCAAATGGGTTTTTATGTTTTATAATAAAGGTATATTTTACAGATGTGTATGTTAAAATATAGTAGTACTAATTTACCCAACTTTATACATTTTTAAACAAGAATAAACCTGAATACAACTCACAATAACTGTTTCGATCATCTTCGTCAAATCTAAATCAAGTAATTTGTCTTGATGACCACCCATCAAAAGATTCGTTGAACTGACTTGGTAGAGACACTGCATATCCGTCATGTTTTTTGATCTGAAAGTATCATCCCTTTAGACTGCATATATGTCATCAAAATTGAATTTAAATGTAATAAGTGATGACTGCTCATATGATGATAGTTAGCATGTTAGGAGATCGCATACAACAAATTAGTTTGTAGTCCTTCAAATAAGCCAGGACTATTGCTGAAGGAACATATCGTGATGGGACTGAATCAAGGCGGTAGAACTTTTTCTAAGCACGGCTTATACAGGTGTATTTCAGTAGCCTGCACTTCAGATCCAGTCCCGCTTAGACCATTTCACCATTTAATATCAGATGACATTGTGTTCAAACACTAAAGACCCTATGAATTATTAAAAGAAAATTACCTTTTGCTGATCATATATATATCAAGTAATAACATTAAACAAACCTAATTATTGAGTAAAAATAAAGTCTTTCTATTATAAAATATCTTTTTAATAAAATATGCAGTATGTTAATCCTCGTGTTGATTCGTCCATACACATACAACCGCATGTGCACACAAACACATTATACACTACACTATAGTGTCATCATATATTCCTTTACTGAAAGCTCCGGTACAATGCAAGACGGGAACCTCTGTCGATCAACATGGTTTCCCAACATACTACAATAGACCCATTATCACCATTTGTGTCTGGGTATTTAATATTTATAGTGTGACCATATCAGGTATTTAGTTATTTAGGTATATCAGGTATTTAGGATTAATACTGTATCATTCTAAATGGCCTTTCAATTACCTCATTGTACGTGCCCATTTTTAAGCATATAAATGGGTATAGTAAGCTATCCTTAAAAGATAGGTATATGCCATCACAGACTTTTTTGTAGATCTATAAAAGAGAAATATCTTACTATGCATTGTTTTGTTATATATCATAAGAATTAGGCAGCATTTTCCAACACTTGCAATGATTATCATTATATTTCAACCAATTTACACAAAACTTTGACAAATGATATACCTAAAACCTTCCTCATGTATTACTCTATCTACTGGTGAAGACGGTATTACAGTCCCTTCAGTAGTTTTTGAGTTTATCGCGAACATACAGACAGACAGACAGACACAGCGAACGACTTTGTTTTATAATATGCAGTGATAATAAAAGCTAAGCCTAATTAAGAATGAAATGGTTGTGTGTGAAATTACGTTTAATGCCATAAGTTAGCCTAATATTACACTAGAGTATAGCAAACACTGTTCAAAGATGTGATGAGGTTGATTTTGAGGTAAAGTACAAGTGAAATTAGAATTTTAAAAAATCCTTCTCATTATCATGATTCAATACTCCTCATTTAGAAAATAAACACACTATTATAGCCTCAGCCAAATGTATCACTTATGAGGATAATATTCAGACAACTAATATCGAACTACAAGCTCAGTACTGCAGTGATTTTATACTTAATTTACCTGTACGTTTGTTTTGGAATTCCTCTCCGCATTTGATGCCTTAATATTGTTTTTGTTAAAATATATATGCCGTTTTCAAGTGTCACAATATCCCTGACTTCATCTGTTTCATGGACTTGGAACGATGTGTATTTCTGCATACTTGGACCATAGTATGAAGTTACATGGCCCTAAAAAGAAAAAAAGCAATTTTACTCATGTCTTTAAATTAGCAATCCTTAGACACGTCTATTATATATCTCTATTGATAACTTGTATTTGTACAAAGTGATTACATCTAAATTAACGGGATTTTAAAACTAGCATAATACATTTTCCTCATAAGAGTATAATTTACCAATAATATAGAACCAATTATAGATGACAATTCACATTAAAAAGATTGGGATTAATTGATCTTGACATTGATTTAAATTCTTAGCTACACTTATTTATTAAAATATTTTAAACACATGATATTTTTTAAAACACTTTAAATAAATTCTTATAGTTTATGATCACAACAGTAATAATCATACAGCTTATCTAAGTAGTAGTGAATTAAATGTTTGCATAAAATGTATGATGTTGGCAATCAGTTTTATGTATTACTTATATTATACATACAATTATTAAAATCTAACTATTCAGTACCTATTTTTAGGGAATGCTTATTATAGGAAATAAGTTACTAAAAAAAATAATAATAATTGTGAATTAGATAGTAAAACACAAAATCTTAACAGGATAAGGAGTTGTGAATATATTTTTTAGATTTTATTTTTCCTACTTATCATCATCAACATCTTACCCTTATCCCACCTAAGTAGGGTCAGCACAACATGTTTTCCTTTTCCACTCTCCTCTGTCAGAAGTCATCTCAGTATTCACACTTTTTATACACATATCGTTTTTCACACAATCCATCCACACCTTTTTCGGTCTTCCTTTACTCCTATATCCGTCCACTTTCAAACTCAAAACATTTCTTGTTACATGAATTTCATCTCTTCTCATAATATGCCTGTACCATGCTAACCTACTACTCCTCGACTTCTCTGTCACTGGTGCTATTTTCAAACTTCCTCTGTTATACACATTCTTAATCTTATCCATCCTTGTTACACCACACATCCATCTTAACATTCGCATTTCTGCCACATGTAATCTTTTCTCATCTGCCTCTTTCGTAGCCCAGCACTCGGATCCATATAACACGGCTGGTCTTATTATAGTTTTATACACCTTCCCCTTGAGTTTCAACGGCAAGTTTCCTTATTTTTCCTACTTATATTTAAACTAAATATAATTTAGACTAAATGTGAATAAATACATCATAATCACTAATATATAAATGTATCACATTAGCCACTTACCCCTTGGTTACCCATCCACAAAAGTTCCTCATATTTGTCAAAGACGACAGCAGAGACGCCAAATCTATCACCTCCATCTACTAGCACACTCCTGCGTACTTCATACTCGCCGTTCCTAGTGGGAATATTAAACGGAGGAACATATTCTGCTCTGTACTGACCTAAAACGAGAAACCAGTTATTACCATTAAAAATAGTCAGATGTCACCATTGAAAGAATTATTAAAATATGTTCTTATAAATCTCCGGAACCATATTATTTATTTTTTTATATCATAATATAATATAAATTCCAAACCCTGTACAAACCTGATATGATTTATTCTGTAAAATTAAAATATATAAATATAACTTTTAAGTCATACAATTTAATAATTGTAGATAATTCTAGTGAATTTTGAACTATAATTTAATAAGTATCAGCAATAGGAATTCAAACTATAGCAAATCAATTCGTACTCAGTATTTGCTCATTATAAATAACAAGTGGGTATCCCTATTAATAAAACGAAATTATAAGGTCAGTGTGAATCATACTTCATACAGATTAAGACAATCTTTTTAAAGCTTTGTTACAATATTCTATTACAAGGGAAAAAACTAATTTCTCTTTTTTATGGAATATATTTTTTCAAGCAATATTGGCCCTGTAGCAGGTCTCTTACTGAAGATAAATGTACTACAAAATATCTCTAAGATATAATATATGGAAGAGTAAACAATATACATAGAAGTTATTTTTTCATTTTAATAATTCTGTTAACCATGACCTTTATATTCAGAAAGCTGACAAATTTAGCATCAAGTACTGTTATGTTATGATGACATGGATGGGATCCTGAATCTCAAAATTGAGGTCAAGGGAGGCACTACAAGACTTTCCCTCCCTGATACTTTAGGTTACTTTTCTGTTTATTATTGTAAAAAAATATTAAAGTTTTACTTTCAAATATTAGAAAATAATGCGTTTACCGTTTTAAAAAAGTTTTATACAATATTATAACCAAAAGACGATTAGAAATTTGCGAGCGATTAGTAAGAAGTCTCATGTTCAAAACTGACTTGACATAAAAATTATCCTGCGTGATATTTACTTAGTTACCAGCTTTTCGTGACTTAACCATTGTTTGTATGCTTTGTTGTACTGCTATACTAAAGTTCTCGACAGGGAATCTTAGTATGCGCTTTTTCGATAAGTAACAAAATAAACATAAACAAGTGGTTGAATTATGCCGCATCTGTTAATATAAATGAAAGAGGCCCATAAACAGTAAATATATCGTGTATTTACCATATTTTTCATACATTTTATTGATTTACAGAAAATAAATACACTCACCATTATGGTGGTCATTTGATATACACATATCAGGATAATGATATTCCATATCATTGAAAACGAAGCGACAATACTTTGTGTTTCTAATTTTAATACAATAAATACTTTTTATTAAAAATTAATACATATAAAATGAAAGAAAAGACATTGGATAAAACATTTACGCTATCAGCCTACGACGGCAATTTTTTCGAAACCACAATGTCACATACAAACTCTAAGAAACTTGTTTGGTGTGTCATAACGTCCTTTATTATAAGTCTTCGGAGCCGGAAATAAGGTTCATAATTTTGCTAAGTAAATACACTCTACTCGTTTTGGAAAACGTTGTAAGTCTGTGCCTTTCTGTCATTGTCAACAAACTAAATTTCCGTTCCATTTTACACATTGTTTTAAATTCCATAGTTTAAAATATTTTATGCAATATTATGGATAGGAAAATAAACACCATACAAAATGTTTACGGTAGGAAGTAGGTTTTAAAAATGGTAAATTGGTTTATTTAGGAAGTATTAGTTTCTGTCAAATAAAGTTTGTTATTTAACTGATTTTGCAACATTTTACTTTTTATATTCTATTTATTTATAGTAAATTAAAAATTACAAATGCAAGATACAGTAATAAAATAATGAATTGAAACAATCAGAGTAAGATTATACGACAATAAGATAAGTATTACTGTAAAATTTAAAGTTACATAATGTAAAGTAAATATTGAAAGTTAACAATGTTTTTTTCTATCATTTTTTCAGTCCAGTATGTTACTCTTAAAGATTATAATAAGCAGAAAAAAATATAATTGTGTTTACAGCCATTTAGAAAATAAATGTATATTAAAAATTATAGTATTTATAAGCAATATTATTTTCATTTTCTTAAATTAAGACATTAAATAAAATGTAAAAAATATATTTATAAACATAATAAGCTACAAAACTATTAATTTACAGTAGTTGGTAGAAAATGCTGGTAATAACTTTTAGTAAACTCTGTCATTAGGTCAGGCATGGCTTCTGGTAATGTTGTGATGAGCTTTGCTGGACTACCCGAAAATCTTGCAAAAGAAGGCACCACTGTCTCAGCAGGAAGCACTGAGTTGTCTTCAATCATACAACAGTCTTTCAGAACACATCTTCTGCCCTGAGAAAAAAATATTGAAATCATTCATCATTTTCATTTTACAGATATTTAAGTTTAATAAAAATTCTTTGTTCCTATTTCATTATTTCCTTGTCAGTATAACAATCACTATTTTTAATTTACTGTAGAGGTATTTTTAAAGGGAAAAGATCCTATTTGTTTAAGTGCTAATTGCATAATTAACAGTGAATGAGGTAACACTACTCTTAAAACATTGTGGACAGGTCATGAGTATTTATGTTCAAATGTAGCCGACCAGCTACAAATAAACTTATGATGAGCCTTTCTTTTGTAGTCATAGAAAGAACAAATAATAGTTGGGTGTCATGAAATAAATTTTCAGTAAAATTGCCAATTAACAATGTGTTCATAGAAGATTTATAGTTCATTTTTTAGTTGAAATTCATACTACATCAAACCTGTAAGAAGTCGGTTTATACAACTTCAAATTAGTCTATTGATAAAAAATAAATAAACACACTGCTTGCCCATAAAAGTACTTATAACTGTATAATTGATTAATTTAATAAAAATAAATAGCTCCACTCACTGTTTTTTTTATATTCGGTTATGGTATCTAATTTACGAATACATATTACATATTACGAATAATAATAAACTGAAGAAAGTAACCCAGCAATCTAGTAAAATGTCACCTAAATCATTTACTGTGTATAATACAATAGAGTAATATATTTGTAGTATAAAAAGACCTAAGAATTGCTGTTTAATCATACCTTAACTTTTATAGTTAAGTCACAAAATTTGGTTCTTTACAGAATATCTAAATTTTCTTTATACATTATGATAAATATATAAAAAATTAAGTAACTGTGTAACTATGGACTCTGAAAGTAGGACCGTGGAATTGATGCAAGCATTTTGGGTAATGGTACAAAAACAAAACTAAATTAATAATTGAAAAATAACAATAGTAAGGATTAGCATTAATTATTCATCTCCCTTTTTGTAAATATAGTACATTTTTTTTAAATGTATGCATATGAAACTACAAGTTTTTATGTGATGTTAATTTTTTTATAAAATTTAAAAAGTATTAACACCAGACACTTTTATGTTTCCTGATACATAATTTTTGTGTAATTTAAACTTACAATAACCACATTTTTCCCAATGTAAACATACGAGCCAACAACAGCAGCATTTACAACAGTGTTTTCCCCAACAAACACATGGTCTCCCATTTGAAGAGGGAAGAAAGCTACACTGGAAATAAAAATAAATGAAGTTAATACATTTCAAGTCTTCTATAATTATCATAAAATTAAAACAGACATACTAAAACTGTTATGAGTGGGTTATTTTTACTTCTTAAACAAAAATGTACTGGCATTTCTAACTAAATGATTATTTTCTATTAGTAAAATTAAAAAAGACGTACCCTTTACTGAATTTCTTAAAAGGAGGTCGAATAACAGATCCTTTACTTATAATACAAAATCTTCCAGTTTTTACATTAGCTAGATCACCTCTAATGATCGCATCGCTCTGTACTATTACTTTACCATGTAAAACTATATTTTGTGATCCACAAAGTACTGTTTGTCTGCTAACTTTGTTACCGGAGGCCTAGAAAACAAAGTTATATTACAAGTGGTAAATGGAATAGAACTTAAAAACTAGCGATGGTTTGCTTCTTACAGTCTCCACATATTCAGATTTATTGTAATAAGTATCTTGAAGTTCCATATTATTTCACTAATTCTTTATGCTTATCCTGCATTTATTCGTAAGTAAAATAGGTAGGTATTGAAAAGTATGATTTGTTTGTCTAACGTCAAGCGTCATAAATGTCAACTTAAGATTTGTCAGTCGAGAATTTGCACAGAATATGTTTTTACTACACAAAGCTATAACTTTAATAAACAAAAATGTTAGTGATGAAAATCTTATAAATATATATAGGAAAGTTAGAATTGTTGTAGATTTTTAATTCTGTGTTTTCTTGAGTATATTTTTCTAGTACCCTTTCTTCCTGCAACCTGGCTATGATCTTTGCCCAGAAAATGAAGGAAAAATAAAAATAATAAAATTTGGCGGTAACGGTTACTTTACAAACAATACAAATTCAAAAACGTAAAAATAACTTTATATAAAAACATTATAAGAAACATGGATAGATATATTATTAGAGAACCAAGAGCCAGTACAGGTTAGGTTTCCATCCCATTTTAATAATTACTTCGTAACTTACATAAATATCTAACAATTTCGTGCATGTTTCTTTTTCAGATTATCCCAGGGAAATCAAGTGATTGCATTTTCAACGAATACTGTCGGTACCAATAATAATATGATGTAAGTAATAAATGGATGATTTTGTAAGTTGTATTTTGCATAACGTATGTTTTTCCATTGTATTTATTAGTATATTGTATAATAAATAGATCGAATTTAATTAGAAGTTTAAAGTATTTATAAGACATTATGTTATTATGTCTATGTTATGGCTAGATTGTTGATAATTTGAAGATGATACTTGGCTTTTTAAATGAAATTATAACATTATTAGAGAGTTTTCTAAAAATTAACAAATTGTACCTTTTTAGTACTCCACCCGATAATGTATACTACAGATCTCACGGACCCGAATTTTCAAATATGCGGCATACGTCTAATTTGGGATACGTGGGTTTTTCTTATACGAATTCAGGCCAACCCTTCGTGCCACCAACGTCACCGGCTAATGTAAGGAATTCTTTATGACATTATTGATTTCTTTTAACAAAATAAGATTTTTAAATGTCCTTTCGTGTCGTATGAAGAATGACGAGGGAGGGAAAAATGCTTTCAATGTAGAACAAAATAAATACATACACAATCAAACCTGAATATCTATATATACCAAGTAACTTTTTCTACATTGTTTGTCAACCGATTTTAGTTTTTTTTTTTTTTGCTTAATGCTTAATGAAGAATTTCAATGTTAAAATTTGGGAAACAGTTCATTTTTTTTTCATAGCGTTTATGAGTTGAATCCTTTAACTATAAGTCTGTATTTATCATATTTCACGATCCTTGGATCTACTAAGCAATAATACTAAGAAATAAAGTCTTCATAATATTGAAAGTTAAAACATAAATGAAGTATGGTCGAATTTTGACAAATAGACGACCACTAGTATATGTTTAATATAGATGTTCACGTAAGAGTATACATATAAAAGAAATATTTACATTTCGCTTTTAATCACAGTATCACCTAAAATTTAGTAATCATGTAGTCCAAGATGGTAAGACACTAAGCCTACAGAGGCAATGGTTCTCAAACGCAGTTGTCAGAACTCATCTATAGTTGTTTGGCAACGGATTACCAACTTAAAATTGATAGCTAATCAGGCCGCCATAAGCAAAGCTATTATTTTGCTATAGCTTTGTCACGATGTTTATATAACCGATTAAAAATTATTGTACTAGCATTGGTTCTTCATTCTCAATGATTTTATTCTCTTGCATTTCTTAAGCTAAGGGTATTTTACGTGAAACAGACAACAACAAAAAAAAATAGGTTCTTGAATTCGTCCATATTCAGCCTAATTGGACTTCTAGTAGGTATGAATGTGAACACAGAATGTTTTGTTTTCCATGACATTTATTTGTCAAGTTGTAGCTTCTAAAGTATAACCATCTTCGATATTCGGATTTTTTGGAAGCAGTTTTTTTAATTGAACAAATTTACAAGAAAACATATAACGTACCTGCTTATAAACATAAAAAATGTCGCTCTGTTTAAAATAAAACAAATAAAAAAAATTTTTTTTCTTGTACAAAATCGGATGTAAACATTTAAAACCACTGTTTAATTTTCAGATTTATTCAATTCAATTCAACAAACTGTTTCCAATAAATTCGAAAATCGAAGATCGCTAATCTTTAGAAGCCAACAACCAGGCAAATAGACATTATAGAAAAAAATATTGTTTGCTCACATTCATATCGACTAGAAATCCAGTTAGGTTGAATATGGACGAATTCCAGAACGTCATTTTTTTTTCGTTGTCCGCTTCACGCTTTGCGTGAAATTCCCTGTTAAGTATTCAAACTTGTTCGAGAAGTTAGTTAACTGTCAAAATCTAAGGCTAAAACACGCAAAATAGATACATTGAAGTAGTATAATCAGAATAATTAGAATCTCATTAATGTTTTGTAACCGCATGTCGTTTTTCATGACACTCACCTGTACATTTAGTTAACGAGAAACTCTTTTCGAGTGTTTATTATTTTAGCATAAATACGACGATAGTACACGTTTGTAGATATTTGCCTCTGTTCTTGAATTATATCCTAATATATACAAAATAAACGTTGTATAACGTCATTCGTTACAAGAAGTATCTCCCTAGAAAATAAATATTAGTCCAATTTAGTTCGTTCACCTTAAAATCGATACATCGATATATTCTTTACAGCCATTAGATTACGTACATAGAGTACGAGAAAATACTTTCATAATTTAGATATCAATAAATATTTACAGCAAGTATTATTATAGTTTACGTTATCAGTTTACAAAAGACACCGACCAAATCTTTGAGGTGCCGAAATTTTGAAGAAAAGAATCTAATGTCTTAAATCGATACCATGCTTTTGTAATTCTTATTGCCAAGAGCAATTAATTACTCTTGGATTGCAGTGTCTCTAGGAAATTTTAGTCTTAGTTACTAAATCTTATTAGGCGTAAAGCAACTTAGAAATTGTTAATATGGCTGGCAAAAGAAAAGCGTTATTTGCTAACGAAAAATGTTATTTGATATAAATAGAAAAGGGACAAAAGAAAAGTGATAATTACAAACTCTTTAGAAGGGAAAAAAAGGTTGGGTTCCTAAAGTTATGATGTAAAGAGTTTACGCTGTATTGACTTAAAATAGTTCTAATTTACCCTTTAAGTTATTTTACTATCCACTATGTTTATAGTATTGTACTGTCCACATGTTTATTATATTTTATAGAAGCTTCCGTTTACCGGATAACTTATAGGTCAGAGTAACAATTGTATTATTTGGTATTGTAGGGGTAACATTTCCTTACAGCTACCGCCTGGCCAAGCCCAGATGTTGTCTGGCATTGATCCCAGGTATTTAACCGGTTATTCCGATAACAGCGCCCAATTTATAGTAACAGGTAGGATATTTATTTGTCATATGTGACTATTCTTTAGTTTTTTTTTTTTTTAGTTAAAAGTTCTGAACGCCTTATACATGCTTATATTATATAGGGTTAATACTTTGACCATTAGATCATCTGGCGATGAGGTCATGACGCGACTGAATATATTTTTGCACAAATAACTGGTTCTCATATAATTAACTAGCAATATAACGGTTGCTAATATAATAATAGGTTGTTGGATGGCAGGATTGTGGTGCCCCCTTACTTGCGGCGGCTGTTGGAGGCATACCTGGTGGACAGGGAGGTCGCCTATGTGGACAGCGACGGGCGATGATCAGGCGGGGGACGGGGTGTGGGGTTCCACAGGGGTCGGCCTTGGGCCCACTCCTGTGGAACCTGGGCTACGACTGGGTGCTCCGCGGCGCGCTCCCACTCGGAGCGCGCATTATATGTTACGCGGATGACACCCTAGTCGTAGCCCGTGGGGGGAAGGGAAGAGTTTGGTGCGCCTGGCCACGGCGGCCACAACCGGTGTGGTCGGGCGTATCCGGAGGTTGGGCCTCAGGGTGGCCTTAGATAAAACCGAGGCCCTCTTATTTCACGGGCCTCGGCGGGGGCCACCACCTGGGGCCCATTTGATTGTAGATGGCGCCCGTATCAGGGTGGGGACCCGGATGAAGTATCTGGGCCTCACCCTAGACGGGCGCTGGCGGTTCGAGCCCCATTTCGAGGGGCTCGGACCGCGTATAGCAGGGGCGGCGGCAGCGCTCGGCCGGTTGCTCCCCAATATCGGGGGGCCAAGTGCCGGGTGCCGCCGACTCTATATGGGAGTCGTGCGAGCGATGGCCGTCTACGGGGCTCCGGTGTGGTCCGATGCCCTCGGTGCCACTAATGTGCGGGCGCTGCGCGCTGCGCAGCGCATTATGGCACTGAGGGCAATCAGAGGATACCGCACCGTGTCCTCGGCAGCGGCCTTTACGCTCGCCGGCTCCCTGCCTTGGGAGCTGGAGGCAGAGGTTCTTGCCGCCGTGTACGAATTCACGGCGGTAAGAAAACGTTTGGGAGAGCCTCCGGCTCCCAGGGAGATAGAGGTAAGGCGTAAGGAAGGGAGGGTAGTTGCAACAGAGCGGTGGCGGCAGGATCTGGCGGACGCGCGGTATGGGCGATATACGGTGGACGCCGTCCGCCCGGTCCTGCCGCAGTGGCTTGATAGGGAGTGGGGCTCCCTGACGTTCCGACTGGTGCAGGTGCTGACCGGCCATGGCTGTTTCGGCTGGTACCTGCACCAGATCGCTCGCAGGGAGCCGACCGCCGCATGTCACGAGTGCGGCGCTGAGGAAGACACCGCGCAGCATACTCTGGCTGAGTGTGCTGCGTGGGAGGTGCAGCGCCGCACTCTGGCTGCGGCGGTGGGAGAAAATCTGTCGCTGCCGAGTGTGGTTGCGGCCATGCTCGGCAGCGAAGACGCCTGGACGGCAATGGCCTCCTTCTGCGAGGAGGTTATCTCGCAGAAGGAGGCAGCGGAGAGGGCCCGAGAGGCGGACCCTCTCAGTGGCCGTCTTCGCCAAAGAAGGGCCGGTGGAAGAAGGCGGCGATTTGCCCGCCTTCTTCCACCTCCGTATCCGGATCTGAGGGGATGGGCCGGGGGGCCCATCTCCTCATTGCACAGGTTCGGCGGACGAGGGGAGGTAGCTGGTCGTGTACCCAGTGTACCTCCCTATAAGGACGGAGCCCGGCGGCCATCTTTCGCCGGGCTGACCGCTGGGGGCGGCATGGTGATAGCTCAGCACGGTCCCATGCCGCCCCAACTTAAAGCGGTGGCCGGTACACCGTGGGGTTTTAGTCCGTGCGAGTCGGACATAACCCATTCTCTCCCCCGGGAGGATGGGTATCCATAATGGATTTCCCCACGTAAATAAAAAAAAAAAAATGGCAGGATTGTAAACTGAGTGTATTAGATAACCTGTCGAATTATTTAAAAATGTCTAATGGCCATACGAATCAGATATTTTAAATTTTAGAATAGGTATATTGTGTTGTTGTATAGGGAAATGTGCAATGCTTATACCATTTCAGGTATAGGTCAATCTATTAGTTGTAGTTAAACTATAGCTTAGGTCTTGGCGTGAGTTTGCTGCATGCCTTACAAAAAGTTGTTTCCCCACGTGCAATCAAGGGTATTTATTATGTTGGAATCGGGGATTATAATACACACATACTCGTAGATAGCCTGTGTTCATATGTGTTTAGAAAAAGTGTTAACACTCGAAGCTTACTGGAACAACGGTAAAACAACTGAGTAGGAAGCAGACTGATTTATTGAAATAATTATAACCACCTACATACATATATGTATATATAACACTTACAATATTCGTAAGCTTTTGGTGAAAGAATACATCCTCTTGCAAGTATATTATAGTTGCAGGTTAACCATTAGTAATGGTCTAGCTAGACTAGTAAGTTAGAGTTGCAAGCCAGTCCTATTATAGGTCGAGAATTAAGTCTTATTATCCTTAAATGCTAGCAGTTTATTTTATTAATATATGCGAGTTCCGCTGAATGACTTTTTAAACAAAAAATAAATTAATATTTAAATAATATTGTCAATAACAAGCTTTTACGCAAATGCGCTGCTAGCAAAATCGGATTTTTTCGATGTGTATGACGACGGCCATATTGAAATTCGCCATCTTGTTTTTATTTAATTTTCGTGTTTTCTCATCAGGATTGAAAAACATGCAAAATTGCATAGTCGTAGATCTAAAGAAACGGGTTCTAATGCAGCTTGCAAAATTTGAGCTGAATAAACTAACAAAACATTGCAAGCTAAATAAAATGTTATAATAATATTAATAAAAAATATGTCTTTCTATATAGTATAAGAACTTCCTTATATGTATAGGACAAACAATGCAAGGACAAAGTTCTACGAATAATACAAACATTGGTATGGATTATCACAATCAGAATTTTATGGGGCCTCATGTAAATAACGTTATATTACCACAGAAAGTTGTATCTAATGGTAAGTAATTTTATGTGTATGAACGTATAACACATAATATAATTTTCCTTTTAAGATTTATAGGATCACAGTTAATAGTCTTAATATTGCATTTTGTTCATACAACGCTGTTTTACAACGCCTTTGATTCAAACGCAGAGGAATTAAAATTGTTAATCACTACAGAAAATATACATGTTTCATAATATTCCAAAACGATTAAACTACTCGTACTTTATATCTCGTTTACATTACAGACGAATGTAACTAAAAAAAAAAACAAAGCCACTAATTTACTATTTACTACATTACAATCCTCATTAGGCTGACTTTAATTATTTTTTTTTAAGTATCTGATATACAATAGTATTAAGTCACTTATTTATACGCTGTATAGGAGAAGCAATAGAAGGAAAAGAGCCCACAAGTAATATAAACTTCGGTGTAGATTATCAAAATCAAAATTTTATGGGACGTAATAGAGCATACAATTTAAGAACTTTAGCAACACAAGTTGATACACCAAAACATGGATCACAGGCTTGTAAGTTACAGATATCATTTTTTATTCAAGCTTGTAATAAGTAGTCTATATTGGTGTCATTATATTGTTTACTTCCAGGATTTAGTGATTAAAACACTTATGGTCATTTTATAGTACACTAGCAGCCGCCCGCGACTTTGTCTGCGTTTGTAGCTTTACTGAAGACTATATAATATATCTATTTCATAAAAAAAAACTGTGAAATATCTTTTTTATTTAGTAACTGAATTTTTAAATACTTTTTTTTATGGATTTAATTTACAAAATAACGGATTTTCATACTAACTTAGACAACGATAAGGTTTTCTAGAACCTTCATTATGCGCACGCTGGCATTGTGGAAAGGGTATGATTGTCCCTCAGGTGTATGTGGCTCTTTAAAAAGGGATTGAAAATTCATTTCAAGGGACGATAATCCGGTGAAACTGTCAAGCCAACAGTGTAGTCAGCTAAAACCAAGAAGTTCTTCAAGGTCAGCAATAAAACAGTAATACCAGGGGTATTGCCGTTGACCGTTAGTGACGGTAACTACATAACACCAAATGGGCCATCTACCTGTTTCCTGTCAGTTGGCTTTTAAAAAACTGTAATCCTCTTTTTCACAACGTTAGGCGTTGAATTTCCAAAAACAGAGAAAACCCCATTACATTGACTCCTAATTTGACATGTTTTGGGTCGACCCTGAGAATCGTATCGTGAGGCTAGCAGGTCGGCATGAGAGCGATGACTACCGATAGATTCCACTTATAAATTCAACATATCAATGTACAACCGTAGAATACGATGAAGATTTTATCTGTAAAGTATCTCGTTAAACGTCACGACTAGCTCCTTCAGTAGTCCGGTAGAACTGTAGAGGCCTTACGAAGCCAACAGTGTAGGTCAGTTCGAAAAAAAAAAGACTAGTTCCTTAGTACATTTTTTCAGGCACTGTTATAATAACTCCGTCTAATTTTTTTTTTAATTTTAATAAACAAAGAGTTTTTAATTAAAAAGTACATGAGATAATCATTTTTCTTTTTTTTTTACTAACACGTAATCCAACTTCGCCAGCCAGTATTTGCGGTTATAACTTACAAAGAGTTCGTACCGCATTCTCACGTTTTATTTAACGCTCTACGTATTTATTATATTTTGGGTTGCGTTTTGAAAGTAACAATATTATTTTCTCAAATTTCGCTTTGATCTGATCAGGGCCGCCGCGCACCGAAACCACAAAAGCGAAACAATTAAACATTTACGACGACAAAAACCACAAAGGCACGGGGAAACAAGAATGTGAAAGCCATACTTGTGGTGAGATGTATATTTATAACATTGAATATTATGAATTTTAATTTAACTCTTAAATTCCAAAAAAAAAAATGAAACAAAGTGAAGGGAAGAATGACTTAATTTTGTACCATCAAAGTTAATTTATATATTTACTAACTGACCCGGCGGTCTTCGTACCGCCCAACAGTCGATTTTTTATAATTTTTTTTAATACTTTATCTGCTATTCGGAACACTATATAATGTTAAATGTTACTATGGTATAAATATTGACATTAATATTTATACGATACTAACGTCACTTAATTGTTTTGCCTTCCCGGAACCTCTCCACTAACACTTAAACTTTATGCTATAGTATTAAAGTTCAAATTGAGTTTTAAGTATTATTACCAATCGTTTGTATGGAAGTATAGAAAAATGTTGTTTTTAGACGTTTTCAGGCAATTTTCTAGATTTTTCTCTCCGTAAGAACCATCCTCTTACTTTAAGGAATGTTCTAAAAAAAATTAGTGAAATCGGTTCAGTTGCTTTCGAGATTTGCGCTTAGCAACACATTCAGCGATTCATTTTTATATTATAGATAGTTGAATGTTGTAAACCTTACTAAACTTAAAAGATATCTATAAATCGAAAATATGAAGACCTTTGAATTTTTCGCTATGTGTATCCATTGCTTTTAGGTCGCAATAATAAAAATTTATCGTAATATGCCAAATTAACGAGGTTTTTAATTCTCCAAGCAAGAAAGTTCCTTTCTACTTACGTCAGTTTTTTGTCTCACTTCGATATATTTATAGTTTTATGCCAGACACAGGTATCAATCTTCTGTATATTATCGCCAATACCTCTCCAATTATTCTTCAGCGAAATTTGAATCCCGCTATTTGGTATATTTCCTCGAAACTTTCTAATCATCCCATCGACGTACTACGTATAAAGTTTGACTTCACGTAAATTTCATTTGCCGAGTTTCGTTCAACTAAAGCTTAGTAAAGTCCGTGTAACAAGGTCATTATTTCATATATACGGGTAAAGTTACACGTCGAGGTGAACGTACGTTGGTTGTGATTTGAGGCGATTTTAACTTGACTATTTTAAATCGTCATTATCAATGAGTTGACATGCACCTTTTATGGTACAATTTCTATACTTGAAAAAATATTAACAGTGTGGTTGATTTAAAAAAACGTAATGTTAATATAGAAACTCTAGTTAGAATATTATTAACCTACCTTCTCCGAAAGACAACCAATTTTTGTAACATGTATGTAAATCCTTGTTAAAATTGGGCGTATTACTCGTACATTTATTTATGATTCTTGCTAAGTATTTACAAAAACACTCTCTTTACCATATTTTATCATCTACTACATATACCGTAAGTGATGCAATTGCTGTAGTCCGGTGAAACTGTAGAGGACTGTCCTGAAATGAGTGTAGTCAGCTCAAAAAAAAAAGAAGATGCAATTACTTAGTATAATTGAAAAAAAAATCCAAGTTTAAAGATTTCATTTAAATGCATATTACACTCAATTTTGTTTCTTGTTTTTATATCCATAACTTAGGTATTACTTTTATTATAGCTTTATTATAGAAAAGTATTACTTTTATTATAGCTTTATTATAGAAAAGAATATTTATTTTTAATTATATTATAATATCAGCTTCGATTCCAAAGTCAACTGAGCAGGAGCCAACGAAAAGTTCGGGCCAAAGCAAAACGACGTCACGTTTGAATAAAATTGATGTGAGTATACATTATCTTACTATTCTCATATATTGTTTTTGTTTTTATTTATTTTAAATATTTATCTTCAGTTTTTTTTTATATTTGAAACTAGCTATTGCCCGCAGCTCCGCATTCGTTTTTATTAATTGTATTAAAGGAATTTAAAATTGTGAGAGGAGGTAAAATTACAATTTACTTCTTATAAGATCAGCTATCGGTTAGTGAAAGTTCCGTGAAAAATGGTTCAAACGTTTTGGAGATAGTACTGCAAACGAAGCCATATGTAAAAGTTAGTCCAAAATAAAAAAGCTTTAATTACTTTGTATAACGTTAGCTATCTGTCAGTGAAAGTCCCATGAAAATAGGTCTAATCGTTTTGGAGATAGTACTACAGACGAATACACGGATGACAGCTAGTATAAAATAAAGTAGCCTATGTCACCCGCTGTCATTTTAACTATCCGTCAGTGAAATTTCTGTCAAAATCGGTCCAGCCGTTTCAGAGATTACCCGGAACAAACAGACAGACAAACATTTTAAAAATTGTGTTTTTGTTATCAGTCTCGTGTATACGTTCATATCTAATCAGTAAAAAGTCGTTGTTTTGATATTACATACAGACACTTCATTTTTATTATATGTATAGTAAGTAGTACACCTCTGATTCTACCTCATCACGCCAACATCATCTTCTAAAATAACCGTGTATTATTACCAATAACACAAATTATTGATTATTTAACCCTTAAGTGGACGATTTTTGTTTCACGTTTTAAAAAAATATATTTGTGTAATAGACATGTATTACTGTCTAGGAAAAATGAGTAAAAAAATCTAGACACGAATTTACTATACTTTTTGCCAACATTAAAAATAAGTACAAAATTTGTTCAGAAATAAGAACTAGTTGTCAAAATTAACAAAAAATTTAAAGAGGGTCAATTTTATCTGTGATGTTTAGTATGTTGTTTAAAAACAACATTGTCCATTTAAGGGTTAATTTATCTCATCAAAAATTATAACGATTGAATATAAAATCAGATTAGGTAGAGTACAAGTTATCCAATATCACCTGGCGACATGAATCTAAGTTATAGCCCATTCTGTAAACTATTTTAGAGAAGCAGATCCTTTTGGTTTATAGTCATGCTTGTTTATGACGGTGCCCGTTATATATCACCTCGTTCGATCAACGCCTAATAATAGTCTCTTAAACCCAAATACAGTTTGAATTTTATTTTACGACACACCGATACCATGTCGTATAAAATACTCATGAACAATTTTTAAGGATTATTCCTACGAATTTTAGTTCAAGCATATTTCGCTAGGAGCGCTTTTAGGGGACGAATGAACAAAACATAGTTCATCGCTTTTGAAAACAATTCAATACGTCGTATACTCGTATTTCTATGATTTTATAACGTGAAAAAGTCATTGTATAAGTTTACATTAGCGTGATGGTATTATTAGTCTCTCAATAGTCATATATGGAGATTATATATAGATAGAAATTACTGAATAGTTTAATTATTTACTAAAATCTATACATATAAAACTAAAATGTTTGTTTGCTTATAAAATACTAGCGGCCCGCTCCGGCTTCGCACGGGTATTCACTGAAAAAATGATAAAAATCGATCCAGTAGTATTGATTTATTCATTACTGCCCGTGGCCCGCACGCGTTAAATTTAAAGTAACCTGAAAAATAACAATATTTCTCCACTATTTAATTTATGTTATTATACATATAAACCTTCCTCTTCAATCACTCTATCTATTAAAAAAAAGCCGCATCAAAATCCGTTGCGTAGTTTTAAAGATTTAAGCATACATAGGGATATAGGGACAGAGAAAGCGACTTTGTTTTATACTATGTAGTGACTTGTTAGACTATTATATGGTGTACTTAGGTTTATGCAAATTTTTTCAAAGCTAACTTATAATTGGTAAGTGGGTTATACGCATTAGTAACAAGAAAACTATTTCCATGCGAACTAAGTCACGTGAAACAGCTAGTAAAATGTTATTGTTTAGTGTCATAATTGTTGCATAATTCAACATTGGAATCTCCGAAACGGTTGGACTACTATTAACGAGGCAGATAGCTGAAGTTATAAGAAGTAACTTAAAATTAAAATTAATCCCCATTGCACAGGTTCGATTGACGAGAAGGTGGCGGCTGGTGTGTACCCAGCTTGCCCTCCTTATTAGGACGACGCCCGACAGACACTTTCTGCTGGGCTGGCCGCTGGGGTGGCATGGTGATAGCACTGCTCGATCCCATGCCGCCCCAACCTAGCGGCGGTTGGTACACCGTGGGGTTTTAGTGAGTAAGAGTCTCACACTACCCACTCACTCCCTCGGGAGGGTGGTGTGTCCATGAAGGATTTCCCCACGTTAATAAAAAAAAAGGGTACTTTATTTTAGACTAGCTGTTATTTAGGGCATACTGATAGACAATGTAAATTGAACTTTTCATTAGGGGCTTCTTATAAAGTGCAAGTAAATAGTGATAGTGGATTAAAGTTCCAAATATATTATTTCTCACTATTTCACTTTTCATTTTAATTTTACACTTTCATGAAGATTATAGGCATAGTAGAATTAATTTATAGCAGAGGCCCGCATGTCGACAAATGTATTAGGAAGAGCATTTCTGTAATTCTATTTCTCACTATTTTACGAGTCTTCAAGTACATTCTAAAAAGTACACGCGGAGCCGCGGGTATCTGCTGGTATAAAATAAATGTTGATATATCTGAGACCAATTGCCTGATGACCATGAAAATTGGAAGCCCGAATTGTTGTTTTCCTTGTGTTCTACTATTAGTTTTTAAACCAGGTACGTATATATAGACCTCTAATAGTAGAGGACTGTATCCGGCATTTGATTTGGAACGTCGGGAAGCGCTCACTCTATCGTACAGCGCAATGACTTCGATAGACAAAGATAACGATATACGAAACCGAACTAACCCGACTATCTCGGCCTTCTCCCCGACGTGCCAAATCATACGTTGTATATTGTATTTATGCTATACATTTGGCGTTAAGCTTTGTTTTATTGGGTATTACGTTTTATATTGTAATTTAAACTGGACGAAGTCACGGGCTTTTACTAATTTACATATATTTGATTTTATACCTAGCAGTGTTTAACAAATTATATACAATTTGCTCATAAGTAATGTGAAGTGGTCAAGTTAAAAAAAAACATGTTAAGGTTAATTAATATCACGTTATTCACTTACAAACACAGATTTATTAATAACACTTATTAAACCCTACTCAATCATGTGAGTCGCTCGTGACGGTCCGACAGGCAGTTCCATCATAATTTTGAACTTCGGTCGTAAAATGGTGGACATGTAATAAACGGTACGGAGTCGTTTCAAAGACCTAAGGATACTAAATTATGAGATAGGTAAAAGATTGGCTCAAAATTTAGTCCCTAATTAGGACATCTACTTTTTACTCTAAATACGATATCATTCATAATATACGTTCATAATATTATGAAAATTATTACTTCTAGTATTTACTATCTGTTATTTACAACTTTGTCAGCTTGGAATTCGGCAAAAAGTTTTTTTTTATTGTATACGCTTGCGTGCGGTACTGATGACTGCTTGTTATGTTTATTGTATTTGTACGGCATCCTTTTTGCTTAAAATGAAAGTAGCCTTAGTTATTCCTAATAACAATAGGTATCTGCCAGTCAGAATCGGTCCATCGCTTTCGAAAATTAACCAAAATAAACAAACAGACAGAGATAAAAAAAATTTTTATCCGTTTAGTCAAAAGCTGTTATTTTGACATTGCAAATAGACATTTTAATTTTATTTATTTCGTAATTGTTACCCGCGATTTCGTACTTTTAATTGTAAGTTTGTCATTACCATTTAACCGTTATATTATTATTTTATTGAAAACCCAGAATGAAAGAGCGCAATGATATGTAGCCTAATACTGTAAAAGTCCTCAATTGCTTGTAAAAACCGGTTACATTCAAACATTACAATTTTACAGGCTTACTTATTAAGAGGTTCGGTTTTAGCAAATAATGCAGTTTTACTAATTATATTTATTGCTTTATATGACGAAATATTTTCACGTTATCGGAATACTTTA
Source organism: Antheraea assamensis (assembly GCA_035772565.1). Lineage (NCBI taxonomy): Eukaryota > Metazoa > Arthropoda > Insecta > Lepidoptera > Saturniidae > Antheraea > Antheraea assamensis. Next base: position 1,786,595 of record JAQQSE010000060.1, read on the forward strand.
ATACGGTGTTTGTTGAAATTACAATAGTCAAATAAAATGTGTCCAATAAAAGACTCGTCGCCCGAGAGGTAAATAGTCACAGAGTTCGTTCGAAGTAAATAAAGTGGCGTCCATTGTGGGAAATGCACCGGTGCGGCTCCCGATGCAATATCCGCAGTCTTTGTCTTTAAAAAGTGTCCGTAAAGAGTCCTTAGTATCGTTCAATTTATTGATAAGTAGAGGCAATAGAAGTTTATGTGAAACCCAGTATAAAATTGTTTTTATTTATAATAAGATATTTAAATAATTGTATACTTTGTACAACCGATATTAAAATAATATAAAAAAAAAACGCTATTATTTTATATTCTTATAAATGATAATCGCATGGTTAATTAGGCAAGAAAATTCATCTAGTAGATAACTGATTTCATTACTAGCTTTTGCTAGCAGCTTCGCTCGCTTTAATGTGAATTTGATCTATCCCTCGGCGACAGTACCTACTTTGTCTCTAGATTAAATGTATACTCTGTTCTATTCTTTACACTTGATAGTATGTATGAAAAGTTGTAGGTGGTAGAGCTACGCTGAAGCTATTACTGGTTTCAGCATGAATGGGTCGGTTCGCCCGGGGTAGTACCACCCTCTCACAGAAAACCGACGTGAAGTAACAGTGTTTGCACTGTTGCGTTTCGTTCGGTCAGTGAGAGGGCCAGAGGCCCACATATTAAAAAGGCCGGCAACGCCACTTGCGACTGCCCTGGTGTTGCTAGTGTCTATGGACGGCGGTGATCACTTACCATCAGGTGACCCACCTGTTCGTTTGCCCCCTATAATATAAAAAAAATGTATGAAAAGTTTCATGACCATCAGTTCAGTAGTTAAGGCGTGAAAGTGTAACAAATAAACACAGAAATTCCTATTCCCGTTTATAATATTGGTCAGCACACAAATTCGACTAGTTAGAAAATGATGTATTATCATATAATATGAATTATTGTTTTATACAACAATTATATAAACTCATGTGTTTTGTTATATACTGCATTTTGTATAATGCAGTAATAGTCATTGTTTTAGTAAAAATGTATATTACCGAATTACATTGGTTATAATATAAAATTTAGGTTTTTAGCGCATTAAACCAATTTAAATACGTGTCCCACCGGTGATACACGTGGTCTGAAGATTAAGCTTAACATGTCCCACCGGTGGTACACGTGGCACAGAACGTCTCAATAATATTAATATAGGTACCTTTTTGTAGACATACTGTAGATAATATTACTCTACGCAATAGAAAAAGAAAAGTTTTTGTTAGCTGAGATGTTAGTAACAGTAAATTCGAGCCAATAATCGAAGCGAAGTTCTAAAGACACACACCGGTACTCTGAGAAATGTAATATCCGTCTTTTTGCCCTTTAAACACGTTTTATTATACTTGATAGGATACTGTAAGTTAGTGATAGAGAAATTTAATAAAGCTTTATACACGAATATAATGAAAAACAGTATATTTTCGATGAATACCGTGTCGTGTTTTTTTTTAATTCCTTTTATTGATACTTCATGTACATAAACTTGAGGAATGTACAATTTAAAAGTACTACAATCTACTATGACATTAAAATATTTTAGGTAAAGCAGACAACGTGAATATGTATATGAACACAAAACTCTTTTGTATGAGTATATAAGTGTCAAGTTATGGACTTCTAATGAATATAATTATAGGAATTACAAAATAAATATTCACAGCAGTTTTTATTTTATCGCGTCAACCTAACGAGCTTACTAAGCGCTAAATGTCACGTCCAGTGTAACACGTCAACTACTTCAATTCGTTTATTCCTATGTGCATATAAAATTTTCAAACGTGTATAAAATTTATATATTTATTTATAAGCTAGTAAAATTCTGATGAGAAATATTTAAATTCGTCGTAGTAAAAAAAAACAAAAAAAAATTTTGAATCCGATTTAATGGTTTAAAAAAAAACAATGTATTTTCTTTATAAACCACCAACAAGGATTTTTTTTTAATTTTAAATTTAAATTCAAACATTAAGAGCTAAACATTATACAGAAAATGATGTTGTTCACGTTCCTCTTCTTCTTGGTTTTGTTCCATATCAGTAGCGTCATTAGTGCTTAGTGAACTCAGATTAGCCTTAGTATTTAGATTTCCTTGGGATCTTCTAGTTTGTGTTTACCCGACAATAGCTAAACAGCCGTTATTATTTACTTTAAGGCCTTCCTTGTTTATAAGGCCTACATTACATTACAACTGTTGTAAGATTCAAACAGTTGATAATACATTAAGATTTTAGTATTTCACGCATCCTATATGATAAAGTCACTGTGAGATCCTCCTCATCCGGTATTTCACAACAGTGACATTCTATTTTTTCCTAACAATTATAAGAACATATAAGAACACAAAAAAAAACTATATTTATAATAAGCTTGAATATTCCCCAAAATTATAATATTAATATTTAAAATATTACTAATTATTTTGAACACAAATAATTAATAATAATTTAATTATTTTTGGTTAAGAGATTCTAAAAGTTAAATATGGTCAAATGCTAATGATTTTCAAAACCTCACATTACTTTCTATGTCTGCTTCACTTAAAATAACCCTATTATTATATGTCTACGCCTACCTTTCGGTATAAACAGAAGAAATTAGATATTAAGTGCCTATTTACATCCCCTCATTAACCCTTACCGGCGAAATATAGCGTTATTATAATAATAAACGGCACATTCAGGTATTATACAAAAGAGGACTGCTGGTGTTCTCCGGACCCGTCGAGAAAGTCCTCAAGTGGCACAAATCACTCCAAGATATAGGAGTATTAGCGCTTTATGAAGTCGTTGGTAAGTTTAAGAGTTATTTTTTCTATAGTCATATATCAAAAGTATATTTCTGGACTCTCCAAACCTATAAATTTTTAAGTTCCATACAAACAAATGTAGAACTCATGGGGTACCATAGGTATAGACTATTGGCAGTATAAGATTGAAAACAATCCTGATTTATTACAAAACTCTAAAAAAAATTGTATTGTAAAATCATAATTTGTGTGTAAAATGTATTTTTTCATTTATACGAACGTTTTTTTTACTAAACCATGAAATTTATAATATACGATGTCGTGAAATAAAAATAATATTAAAAACATAATCCGCCATTTGGAGGTCTGGGTCGTAAAAAAACAGCCGATGGGTTAAGCTACATTTAAAGCTGCATAAGTTACAAAAGATATTCGATATGAAAGAAATAGACTAGTTGCCATATTGCTATTCCACTGTCCGACATTCTTTTATTAAATCATTTCGAGATACTCTACTATGTAAACATGAAAAATACAATCTGTACATTACATGATTTCGATAGACGTAAGTGATGCACTTCATAACTGCTGCCCCTAATTGGCCAATTAATTTTTGTCGCGTTTGTTAGGGCAAAGTTAGTACGAATGAAAATGTATAATAAATCGTAGGAAAAATTGAGAAAAAATGTGTTAAATTATCCTCACATAAAATTGAATGGATAAATGAGACAGAATATAGTAGGACAATCTTCAAAAACACTGATAGAATTTAACAATTGACGTTCAGTTGTTGAGATTGCCGCTTTTTTTATTGCATATTTCAACAGAATATTTGGTCTACATTTTCTTCGTTCATATAAAGCCAGGGCAAGCAGCTAATCATAGATAAATATTCTATTGCGGACAATTCTTAAAACAGATTTAAGGGTCTTGAATAATTCAAAACGAAATCTCATCTCTCGGAAACGTTTCCCATTTTGGCACTGTAACCTAAAACAACAATTTCAGCTAAATGTGTCAACGTGGGTCCAGGAGATTCTGGTGCCAAGAACTTAGTTGTAAGAGACGAAAACGGACCGGCTATGCAGGTCGTCTATTATGAAATCGATTTTCAACTTCCCGAGATGAAGTTACCTTGTACTGTTAGGTAAATATGTTAATACTATGGCTTCCACTCTTTGTTACGTGATATGGTCTGTCTATTTGAATAAGTTAAGGTAGTCATTTAAATAATAAATACATAATTTCTAGGATGTAAGCAGGTCTATATTTTTAACACCTTTTTCACCAAATAGATTACATTGTTTCTCCTTATTTATATGTGGGAGACTATACTAACTCCTTCAAATGCTGTTACAAAAAAAAGACGTTAAGTATGAACATTCTAGATTGCCCTTAAGCCCGACGTCCGAGTAATGTTTAGTCCCATAGAAAGAGATCACTTTTTAAGTATGATTGCATTTTTATGTAGAAATCCATAACTTTTGCATTAATAGTCTTTGTCCTTCCAGGCAAGAGATATTATACCAAGATATCATTAACTTATATACATTAACTAGCGGTCCGCTCCGGCTTCGCACGGGTATAAAATATATAGCCTATATCATTCACTGTAAAAATGATTAAAATCGATCCAGTAGTTTTGATTTATTCATTACTGCCCGTGGCTCGCACGCGTTCAATTTGGAGTAACTTCAAAAATAACAGTATTTCTCCACTATTTAATTTATAATATTATACATATAAACCTTCCTCTTCAATCACTCTATATATTAAAAATAAACCGCATCATAATCCGTTGCGTAATTTTAAAGATTTAAGCATACATAGGGATATAGGGACAGAGAAAGCGACTTTGTTTTATACTATGTAGTGATTTATCCATTATCTATTTCTAATTAGACGTTATATAGCTTAAGATTATACCGACTGTGGGATAGCTAATTGACTAACGAACCGTTTACAGTCTTGTCTATTCTCAATATATTTTTTTATGAATGCAAAAATAAACTCTTGACAAATATTGCATTCATTAAAAAAAAAACATGATATTAAATAAATACGTTACGCAAAATTATCAATTGTTAGTTATTATGTCTTCGAAGATTGAAAAACATTGCCCTATTCCTCAAGATTATTAGTAGCTTGTAGTTAGGAACTGTATCCCTTCGCAATTATATAAAGGATACATTCAAATAATAATGGTTTTTATAACGAACGTTTTTATAAATTGCGAAATCACTCATCTTTATATGGCTCATGAAAAACGGTGGTTCCGGTAACCGCGTACTATGCTTAATATGATGTGAATTCTATTCAATTCAGACGTGTTTAATGTAACGTTCGGACTTCACCCGAGCCTTGTTATCTTTCTTAAGAACATTATGATGGTACATAAAGGATTTTATAGGAACGTATTCTGCAATTTTACAATACACTACGTAATTGGGAATGTAGGTATCATGGTAGTATTTAAATTGTGAACGATTGGGTCTTGACCTCGTTCACATGGTGATCAGGGATAGTCTTTGGTTGGTCGTATCGTGATCAGTCTGTGTATACCTTGCTGTCAACAGATATGAAATCAGATATAACAACAATGATTGTTGATGGATTAGTGTAACGGCGGTCGCCACTGTTTTTGGATTACATTGTGCTTGCCATCAATGCAATGCATTTACTCAGTTCGAATAAAAAAAAAATGAGTTTCTTACATTATTGTAGTTATCTCCTATGAAGGATTACACGGTTTTAAATTTGTCATCGATATTTTCCAAGTAAAATTCATATGTTTTGAATTCCAACCATGTATTGATTGACTTGTTTTTGATCATCGATTGAGTCCACAGGATGTTAAAGGGTCGTCTGTAAACAAGCTCAGATAAATTTGCAGTTTTGTAACCGGTCTATATCTATTATACTACTAATCTTGAGGGATAATTAATGCCTGTTGCAAATCAGTTTCTTTAATGCTTTGCGATTTGTTGCCATTACAATGATATTCTAAATAGGTTCTAAGGACTTTTTTATACTTTATAAGTTGACTACCATATCACCTTATTGTAAGTGTTCATGTCAACTAAAGCAGAAACATGCTAAGCTTAAAGTAGGACGGCTTTCAAACGTAGCGGCTAGACCATCTCTATAAGTGCTTGACCACCGAATGTCAATTCAAGCTTAATAGCTACCGATGAGAGTTAGAAAACGTTCTGCCATTATGTAAATGAAAAACTATGAAGCTGAATATTTGTATATAAATACCTATTTAATTTTGTAGAGTGGTAGGTAAAATGATAGCAGGAACATTCAGACTTCAAGCGTTTAAAGTTCGTCCAGCCGTAGGCGACGACGTAGCCATGCTGCCACGACGAGCCGCTGTCTCCGCGCACCACATTACTAAGCTATCCAAAGAAATTGGAAATATTTAAGTCACATTAAAACCATTGTTAAGCCTTTAAATAAATTTTGCATTCTGATATAGATGTATACCAATAAAACTTATGATAGAAAGTTTATGCGTTACTTTTTTTAATAAAACTTTATAATTATTTGTATTTTTTTTTTGAGACAATAACCCTAAATTAGGTATCCTTTAAATTTTATTATTTGCAAAAGCTTTCCAAAGATGCCATTAAACAGAATACGTTGATTTAGGCACGTAGTAGTATCTGAAAACCAATATCGACTTGCACATATCGGCATATATCTAATGATCTTTTGTTTATTCCTGACATAGTGAAAATAAAAATAAACACTGGGAATTGAAAAAAAAAATCACAGTTTGATTTATTTGCATAGTCATTATATGAATGAAACTGTATAATAAATTAACAGTTATAACTGGATATTGTTTCTAGGGTATGCAATATATTATTCTGGAGAGAATTACCTTTGTGATGGTACGAGAGCTCTACTATTCGCTTGAGGTCGTAAAAGCGTATGAATTTGAAATTAATCCCAAGACATATTTTATGGTGTAACACTCGGAAGCTGCAATTTTATTACCTCCACAACGAAATCATCTACTTTGTTGGATTCGGGAATATGTTTCCTTTCCTTGTTCTTTTATTGCTCTGGCTCGTGATGAACTTTTGTGTATGAGGACATTCGAAGTCAATAACCCAGTAGTCGCAGGCATTAAAACAAATGAAGGTTTTCTTTTATTGGTGTATCTTCTGTATCACCGGACTTAAGTTGCTGCGTACGTGGACACTGATAGTGCGTAAATCTTATTGAGAAGTATATTTAATTAATTACTAGTAGGTCTAAGGGAAACTGACTCCTTGAATATATTTAAAGCAAGATTAGAAAGGGATTTAAATGATAAATATTTCGATACTATATGTTTTATTCCTTTTTCCTAGACCTCGCTTTGTTGTTAACATAAATCTTTAATTAATATTTATGTTTTTAGGTAATAATGCCTATTATGTTCCTTTGAGTAACAAAATTCTTGAAACCGAAATGTATACAATTTGATGTAAAGAATTTCGCAAGAAATAAATATCTCAGTCAATTAAAAGTTTCATAAAACATACAGCAGCCAAATTAGTATGAGACGTAATAAAATAAGGTTTCAAATTAACAAGGTAGGCGTATTTAGGATACACTCCTACGTGGTGAATCAGTTTTAAACCCTAAACAGATAGTAGCTATTGGATACAGCAGTAAACGGAAAGAAAGTGATGGTTATGAGATACATTTCTTAAGCTCCTAGGCAATTACAATAATTCCTAAAAATGTAAAGTTAATGTTCATATTGAAAATAAATCTCACAATATAAAATAACAATAAAAGAAAATTCAAACGTTGAATATTTTACCGACTAAAATGCTTGGAAACGAACAAATATTTCCGTAGCAAATACACCGGCCGTCTCAGTTTTTATAGTGTAGTGAAATGTGCAAAATTTAGTTTATTTTCGAGAATTTACTGCGAGAACTTTATGCTACGACAAATTTCTTAGTGAATAGGGGAATAAAAGCGTGACATTTCTCCTTGTAGTATGTTCCAGAAATAAGAATAAATTGAGCGTATCTCATTTTCAATTCCAATTGACAACAATTAAATATGGTGATGACATATTACTTTTAATGCTAAGGTAAAAAATTTAAATGATATATTTTTCTATTTAATTTTTTTAAGGTCTTTAAAATTTTAAAGTGAATTGGTAAAGAAAATAGTGACTACGATTCAGTACAACAAATAGAATCATCTAGAAATCGTACATCGCTTAAATTACTTAATTACATGAAGTAATGTTAATCGTATATAAGCAGCACTTGTAGCACTTTATTTTTTTAAAGAATAATGAAAAACATTAGACATAAAAACATCCTAGATCTAAAATTAGATATCTTTAACATATATTTTTAATATATTCAAGAAAGTGTCTCGAAACTCTGAGAGGGATGCCATCAAACGAAATAGCTGCTTTTTTAACACGACCGTTGTAAAATTATTATCATCGCTGTGAACTCGGTAACTTAAATTGACTTCTTGTGACTTCTTGCAACTTTGAAATTAATCCGGGACAATTTCTCTTTCGTCTAGGTGTTCTCTGATTTGAGCTTTCAACCTTGAAATTACTGAGGAAAACTAAACAATTCTTTGTATTTCTAAATGAAATTCGTATAAATTTCACAATCATGTATATCATATAACTAGCTGATACCCGCGGCTTCGCACCCGTTTTTTTTAATTGTATTAAAGTAATATAATGGTGAGAAGTGGTAGAATTACAGAAATGCTCTTTTAAAACATTTGTAGGTATGACATGACACGCATGCCACCTACTGTTATATATAACGTGTACAGTAAATATGTAAATACTAACAGTGTGCTGGATGGGATTTAGCAACAACAACATATTTGGAGCTTTAATTTGAACTTTAATCCCTTCAGTACTCATTCACACAGTATAAGAAAGTAATGAAAATTTCAAGATATACAATTTCTCTTAAAAATGTATTTATAGATATATATAGTTATAGATATTATTAACATAATTAAGGTTTTGCGATCATACAAAAAGTAATCACTTCTCTATTCCGTAAGAAATTCTATAATGGAACTGTTAAGGTAATACGTGTCCGATCTAATATTGAAAAAAAAAAACGTCTTCTATTTTCAAAACACCTATTAATTATATAAAATTAAAAAAATTACAAAATGGGCAAACGTGGGCAAATGAAATACTTCAAGAATCCACCTTGACATTTTCAATTTTTGAAAGTTTTTCGGACGCTGGCTCACGCATTTTAAATTATATTTATTTCACTTTTTTTGTAGAGGTGGGTAAAAAAAAAATTAAATGGTGAGCAAAAAGGGGAAATCGATGGGCAAACCCTCTACGCATTTTCAAATCGTTACGCGAAAAATTGGGGGCTAACTTCCCGAAGCTATGGTTCATGAGTTATGTAGACGCGATCACGATAAATAAAAACAAAATGGCTGCCAATTTGACCAAAATACAAATAAAGCAAATTACATACATTAACATATTCATTACAATTATATTAATTCTTGGAGTCCAATACAGTGCACACCTCAAGCACATGCTTACAGTGAACAACATACTTTTGCTAAATTTCACGCGGAAGAAGTCGTGGGTGACGGCTAGTCTAAAATAAGATAACCTAAGTTAGTTCTTATAACTTCAGTTATCTGCTAGTGAAAGTCATGTGAAAATTGGTCCAATCGTTTCAAATATTCCACACTGATGAAATCGCGAGTAACAGCTAGTAAATAATAAAATAGCTCAAGTTATTTCGCATTACTTTAGTCACATGTTAGTGAAAGTCTCGTTAAAATTTGGTCTATCGTTTTGGAAATTCCTTATTGGACAGGAAAAAGTCGCGAGTAATAGCTAGTCTAAGATAAAATTGCCTAAATTACTCTTTATAAGATCAGCTACGTGCCTGTAAAATTCATGTGGACCTTATTAGTTCTATCTGTTTTGAAGAATACACTGTGGGCACAGCTACAGATAACAGCTAGTTTAAAATAAGTTAACCTAAGTCAGTACTTATAAAGTCAGTTATATGCCAGTAAAAGTCCCGTGAAGATCAATCAAACCGTTTTGGAGATGTCACTGCGGACGAAGGCGCAGGTAATAGGTACTTTAAAAAAAATAGCTTAAATTACTTCTTATGGGGTCAGCTATCTACCAGTGAAAGTCCCGTAAAAATCGGTTTTGCCGTTTCGGATATTCCGCTACGGGCAAAGTTGCGAATAGTTGCTAGTCTTAAATAATATAGCCTGTAAATTCAGCTCTCTGCCAGTAAAATTTCTATCAAAGTCGGTCCAGCCATTTCGAAGATTACCCGGAACATACAGACTGACAGACAAAAATTTTAAAATTTGATTTTTACTATAAGTAAGTAGCTTATACGCTTTCAAATCCAGTCAGTAAAAAGTAGGTATTTTGATAATGTATATAGACACTTCATTTTTGTTATATCTATAGATTGCAAGTCAAAAAATCGAAATAATACTGACCTAAAATGACATTTTTGAATGAAAACTTACTAATTCAATGAACATAAAATAATTAATGACGTGCGACTGTTCGAATTAATTGATAACGAATCGATTCGAAATGCGAATTGAACATACGAATAATTTGAACTATTCGGATTAGTCAAATAATTTAATTTATGCGTCAAATAAGCATTAACTATAAAATGCTACGAACTAACCAGTAATGCCATCACAGTCGACGCCAGCCATTAAGAGCATTGAAAAATACTGTATTTCTATTTTTAGCCAAAAAGTGGCGGGAAGAAGAGAATATTACAAATTTAAAAAATTTAATGTCATTCATTCTTATTTGAATATGTTTTTTTTTCAACGGCACTGACAATTTTCTTTATGAACTATAATCGATTTCTTTATTTATAAATAACCATACAAAATATTCCAATATAGGAAAAGCTATACGTTTGTACCCTATTAGTTGTTAACGAATTTTATACAAAAATATTGAAATTTCTTTGAAACAAAATAATTCAGCTATTTCTGTTAAAAAATTGTCAACATTGAAATGCTATAAAATTATTTAGATTTCACTGAGAAAGTGTATTTTTTATAAATATTTTCACTAATATGAATTTATTATTGTAGAATTGAATTACATAGTAAATTGTTTTTGAAAGGCATTTCAGTCTTGATGTTTAGGTAAAATTTTTTTTGACGTTAATGTATTTTTAAATTTGAATTATTAAATTAGTTTAATAATTCTACCTTATTTAAAAAAAATAGGAAAAGTTTCAATTTTCTATTCAAAATTCGGATAGAGTAACATACGATTCGTTTCGGTTAAGGATTATTCGCACATCCCTAAAAATAAACGTGTTACCATGGCAACGATTATAATATTATTGGTTACTATAACAACGGTTGTCTAATGTCAGGGACTATCGATGTCTGTAGGAGAATATTTAATTTTAACTGAAAAATGTATTTCGGATAGGTTTTAAACAAAATCCGTTCTTAGTGAGCGTCTACATTGCAAAAGGAATAACTCTGGTGAATTTTAAGTCAATCGGACATACAGTTTCAGAGAAATCGTGATGAGTCAGTCAGTGGTATTTCGCTTATATATATATAGATAATATAACTAAATTATATATGGTATCCTGTGTTTCCTTTGTTAATTTAATTTAAAAAATTACATCTACAAAAAATTATACTGGATGTAGTTTTATGTGCAACTGAATTAGTGCTTTCTTTTGTTATTATTTTTTTTTCACAGACTGTGATTTGCTGTTTTACATGTGATCATTATTAACATGGTGCCTGGAATATAAGAATCATATATGGTAATGACTCCTATTTACCCGCTTCCTCTAAAGCTTTCCGTAGCGTATTTATATATAAATGGCTATTAGTAATAGCACGGTAAGATATGTATATCTAAAGTTTTAAATAACAGTATTATTGGATTAATAATTAAAGTTAATCATAATATGCTTCGAATAGCTTAGTTCAATGGCAATTTTATGACATATGAGAGGTATTCCCGTGTGTTCGTGCAATATGTGTATCGCATGTGTGTGAAGTTTGGGAATTGCAATGTAATTACAAATTGCGTGTGGAAGTGAAATTACATGCTTGTTTGATATATAGCAGGAATATGATTTCTGTGAATTATAATTTGGTGTAGTGAAGTCACAGTCGCTTCATAAATAGCAGGCGTTTTAGATTAATTGTATCATATGACATATTATTCTTGTCATGTGAAATATAGCAGGAATGCATAGAATAAAAAAGTGAATACTGTCAGCGTTGTAAACTGTAATAGTTCACTGCAAAGATATAAATAATACATCCTTTACAATTTAATCAACGAACGTAAGAAAGTTCATCTTGACGAAAATTAAGATTTTCCTTTCGAATGGCCGATTAACATGCAAATTGCGCATTAATTCTAGTGAAACGGACGGGCCGTTAAAAGTTAATGTACGAGGATCAAAGGATCGTTTCTTGTAGCAGGTACACTGATGATTTAACTGCTGGAAGACATAAATTATTATTATTATCCACTAAAATTTAATTATGAGACAATTCTGGAGGGCTTACCGACGTACCTGAAGCTATGTTGGAGCGAAGTATTAAACATTTATATGCAAGTTTTATAGCTGTTGATAAATATTTAAATATTGAAATTTTGATAAAAAAGTAAAATGAGTTTCTATTGAACTAGCTAATACTTTTAATTTGCGTTGTTCTTATTATCTTAACAATATATTTTGTATACAGAGGAAAACACCTAAGCATCACACCGCTTGTTCCACTTCTCCATGGTACGAAAACACATATTGTTGAACTCGTAATGTTTATAAAAAATCGTAGTTCTTTAAAAGCTTAATAACTTTATATAAGCAAATGAAAAAATGCCATACCTTTGATGGTTTAGTGGAGCGCCGTAGTTAATGGTAAGTAGATTCAAATCCTGTAGTTAGTCGGAGCTTTTAGTGAAAGGAAACACCGTGATGGAACCATACTACAGTAGTAAGGCTTTTGGCTAAGACCTTCTGGTCCCATGTCACCCTTAAGATGAGAATGTCGCTAATCACCCATAGATAGATGTATCTGCAATTAAAAACAAGTTCCCCTCTAGTTTTAGTGATTTTGCCATTTTATGGTACATAATCTTTAATTATTAAGTGTGATTGTCAAACGCTTTCCATTCAAAACTTTTCATGGCAACCTTGGAGCCCATGAGATCGCGGATAAGTTGCAGGCAATTCGTCTCCGCTGGTATCGTTAAATAAGTCACAAGCCACCAGACTACGTCGGAAATAGTTGACCCAAAATCATAGTACGACCTCACACAAAAGGATGCCGAAGACTGGGTAAAGTGTAAGAAGCTTAGTCGAAAAGCGCACGTTGGCATCATGCTGGGAAAATGCTAGATAGAAGAAGAAGTTTGTCAACGCTAAAACCAGAAAAAGTATTTAAAAAACATATAGATCTCTTTTTTCTTTGCCGAAAAAACGAATATTACTGTCTAATAAATATAAAATATATAACAAAATACACTTTGTATAAAATTTAACAATACATCGTAAATGAAATAG